>JAJLZS010000014.1:0-199436 GCA_030572335.1 Petasospora nakhonratchasimensis | reverse complement strand
AAAAACACCCGCACACCAAACAAAAACACCCGCACACCAAACAAAAACACCCGCACACCAAACAAAAACACCCGCACACCAAACAAAAACACCCGCACACCAAACAAAAAACACCCGCACACCAAACAAAAACACCCGCACACCAAACAAAAACACCCGCACACCAAACAAAAACACCCGCACACCAAACAAAAACACCCACACACCAAACAAAAACACCCGCACACCAAACAAAAACACCCGCACACCAAACAAAAACACCCGCACACCAAACAAAAACACCCGCACACCAAACTACTTCATCACAATTTTATTACAGATAACTCCAGAAATTATTGCTCTATGTATTTTAATGTATTCCAATAATGCAGATGTCTCAAAGAATTGAAAGTAATCTTTCATTTAAGATTGAATCTAATCAGTAATTTTAACTTCTCTCACTCTGTAAAGTATCCGCACAACATCAAGGTCCTGAGGCAATCGCGGGGTATAGATACATAGATAAATGTATATTGATTTAACTCCATATATTTATCGAAGTTCCGTTAATTTCTCAACATTCTATACATGGAGAATGGTCTAAAGAGCACACCATCTGAGTTATAATGATGCACAGACATTCTATTAAACAATTAGAGCCATGCTTAGAAGTAAGTCAAAATTATTTACTTCTTTACTCGTAAAACAACCTGAAAACAGTCAATACGCACAAATATAGAAGTAGAAGTACACAGATTATACTAGAGCAGCGAATTTTCCTCAAATGAATGAAATAAATTCGTGAACAAAGTCTTGGAAAGGGATGGTAGCAATGCCATTTCCTTGAGAATCGAACTTCTTGAAAATGTTGGTACAACGCAACAACCAAATTAAACTTTCAACAAACATGTCGAACCTCAATGACATCGGTTTATTAGAGTTGAAATCACCAAACTTTTGGAAGACAAATAATACAATGTCAGTTGGTAACCTGTAACCGAAACTTTCGAGAGCTGTTTGATATTCTCCAAAAGAAATTCTACCATTCTGGTCCACATCATACCTCTGGAATGCCTTTCTCCAATGAATTATGTAGGTCCATAAGTCATAAAACTCTTTGAATTCGATCGTGCTAGAGTCATCAGTGTCAAATAATCGAATCATAAGTCTCAATGTACGTGGTTTGAATTGTGTTCCATCGTTGTTAAGCAATGCAGAACCCAACTCCTCCTCTGTAAGCTTCCCATCTCTGTTACGATCAACTCTGTCGAAAATGTCTCGAATTTGACGTTCTAGTACTTGAGCAGGCGAAGGTTGAGGTAGCTGCTGCTGCTGCTGCTGTTGTTGTTGTTGCTGTTGTGGTGGTGGTGGCAGAGGTGGATTTGGGGTCACTTGCTGATAATAGTTTTGTTGTGAATATCCATGCTGTTGATGTTGAGATTGTGATAGATAAGCCCCTTGGCTAGGGAATGTAGAGGATACAGGATCCATCACTTCCATTGAGCCATTTCTGCTAGATACCCTTTGGCTATGGGGGAGAGGTGCAACATTGTGTACTTGTTTTGGGCGATAGGCAAAGTTTTGTCCATGAGCAGAGGCCTGTTGAGGCGAAAGACGACTTGGTGTGCCACCTTGGAATGGACGAGCATTTGACATGGTCGGCGTGTGACGAGAGTGAATGCTACCCTGTGATTGTGACGGAGAGCCCCTGCGTTGATTATTAGCCTGACCTCTACCAAAGGCCTCCGCAGGAGTTGGAAAGTTCTGGGATATTCATGTTAGTTCAGATATCATTCGTTAGATATGCGCAAATATTTACATACCATAAGATCATCGCCCACCATTTTGCGATATATGATAATAAATATCTCTGAATATTCCCTTCGATATGTGCTTGAAGAGGTCAACACCACGGGTTGTTTTTAGAATAGCAATGTACACTTACAGCTTAATTTATACTGTTGATTTAAAAGATTGGTATCGCGATCAGTTTCAGACTTCCGGTTCCAAAGCTTTTGAATCCAGTAAAACCCCAAGATTTAGTGCTGCCCAAACGCCTGGTGCTTAACGATAAATGAAAGAAATCCTACAAAGTTTACTTAGTTTATACCTTTTTTTGCTTTATTTAATATTTTTCTAATGTACATACTCCAAACAGGAAAGTTCCCATTCTAAATGGATATGAGTTAGATCCGATGTCAGATCCTTGACTGAGTTCAGTTTCATTTACCTTTTTAGGAGAATAGTTGGTTATTTTCGTTTGTTCTTATCATTTCGTTAACTCATTAAGCCTGGGCAGCCTTCAAGGATGAAGCTCTTCTTTTCTTAACCTCAGCCTTTTCAGCCTTTCTCTCGTGCAATCTCTGGGCCAACAATTGAGCGTACTCAGCAGTGGCATCCTTCTGAGCCTGAGCGTTCTTGACCTTCTGGGCCTTCAAGTTTCTCTTTCTCTGCAAGGTCTGCGGAGTAACGAGACGCTGGATCTTTGGAGCCTTGGTGTACTTCTTCTCACCCTTGACAACCTCTCTTCTGATAACGTACTGTCTAACGTCATCTTCCTTGGACAGACCGAAGAACTTTCTGATGTTGTTGGCTCTTTTTGGACCCAATCTCTTTGGAACCTGAACGTCGGTCAAACCAGCGAGGTCAGCATCACCCTGCTTAACAATGACAAGGGACAAAACAGCGAGGTCAGCGTTAACGATGGCACCTCTGACGGACTTTCTCTTTCTCTCACCAGTTCTTCTGGATCTGTAACAAGAGACATCCTTAGTGAGGAGCAACTTAACACGATTTGGCAACAAAACACCCTGCTTCATTGGGAAACCCTGCTTGTCGTTACCACCAGAAATCTTAAAGATGTAACCCTTGAACTCGTCACCGACAGAGTCACCCTCAACCTCCTGACCGATTCTCTTCTCGTAGAAGACACGGAGACGGTGCTCATCTTCGATCTCAAAGGTCTTTTGGGACCCATTGGCTGGGAAAGCAATGTTCAATTTCATGTTTATAGCTTTTAATTGACCTACGTTTACTGTTGTGCTAATTTGAGAGCTCTCAGTATCCTTTAGTGTTGAACTTTTCACTCCAGCCCATTTCGCGCGTGTGTGGTTGAAAGTTGACCTTCTTTTTTGAAACACAACACAAACCTAATACATCACACGTGACTCTCAGTTAGGGTTTAATGTTTAGCAATACACAAAAACATACACTTCATTTCTACAATTATTTCAAGATAACGATATAACCGAACAGCTTCTTTAAGATTAGATTTCCTTTTTTTACAAAATACAGATAACCATGCGAAACTTAGTTTCTTCTCTGGAAACCACCTCTACCTGGTCTCTCTGGGGCAGACTCCTGCAATCTGGTTTGTGGCAAGATACCCTCTGGGACGTGCAAGTACTCACGCAAGAACTCAACACCCTCATCGGTGAGAGTGTAGTAGTAGTATTGCCAAGAGAACTGGGTCTTCACGAAACCCTTAGAGGTTAAAGACTGCAAAGCCTTGATGACATACAAGTTCTTGGTGTCAATGTCCTCGTGCTTGGCCTGGTTGAAGTCCTTCTTGGCGACAACGACACCCTCTGTTAACGTATTGTTAGTATCACCGATATTAGAGGCCTAATAGATGAGCTTATAGTTGTTCCATGACATCTCGTTACTATGACCTGTTAATGTTCAATCTTTGTGACTTGATCTGTAAATTTTCGAGTTGAATATTTGAAGTTAGTATGCGGAGAAGGTTAGGTTCTTGATTC
Source organism: Petasospora nakhonratchasimensis (assembly GCA_030572335.1). Lineage (NCBI taxonomy): Eukaryota > Fungi > Ascomycota > Saccharomycetes > Phaffomycetales > Wickerhamomycetaceae > Petasospora > Petasospora nakhonratchasimensis. The sequence goes on along the minus strand of JAJLZS010000014.1, from coordinate 195,696 downwards.
CTCTAAAGTATGATGGCAAATGGGATGCGAGTATGATGTTATAGTGATAGTTCGAATACCATTTGTACTGGGTCGTGAATATACGCAAGAGTGCACATTGGCATCTGGGCTGGTGGTCTGTTGTAAAGGCATTCGTAAATAATGAATGCCATCCAACAAATGCTCAGCCCCAACCCTCCAATATTATTGGAATACAGATAATGTTTGTGTTGGTATATGTGTGCGTTTTGTTGTTGAAAATGTAGACGTTCTCTTTGGGTGGTCATTTTCTCCAATGTGTGTTGTGTTGGTGGCAGGATTGGTCATGGTCTTTTGGATACAACGGTTTTCAGCTCGTAAATGAGGGTGACATACCACTGAACAAGTACTTGTGGATCTTGTCTCTGTCCTCCTTTGGAATCAGCATGTTGATCTATGGTTTGGATTTAGCTGTTATCCTACCTTTCTGTGGTGAATGGTGAACAGTTGAACTTTTTACTTTTTCACCGCGTCCGTGAGACGGTGCAATTTTTTCGACTGTGTGTCCGTAACAAAACACTACTTTCCTGGCTCTGTCTACTGTACTTGCTTCAGTTCCCCCTCTGCCATGCTCAGTGGTAGGCGTTCGCGCTTTTTGTTAAGATGGAGCATTACTGTGGGCTGAATCGCGACTTAAGAAGCTTACGGTATGAAATTTACTCAGCGGGGCGCTGAAGTCTCTAAATGGTGCGTAAACATGATACTTGTATTAACCCAAACCCTACTATAGTCACGTGTATAAGCATGGATTATTCAAGCCCTAATATTACCTGATGACGCCCCCGGATATGATTAGTTGAAGGGGGAGGGCGTATGCCAGGGCTCCAATTCCTACCTACCGGAGATAGATATTCGGGTCTGTTGACACATTTCTTAGTATATACAGCAGTGATCAACAAATGAAGGACGGCTTTAAGCATCATGTCCATAAGGCTTCCAGATGCTGAAGAATCACTGGACAGACTTCCTGAGTCGGCCCTTGACTTAACTGATGCACAATCCATTACTTCTTTCAACTCCAAATTCCGCAGGTCAGTGCTCTATCGTTTGATCAAGTACCAATCAAGATTTAAGATCCTTTATATACCACCGCTCAATTGGGCGATGCTCATGACCTTTCTTTCGTTGTTGTACAAATTGATTCATAGGTATGAGTCTATGTATAAGCGGAGTATCTTACTCACCACAATAACAACTAACACTCTTCTTTTTGGGATCTCTGACACATTGGCACAGTGCATATCATGTGTAATTGATGTAATATCTGATCAACGCAGTCAACGCTTAAGGCATCTTTCTTCCTCGATATCTTTGGAATATTATCAACCAAGCCCAATGCTTGGATCAAGAGACCAGCCGGATGATTCCTTTTATTCAGATTATGGAGACACAAGAGGGGCGCGTAACAGAGAGAACAGTCTTCAGTCACTACATTCTCAGTATCAACCCCTAGCTGAGCAGACTGATAAGGATGTATTTAATCTTCGAAGATTCCTCGGTTTTGTGTTTTGGGGAGCCAACCTATCATTTGTACAAGTTGGATGGTATTGGGTTTTGAATCATTTCTTCACTACAGATCCTACACTGGTCTCTGTTTTTGAACGTGTTCTTTCTGACCAGTTGTTCTATTCTCCAATATCTCTTTTTTGCTTTTTCACATATTCAAACTTTGTGCTTGAAGGCGGTGATAAAGTAACACTTTCAGAGAAGATCAGTCGGATTTATCTTAGTACGCTAGTTGCAAACTGGTGTGTTTGGCCATTAGTTCAATTTATCAACTTCCTTGTAATGCCAAGACGATTCCAAGTTCCATTTTCTTCCTCAAGTAAGTATTCTTGCTGTTCCTTCCTTGGTTTTCGAAGACCTTTACTAACAGATTTCCTTTTCAGTTGGTGTCGTATGGAATTGTTTCCTTTCTATGCGGAACGCTGCAAATTAAAAATATGACATTACGCACTTTTATTACGGTGTTTCAAGCACGGAAGGTAATTATATAGGAATATTGGAATTATGGGAAACCCTTGCTTTCCCAGATTTTGTAACTAAGTCGGAACTGAGAGAGTTGTAATCAAGTGAGCTTGAGGGTGAGACTACTAGTAGTATACAGTATGATAGGTGATAGTGCGCGACTTGGTGGAGGCCCCAGCGACAATTTTTCAACAAAGCTTTGAAAAATAGTATACCTCACGTAGCAAAGGAAACATTAGATATCGTTCGGCCCATATCCTCACATTCACGCAGAACTACAATGAGCAACAACAGACTTGTAACAAAACCTTCAGAGAGACCTGATAACATAGAGGAAATTCTCTCAACGCTCAAGAGATATGATGCTGCTGTCGTCAAGGACCTCGAAGAGTATCTCCAAGATCAGTACAACAGCGGCTACAGTGATGTCAATTCCAACTTGGCCTTACTTAAGCTCTATGAGCTCAGCGATGACACTACTGATGAGAGGGAACATTATACAATCATGGCCCTTGTGAAAGGCCTCACCAAGTTCGACGATCAGGACTTCACACTCTACCTTCATCTTCTTCCTTCATACGTGTTGAGCACCAAGACCGAATATACCACTAAAATCCAGCACCTTGTGTCACTTTATGAGCTGCTGTCCATGAACAAGTTTGAAGAATTCTCTGTTAAGAATAAAGAGTTTGGTTCAATTGTTGACGAATCCAACCTTAAGAGCATTACTGAAACTTTCCAGCAGAATAAAACTTCCAAGTTTGTCATCAGAGATGTTGCTACCGAGGATGTGCCAACTTCCAAACTTTCGAAAGTTATCGGCCAGTTGCTTTAATGGTAACAAAAAATGAGCAAATCTATATATATATATAGATACATATATATGTTGAACGTAATGTTTTTTTCTCTTTTTGATGACGATTTGGTATCTTTGTAATAGTCTATTCCACTGCTACGCAACTTTAGAAGGATTAATTATATTTATAGATACTTCAATAATACAATGATATCATTATTCTATAACTGAAGCTTTATGTTTTATATATTAGCATTGAAACTGCGTCAAAAGTGAGTACACCAGAGAGCTCATCTGCCATTTCCGATTCTGATTGGTATGTGCACGTCTTTTGTATAAATTTTTTATGGCGCCTGTATGTAGAGCTTTATGATATAAAAACTGCACACTACCACCAAACAGTTGCCATTCTATTCTTCAATCAGATATCACTGCTATGGTAGCTAAGAGAAGAAGGTCCGATGCGGACGCCAAGAGAACAGTGTCACCTCTTACAAGGGAGGACGCTACCTCTGCTCCATCAAAATCCGTCTTGGAGCAGAGTGAAGTCGCTTTCCCGAGAGGTGGTGCTTCTGCTTTAACTGCTTTAGAGTTGAAAGAAGTTGCAAATGAGGCCACCAGAGACGTTCTGTTTGATAATGATGGTGATTCATCAAAGAAAGGCACCTCACAAAGACCAAATAAGAAGAAGAAGACAGTCAAGTCTGCTAATACTACAACCGATGAGGTGAAGGTTGATATTCCAATCGAAAGTCTTTCATACAAGAGAATCATGGCTGGTACTCTCATTCTTGCGCAGATTACGGAAATAAACCGCACAGATATTGTACTAGCTCTTCCAGATAACCTTGTCGGCTATGTCCCAATTACAAGTGTGTCTTCTCTTTTGACAAAGACTCTCGAGGCTCTTGATGCCAGTGATGATGAAGAATCTGATGACGAGGAGTCTGATGACGAGCAAAACCCAAATAAGATCACATCTGGTGCATCAAAACCAACATCTATTCCAGAATTATCTAAGATGTTTAAGATTGGCCAATGGTTGCGTGCTGTTGTAATCGAGTCGATATCTACCGCCAATAAGAAAAAGAACCAGAAAAAGAGAATTCAACTTTCCATTGAACCAGAAAAAGTTAACAAGGTTTTGGAGGACGAGGATCTTATGTTCAACACGACATTACAGGTATCCATCAAATCTGTTGAGGATCATGGCGCTATTCTTGACACTGGTAAGGAAATCGGTGGTTTCATCTCAAAGAAGGAGATCATTGCGGCTGGCTATGAGTTCGAGAACTTAACCATCGGTTCTGTTTTCCTTTCGACAATCACTAATAAGAACGCTCGTACTATCACTGTCAAGTTTAGTCCCAACAAGAAAGTACCTATTTCCACAATTTCATCTATTGATGCTATCGTTCCTGGCAATTTGGTTGAGGTTTTGGTCAGCGAACTCAAGAGCGACGGTCTTTTGACGAGAGCATATGGTATGATTGATGCAACCGCAAACTTGCCTCATTGCGGCACCTACACTTTAGCAGACTTGAAGCATAAATATTCCGTTGGCTCCAATGTGAAGGCTCGTGTCATTGCGGTTCTTGTTGCTAATGGTTCCAAGAAGTTGATGGTGTCAGTTACTTCCAGTGCAGTGAATATGGAATTTACATCTACCGAAGATGCGCTTGCTGCATTCCCAATTGGCCATATTTTTGACAGCGTCGAGGTTCTTGGACAGGACTCAAACTACATCTATGCTTCCATTACTGGTGATAGATTTGGTCAGGTTCACATTTCCAGAGTTGACAGCAAGATGTCTAACCTCAGTATCTTCTATGCATCCGGATCCACTCATAAGGCCAGAGTTCTTGGATTTTCTCAACTAGACCAACAGTACATACTCACATTTGATCCCTCTGTCATTGAACAAAAATACCTCAGAGCACAAGATGTCCCAGTTGGTGAGCTGGTTATGGCCGAAGTTGTTTCTGCATCTGAGACTGGACTTCATGTTAAGATCTTTGATAAGTTTGAAGCAAATGTTAGTCCAATTCACATGAGTGATGTTAAGCTCATTTACCCAGAAAGAAAGTTCAAAATCGGATCCAAGGTCAAGGGTCGTGTTTTAAGTGTTTCAAAGTTTAAGTCTGAGATTAACTTGACACTTAAGAAGTCACTTGTCGGTGTCGAGAACGTCATTACTGCATTTGATGATTTAAAGGTTGGCGACAGAACCTCTGCCTCCGTTTTTGCATTCAAACCTAGTGGTGCTATAGTCTCTTTCTTTGGATCTGCTAAGGCCTTCTTGCCAAAATCAGAGATCAGTGAGACTTTTGTCAGAAAGCCAGAGGACCATCTTCGTCTTGGTCAGACCATAACAGTGAGAATTAGTTCTATTGATTCTGTCACCAGGAGAGCTACTGTCAGTTGTAGACTTTCCGAGGAGTCTTCTGAGGCCCAGAAAAACGCACTGAACGAACTTGTTGTTGGAAGATCTATCGTTAAATCTCAAATCGTTGAGAAAACAAAAGAATCTGTTGTTATTGAACTTCCAGGAAATAATTTGAGAGGTGTGATTTTTGCTGGTCATTTGTCTGATGGAAATTATGAACAGAACCGTGCTATTTTGAAAAGGTTATCTGTTGGTTCTTCAATTGAGGGCGTTGTCTTAGACAAGGATTCTAGATCTAGAATATTCAATCTCTCAGCTAAACAGAGCCTCATTGATGCTGCCAAGAACGGAGAACTCCCTGTTAAGTTCAAAGATATTTCAGTTGGTGATCAGTTAATTCCAGGTTATGTGAAGTCTGTTACTGACAAGGGTGTATTTGTTGGATTCGGTTCAAAGCTGGTTGGTCTTATCCTTGCTAAATATGCAACAGAGCGCCCAGTCGATGACCTGAGTTCCGTTTTCCATGTCAACCAGTCGATTTCAGTCAGAGTTTTGAGAGTTGATGACGAGAACAAGAGATTCTTGTTGACGTTGAAGGAGAAAAGAGATACTTCTAACAGTATTGCTGTTAATCCAATTGACAAGGCTATCAAGGGCATTGAAGATCTTGTTTCTGGAAGAATCACGGAGGCAGAAATCAAGAGTGTGAAGCAGACACAGTTGAACGTTCAATTGGCTGATAACATTCAAGGTCGAATTGATATCTCTCAGATATTTGACTCGTTTGATGAGATCAAAGAGCCACTGTACCCACTTTCTCAATTCAAGAAAGGAGATATAATCAAGGTCAAAGTCATTGGTTATCACGATGCTCGTAACCACAGATTCCTCCCAATTTCACATAAGAATTCCAAGAATATTATTTTAGAGCTTACTGCTAAAGCATCTGATATCAAGAAGGATTTACTTGAGCCACTTACACTTGAAAAGGTCTCTGTTGGATCTGAACAACTTGTGTTCATCAATAATTCCACTACTGGTTTCTTCTTTGTGAGTTTATCACCAACTGTCAGAGGTAGAGTTTCACTCATGGATCTCACCGATGATGCTAATCAATTGGCTGACCTTGATGACACATTCCCTGTGGGTTCTGCTTTGCGTGCTAGGGTCAAAGAAATTGACACAGAGCACAACTCTGTTCGTTTAACTTGCAGAAATGATAGTATCACTTCAATTGATGATGTTAAGATTGGAAATACTCTTCCAGCTCGTGTATTGAGAGTTTCTGAGAACTTTGTTGTTGTTGAACTATCAGAAAATGTCTCTGCAATTGCTTTCATCACAGATGCACTTGATGATTATACTAAGAAGCTTGAGGAAATATTCTCTAAGAATGATATCTGCTCTGCCACCATATTGGATATTGACTCGAGCAACAAGAAAATTTATGTTTCCCTTCGTACTGGTGCTACGGTTGATAAACTCATTAGTTCCTCCAAGGACTTGAAGCGCGGAGATATTATTCGTGGATTTGTTAAGAATGTTACTGATAAAGGACTTTTTGTTTCTATTGGCCGTGCTGTTACTGCATATGTGAAGGTCAGTGACCTTTCCGACTCCTTTATTAAAGAATGGAAAAAGTTTTACAAGATTCACATGCCTATTTTGGGTAAAGTTGCCTCTGCAGATGCCGACGGAAAAGTTACGATGACACTGAAGGAGTCTGAAGTCAACGGAGACTTAAATATTCTCAAAAGTTTTGACGATTTGAAAATTGACGATGTGTTTGAGGGTTCTGTTAAGAGAGTTACAGACTTTGGTGTGTTTATTAAACTTGATGGCACTTTGAATGTAAGCGGTTTGTGCCACCATTCTCAGATCTCTGATAATGCTGTGACTAATATTGGCTCTCTTTTTGGTGAAGGTGATAGGGTTAAGGTTAAAGTTTTGGCTATTGACCAAGAAAAAAAACAACTGTCGTTGGGTATGAAGGCTTCTTACTTCCAGGATGATGCTGAGATGAACGATGCGTCTGATGATTTTGAAGAAGTTCAACAAGAAGAAGAGTCCGAAATGGAAGATGATCAAGAGGAATATGATTCGGAAGAAATTAATGAGGCTGTATTTGATGGTAATGACAATGAGAGTGACAGCGATGATGAAGATATGGACGATGAGGACGAAACCATACCTTTCTCTGCCACAGTTGGTTTGGGTACCAATGGTTTCGATTGGACTGCTTCTATCCTGGACCAAGCTCAAGATGACGAATCTAGTGATGAAGACGATTTCGATGAGGTCAGATCAAAGAAAAAGAAGAGATCCAAAGAAGTTGTTGAAGATACAACTGGCGATCTTAACACTAAGGTTCCACAATCTACTGCTGATTTCGAGAGATTGATTATTGGTAACCCTAACTCATCGATTGTTTGGATGAACTATATGGCATTCCAGCTCCAGCTGAGTGAAGTGGAAAAGGCACGTGAAATTGGTGAACGTGCATTGAAGACCATTAACTACCGTGAAGAACAGGAGAAGCTAAACATTTGGATTGCATTGCTCAATTTGGAAAATACTTTCGGAACAGATGACACTCTCGAGGACACTTTCAAGCGTTCAAATGAGTACATGGATCCATTGACAATGCATCAAAAGTTATCCAGTATTTACATCATCTCGGAGAAGTTTAACAGAGCTGATGCCCTCTTCAGAATTATGACTAAGAAGTTTGGTAAATCCTCTGTCTCTATCTGGGTTAATTATGGTTCTTATTTACTTGATCGTTCTCAAAATGAGAAGGCCCGCGAGGCTTTGGCAGCTGCTTTGAATGTTCTTCCAAAGCGTGATCATATCGAGGCTGTTAGAAAGTTTGCTCAACTTGAGTTTACTAAAGGTGATCCGGAGCAGGGCAGAACCCTGTTTGAAGGTCTTCTTGCTGATGTCTCAAAGCGTATTGATCTCTGGAATGTTTACATTGACCAGGAAATCAAGGCAGGTGAGAAAAAGAAGGTCGAGGATTTGTTTGAAAGAGTTTTCACAAAAAAGATTACACGCAAACAAGCTAAATTCTTCTTTGGGAAGTGGTTGTCATTTGAAGAGAGAGAGGGTGATTCGAAGGCCACTGATTATGTCAAGGCTAAGGCTCAGGAATATGTTCAAAGTCATTCTTGATTCAAGATTGGCCCTGCTGGCTCTGCTGGCTCTGTTTACTATGTACGTTATAACTTATGCATATATATTGATTTTGTTAACGCGTTTCTTTTCTTGTTATTAGTATGGAAGACGAGACCCATATGGCCCCCGCATATAGCATGTTTGTAAGTCGGGGATTTCGCTTATGTGATGATGTATAGTGACACAAAAACAATCCGGGCTGATATGATGAACTTTATCAAGGAAATGACCACAGCCAAGGTAATAGTCAGTGAATGAACTATAATATTATTTTCAAAGCAGACAATATCACGAATTCAATGGCTGTCGAGATCCTGAAGTCCAGCGTACTGGTGGCCATTGTGGCATGTTTTTGGGGATTTGTGGTGGTGTTCATCCAATACTTCCCTTCATATACTAATTCCTCAGGTCCAGGTGATAACTTTATCTCAAAATTAAAAGCTTTCCAGCAACTTATGTCATGCGCTGAATTTTCTAGTGGTTTACAATGCTTCAGACGCCACAGATATAGTCTTTTGCAAGAACTAAGGAGCGTCATCAATAATGATTCATTTCATGGTTTGTCCGAGTAAGTTAATTTTTTTGTTTCTATGATCATTGGATAAATAATCTGACCTCATATTTATAGTTGCTTTTTAGATGTTTTGAAAGCGGAAGCAGACGGTGTGGTATTCTTTGAATTGTCCAGATGCCTTCATAAGTTCAATGTTGAAGATCTGCTTATAGAGCTAACTCCAAGATACATCGTTGGCTCAAAAAAAACTTTTTTTCATATTTTCCCTAATCTTGGATTTGGAAGCTATGACGAAGTGTTTTGGATAACTTTTTTTGTTGTGAGTGGTGTTATTCTGGTTTGCCCTGTCTTAGTTGCGTCCAGAACATCTTCAGAAGAGAGTATTGTACGTGAGGTGCTGTCTCCAACCAATGATGATATATTACTGCAGACCAAGATTATCCATGAGTCACCAAAGCATCACCCTTCTCGTCTGATTGTAATTCAGGCCCTGGACGAAGTCTTTGACTTGTCCGTGGAGTCCGACCTCAGAAAGTGGAGAGATAAGTTCAAGCTGAAACGGCCGTGTCCATCTCAAGCACCTACATCAAATATTGTGCCAGTGTCTCCACTAGTGTCGCAGACACTCGACAATGAAGCTGAGAAAAAGACAAGGATGGCTCCACATTCTTCAGTGTTATCTCGACACTCTGGGATGCAATTGAAGAAGCAGGGCAAGGCCCGCACTGATGTGAATATACACGATCCTTCATGGCCGGTGCCATCAGTGTTGCACTTTCCAAGAACAGATCACAGGGGCAGAGTACATCATCGTGTATTTCTCCCCGGAAGAGGTTGGCTCTCGGTGAGTGAGCTGGAAAAGGAACGGAGGGAACTTCTTTCTCAATTGCAGAGCCTTTCTCATACTAAACCACAATAAAAGTCTCAATCACTTGTGTTTTTATAATTTCCAGTTTGCATTTTACGAAATTGTTACGGTCTATTGTTCATTGTTAATCGTACTTTTGTAAGCGAATGCGAATACCCCGACCCCGAAATAAGCGCGCGCCACTCAACGAGGTTAGGATGATAATTATTCTGAGCCCTTCACCCCATCGATGGTTCACGCAACTTCAACCATAGGAGCTACTGCCACCAGCTTTCAGTAATAATTTTATTGTGAAGGGCGGTTATTTTCGTCATTTCGTGGCTAATTGACATCACCAAACAAGTTAGCAGCAACCGACCAGCAGCACTACACTACATGGAAGACACTTGCCTTACTTCTGCCAAAGACCGAGCCTCAGAGACCAGATACCATATAACTATTGACCTTGAGCAGCTGGAAGGAGATTCTGTGCCGTTAGAGCTGTTTGATTTCAATACATTGGTTAGTCACAATCCTTCACATCAAGAACAAAAGTGTGGCGAAGTTATAACTTCTTGTCAGTTTGACTATCGATTATCCAATATCTCAATTATGACTTCCGCAGTTTCTTTGAAGGGTGGAAAGCCCATCACAGAGCCAATTAAGGCAAAGTACATGGGTTACGGAGTCGTGAGGCTTTATAGAGAGTACATGTCTGATACCAGCACACAGAAGAAATTGAAGAATGGGGATGCGACAAGTGACGGCGAGATTGAAGTGGACTCAGACGATACGACCGTAGCAATTGTTGCTGTTCCAAACTACTTCTCTCCCACTGATGTACTGGGGTTTGTTGGTGAAAATTGTATTAGCCAAATCTCTCATTTCAGAATGGTAAAGAGTGACAATCCAAATCGGTTTATGGTGCTCATGAAGTTTAGGTCAAATGAGTCTGCTAGGTTTTTTCAAGATACTTACAATCAGAAACCCTTCAATTCAATGGAATCCGAGTCTTGTCGTGTCATATTTGTGAAATCAGTTTTGTTCAAACCACTCAACACTCCGAACGTTACAGGTATTCCATATTTGCTTGAAGATCCATTCACACTGCAAATGAAAAAGTCGAGTTTAGAGAAGTCTGGGGAGACTCTGGGGACTGGGGCAATTATTAAAGAGCTCCCAACATGCCCAGTTTGTTTAGAGAGAATGGATTCAGACGTCACAGGACTGCTCACCATTTCTTGTCAACATACATTCCATTGTAACTGTTTGAGCAAATGGAGAGATGACACATGTCCAGTCTGTCGTTATTCAAATATCTCACTAGATCCTTTGAGAAAAAGTGATTCTCAGCAGCTCATTCAAAGCTGTTCTGATTGCGGGGGAACACAGAACCTTTGGATATGTTTGATTTGTGGTAACATTGGTTGTGGTCGCTATAATTCAAAACATGCCATTGAGCATTATGAAACTACAATGCACTGTTTTTCAATGGATATTTCTACTCAAAGAGTATGGGATTATACTGGTGATAATTATGTCCATAGATTGCTACAAAATGAAACAGATGGAAAGTTGGTTGAACTTCCCGCTGCTAATTCTTGTTCATCCAGTGAATGTGGTATTAGTGTTGCTGTTAGTACAGAAGATTTGAAAGAGAAGAACTTCGACTACAATACGGAATATTCCAACGTTCTACTGTCACAGTTGGAGTCCCAAAGAGATTATTACGAATCAAGACTAGCGGAATCTGCGGACCTGATATCGAAAGCAATCTTAGAGAGGGATCAAAAGGCTCAAAGGGTTGATGAACTTGATGATCAGATAAGGAAACTTACAATCTCTGCGTCAATGTTGCACCAAAAGAACATTTTGAGCGATCAGGAGAACGAAGTGAAGATTGCCAAGGGCCTTGCCCGGACATTTGAGAAGAAATGGAAAGAAGAGCAAGCCCTTGCAGAAAACCTATCGGCTAACCTGGAGCAACTAAAATCTGAGAACATTGAAATTAAGCAGCTCAATAGCGAGTACCAAGAACAAGTGAATGATTTAATGACCCATTTCGCATCGCAAGACCGTTTCCGAGATGCTCCTGATGACTTGAAGAATGGTAAGATTGTAATCCGACCCCCACGTTCAACGACCTTTCATCCTGGAAAGTCTACAAGGAAGCATTAAAGTATACTATACTCCTCTTTACAGAGACCTTTACCAATGTATGAATTTTTTTGCGCTTGCGCTCTATATGTAAATAGAATATTTATCTAATTTAAAGATTATTGTTCTAGCTAGGAACCGCGGCCCTCCGCTCTCTGCCGGTGGTTGTTGTAATCTATACGGGTGTCCGGGTTTTCCCGAAATTTTTTTGTCTGAATACGACTTAGACCCATGAGATCAACTTGAGGCTGATTACAAGTTGCTCTCATGTTCAAGGTTTCTTTCCTTCTTGCAGCTGTCTTTTGAACAACTCCATAAATTCGTTCTCTTATACACATATCATACCATGGCAAAGAACTCTATTAAGCTTCTTACCAACGATGTCCACTGTGGACTGGCTGAGCTTGTTGCAAAGCGCCTTGGACTCAAGCTCACAGATGTTCACATCAAGCGTGACTCGTGTGGTGAAGTTTCTTTTTCAATCAACGAGTCTGTCCGTGATGAAGACATATATATCATCATGCAAATTGGTTCCGGTGTTGTGAACGACCGTGTCTTGGAGTTGCTCATTATGATCAACGCCTGTAAGACCGCCTCTGCTCGCCGCATCACTGCTGTTATTCCAAACTTCCCATACGCTAGACAGGATCGTAAGGACAAATCAAGAGCTCCAATAACTGCTAAGCTTATGGCAGATATGCTCACTACTGCCGGCTGTGATCATGTTATTACTATGGATCTTCATGCATCCCAGATCCAAGGGTTCTTTGACGTTCCAGTGGACAACTTGTACGCGGAGCCTAGTGTTGTGAGATATATCAGAGAGCATATCGACTACAACAATGCTATAATTGTTTCACCTGATGCTGGTGGAGCCAAGAGAGCTGCCGGTTTAGCTGACAGATTGGACCTGAACTTTGCGCTTATTCACAAAGAACGTGCTAGAGCGAATGAAGTGTCAAGGATGGTTCTTGTTGGTGATGTGACAGATAAGATCTGCTTGATTGTGGATGATATGGCTGATACTTGTGGTACTTTGGCAAAAGCCGCTGAGATTCTCTTGAATAATCATGCTAAATCCGTTATAGCTATCGTTACTCATGGTATTCTCAGTGGTAACGCCATCAACAACATCAACAAATCAAAGCTTGATCGTGTTGTCTGTACAAACACTGTGCCATTTGAAGACAAACTGGCGTTATGTCCAAAGCTTGATACCATTGACATTAGTTCAGTGCTTGCGGAAGGTATCCGTCGTTTGCACAATGGTGAGAGTATTTCTTATTTGTTCCGCAATGCTCCTCTCTAATACTATTCTTTGTTCTTTACATATACTTTTTTAATCGATACGATCCCGATACACTATATACTAGATCAGAGAAGTCCGTACTCCTTTGGATCAAAGTCCCTCAATGAAGAGTAAATGACACCTTGATCTCCAATGTGTTCATGTTGATCGCCATTCATGACTTCAAGTGCTCTATGATCTGGAACCCAGATTACGTAGGCACCAGCTGCCTTACCAGCAGTGATTCCAGGTAAAGCATCCTCGAATACCAGACACTCATCGGTGGTGATTTTAGGTTCTGAATCTGGCAACTGAGAGTTCAACGAAGCCAAAGCTGCCAACCAGATATCTGGAAATGGTTTACCTCTCCCATTTGGAATACGGGAATCATCACCAGTTACAATGTGGTTGCCAAAAAGTTCAAAACCACGAGCCTGGAGATGACCAGTTTTACGTTCAAAGTTGATACGATTTGAAGATGTAGCAAGTGCAATTGGGATGTTGCGATCACTCAAATATTGCAAAAGTTCTTGGGCACCTGGCAAAAACGCACATTTCTTCCATTTGGATTCTTGCTTTGCAATGTTTCTAGCAATTAACTCCTCAGGAGTGTAGGGCAAGTCATAGGCCTCAATTAGGAGGCGAGATGCGTCTGGGCCTGGACGGCCTTGTAACTGGATTTTTACATCCCAGGTAAGCTCACCTTTTCCATGTTCAGCAAGCAATTCATTGGTGACCTCTGTATAGATATCTTCGGTATTTATTAGCAGACCATCCATGTCTGCAGTTGAGTGTTAGCGTGGAGTTAATAGATCTTAGATGAAGGGACGGATACTTGCCAAAGAGGCATGCTCTAAACCTATGGAAACAGGACAAGGGGTTAATAGTCTGGAGCTTATTACTTTACTTGGAATGAGACTTACTTCTTATCTGGTGCCATTATGAATGTTCAGGGTTCTTCTTGCTGCAAAGTAGGGATTTTCCTTATGATTATTTGTTAGAGAGACAGAGTGTTGTGATGTTTTTTTTGGGGTGGTGTGGGGGGTCGCGCTGGTACATGGGACTGCACTATATAATATCATTTATAAGATACAACTCACTCCAAATATCAATGATGTTCATAACTCATATAAATGTGTATATATATATATATATAACAGTCCAAATAATCACACAGGCGGCAGTGAATTCCTGCAAACGGGGCACTGTAGCTTGTACTTCATCCAAGCCTCTAGACACTGAGTGTGGAATATGTGACGACATGGCGCAACCATATACCCTCTTCTCTGTAAGAACGTAGCAGCTTGATCCAGATTCGACTTCAATATTGGAACATCCACGCTGGTCATACAAATAGCACAGTCAACCACACAGTGCCCATTAGTTTGTTGCTTCAAATTTTGTGGTATGTCATCTCCTGTCGATTGCAATGGAGTCTCATCAGTGGTATCCAACTGGTTCAAACCAAATCCTGTTTCTAAATCTTGTTCAGTCAGAGCCGGGTGATAATTGTAGGTCTGTGGTAATAACTTTTTTGGTAAGAAGAATCTTGCGCCAAACAAGCCTTGCAGCGCCAGCATAAACAGCTGGAATGATAACCAAGAAGCAATGATCAAAAAGTAGCGAAGGTCGTAGTGGTGATCAAAAACGTTGCTTTTAATAACAAAAATGTAGTATAGCGGTAGGGTTCTCACCGCAGTTGTACCAACAATGAACCACCATTTAAAAGAACGATGTGAACCCCTGACCACATTTCGGTAAACCTGCGGCAACCAATAAGTGTTTAACACAAACAGCACAACATACTCAAATCTTTGCCTTGCAAATTTGGACCACATTATGGAGTTTGTCATGACAAAACTGAAAACAATTAGTGTGAAAAAGAATCGAATATAAATCATACTACTGACCTGCGATTCATCCTGCGAATCAATTGTGGTTGGTGCTGTAGTTTCCTGTCTTGTAGTCCGCAAAGCATTCGCTCTGTCTTCTTCATTATCATTATCATCTATGGCTCTTCCCTGTAGTGCAGTAAACAAGTTTAATGTTGTTTCATTGATCTGTGACATGTAGATACTAATCATGAATCTCATTTCAAACATTGAAGCCAAAATGAATGACAAGAAGGCGCTCACTGTTAATGGCAAATACAGCTGGTTCAAGATGGCAGAACTGATCAAATACATCATCGAAAGTGAACCATCAACCAAACTCATTAAACAGATGCACCAGAATGAAATTCTTGATATTGTAGAAGGAGTATTTGTGTAGTTCATCTGTTTCACTGTTAATAATATTTGAGCAAAAAGAAGAATAATTCCCATGATAACAGTCTTGTGATAGTTGTACACTTTGATTTCTCTTCTTATACCAGAAGCTATTGGAACTTCTAAGTGAATTCCACAATCTGGTGAATAAAGGAATCCTGTGAAGTTCAAATTAGGGACAGTGTTAAAATTAATTGGACGACCAATTGGTGACATTAATTCTTTATCAATCTCAGATAATTCTTCTTTAGTCAACGGGACAGTATTCAGATGGAAGTATGCAACATATTCACAATGTCTTGGTGTTCTTTCCATGATCTGGGAGAGGTAGTTAAAAGTTATATCAACGTTATCCTCTTCTGGTTGCTTAAAGAAAGTGCGATCAAAATATTCCAAAGTCAAGTTCTTTGCCAAGGCAAAGTTCTTCTCTGAGAGAGCCAAATGTTGGATACCACCATACATGCTCATAAACTTTGCACTGTTTGTCATAGAAATAATATTACCTGTCCGTGGAAAATAATAACCTTTTGTTTCAATGGAGTGCTTCTCGGTTTCATCGTCATTAGCAATTTCAAATTCGAGACCCAGTAATTTGACCTCTGAATCTAATTTGTTAAAATGCTGTCTGTTTATAGTTTCCAAAAAAGTGATGTCCATTGTAATCGCACCCTCAGGTACTGTGACATTTCCAACAAACAGGCTACCTGTACTGGGTTGATGCTGTTCATCGGATGACGGTATTGATAAATCTTCACTGAAATGTTGAAGATAGCCTGGGAGTTGTAATGGCACTAGGGTGAATGTGTTGTTATTAGCCAACTGATACCTTCCCACTGCAGATGACGAAATATTTGTAAAATAATTTCGGTTTGCATCGACCTCATCAGCTTCTAACGAGAATATGGACTTGGCCTTGGCTGTCAGCTCATCTGGTAATATTGAGTATGACTGGTTGTTATACCAGTGATTGTAGTCTTTACCTTCAATTGGATAAGTCTGATTTACCTGTCCCTGTAACACATCCTCATAACTGAGCATGAATCCTGTTATATTGTTGAAGTTGTGCTCGTAAGTAGTATTTTGCAGTTGATGATAATTGTGATAGAGTTGATTCTTGAACAAAGAGAGTTTCTTGTACTGCTCGTCCGAGTTGATCGGTCCAGCCGGTGGTCCCGGAAGAATGAATGTAAAAAAGATTATGAGGAATATTAGATTATACCTATTCATTACTCTTCCTTTCGTTGTTGGTTGACTGGTGTTGTTACTCCTTCGCTCTTTGCCACTAGCCACTAGTTTGATCCCTTACTTGTTAAATGAGACGAGACGTTAAGGAGTATCGAACGAGTTCGCGGTTAGTTCTTCCCTCACCCGCCCAGAAAAACCATACCATTCTTAAGCTAACTTGCTTACATAATCAACAGGTTTTATAATATACTAAGAAGTACATGAAGCTTGATCATTATATATATACATATCTGTGTTCCAAATCCTGCTAGTCGAAATATCTCGTTGGTGTTTTAACAATATATTAAAACAGGTAGCAAAATAAAGTGGCCTTGCCAATTAATCTGAACTTATAGCTTTGGGGTAAGGGATGACCGAGCATAGCCGTTCTGTTAATTTTTGTGTCAAAAGGCCCCCGCAGAGCGGATGGAGAGACATACACACGTATACCTTTTCTATCCCCACCCCCACATACGCAGTCTTACTGCCCCACTTTTGTGGAGTTGTTTATGGTGATTAGTGGTGTGCTTTTGACTTTTGGCCAGCGCCAAGAGACGATGTAGATGTCAAGATTGTACATACGTTTCGACAAAAATATATATAGAAAGTCGAAAATGTCACCCGTCAATTTATTGGCCTTATACTATTTACAGCAACTATTTACGGCACAAATATTTATCACAGCACATACCAAATGAGATCTCAGAAGTGATTGTTTTGGATTGTTATAATGCCTGAGGCTCCGCTTCTAGGCATCTTAGCACAGCGGGTGCTAAACACTAGAGCACACAGAGTACAGACCGGCTTCTGAGTTACAATCTCTCAGCGGCGGATCCACAAGTGTAGAACACCCTATCTCCCTTGGCACCCTCGCTCCCACACACACAAATATATCACCCCACTGTCCCTGTCTTCCTAAAGCGATCAATCCATCGCCCGCGCTCTCATCCTCACCCTCACCTCCACCCACCCCCACATCTGGTTTTTTAAGCTTTTCCTCCCATATAAGGAACGATCTGCATTCTTAAGAGAAGAGGAAGCAGCTCATGGTAACACCATTTACATATATAGTCATATCTTTTTGGTAAACTTCTTTGTTGGTTCGTGTTGTACACTAGCCGGCTTCCCAGCCGCAGCCACTACGGAATATACTCTGTTATCGCCGTAGCCGGCTGACACCGTATGACTTTTTTGTAGCGAATGGCTGAATGGCCCTAACGCCGTGCTATATGGAGTTTGGCGGAGACCGCCCCAGCTTTTAATAAATGATTCTTGACAACTGCAGCCCGGTCTCGGGTCGGGCTCACAAGTATCCCTTCAAGTACCGTTACCATCCCCTGACTACCCTCGGAAGAGGGGTAGCAGATCCGAAGCAACCAAGTGGTATCATTAAGCAATGTAAACATATAAAACACTTGACTGGTGATTTTGGCACGTTGTGAGACTGCGGAGTGTAAACACCGAGTGGGCAGTCATGTACTACGGATGTTACGCAATGCAGAATCTCTCTCTCGTTCTCCCTCTCTCTCGCTTTACTTCTATGCAGTTCCCAACTGAATTCTTTTAGGGCTTTATCTTTTACTCAATACCCCCCTTTACCCTCTGTTTAGAATGATTAACTCTTTGCTTGAGCAGCCGGAGATCGTAGAGTTAGAACAATCGCTCTCCGGCAGAAAAGACGGGAGTCCGCATTCGGACTCAGCAAAATTCGGACATCCGTAGTTAAGCCAATGGTATATACCAGCTGTCTCTGAAAAAAAAGCCCCACCTATATGCAAAGACTATGTACCTCTGTGCCCCTCATGTACTCAGAATTTCCCAGAAATTGCCTGTTCACAACCACATTAGGCTGGTCATCTGCCCATGAGTGGCCCCTCAGTTTCTTTCCGCATATAAAAGCCAGGGACCTATCCTTCTTATGACCGTTTTCCAGGTTTCCCTTGAATTGAATTTGTGGATACACTAACCATCCAAAGAATTTCTTATCTACTTACAAGCATGTCCCACTCACTCCCACAGGATCTTGAGAAGGGAATCACACAGCCAGAGTATTCCTCTACTGAGTACGATGCAACTCAAGGGATCTCCGCTAAAGACACAGCATACAACACACAAGATCCAGAAACTCCTATACTGAGGGTAACAACCTCGAGTAACGGTGACGTTGTTTTTTTGGGCGATGTCGCATACAACAGAAAAGAACTCCTCAATGCTTTCGCTGGTGATTTAAACCCTGGTATCCATGCTCCTTCCTTCAGACCTATGGGTAATCCAGTTCCTCTCGGCCTTTCTGGTTTCTGTATCTGTTGTTTTGTTGTTTCTTTGGTGAACTGCCAGGCTCGTGGTGTCACTAATGTAAATGTCATTGCCGCCTGTGCCTTGTTCTTTGGTGGTATTGTTGAATCTGTTGCCGGTCTATGGTGTCTTGTTATTGAAAATACATTTGCAGCTACTGCTTTAGGATCTTTCGGTGGATTCTGGATGGGTTATGCTGGTATATTGATTGATGCCTTCGGAATCGCTTCCAGTTATACAACGACTCAAGAATTAAACAATGCTATTGGTTTCTATTTGACAGCTTGGGTTATCTTTTCCTTCTTGATGTGGCTCTGTACTTTCAAAGCTACATGGCCGTTCTTCATCTTGTTCCTTTTATTGTGGGTTTTCCTCATGTGTTTAGCGATTGGACACTTCGACAATAACGTTCACGCTACTAAGGCTGGTGGTTATTTGGGACTTCTGGCTACCTTTGTTGGTTTCTACATTGTTTACGCAGGTACAGCTAATGGCCAGAACTCTTATTTCACTATACCAGCTACCCCAATGCCAGGTGCTCCAACAGTTTGATTCCCAGTAGACAAATGTCATGACGCTCATATATCTTAATGGCCTTGTTGCTTCAATTCAATACGCTTCGATTAAAAATTATCTTTTATAATTAATACATTTGTTCCAGTATTTTAAAGAATATACCATATTTCTACCTATATATTTTTGAACATTACGATTGGCAATACCAAAATCGTAGTAAAGTGTATACGTATCGATTTATAATTTCGGTTAGAAAATGAATCGATTATTTCTCACTGGTGTCCTCACACTGAATTTCCTCAAAATAATGAGAAAGAGCTTCCCAGGCTCCTGGAGACAAATCCTGATTCAATGGTGCTCTACCAAGATATGTCTCACCAAATCCTTGGGAATAAATGCACTTCTTAATACCTATGACTCCTAGCTTTGAAACAATCTCTTCGCCTCTTGTGCAAATCAACTGAAGTCTTTTAGCTGTTTCAAGATCACCTCTTTGATAAGCATCAAACATGTCAACATAGATTTTAGGGAATGCACCACAGAGTGCATCAATAGTACCTTGACCACCAACTGAAAGTACTGGTAGTAGAATTTGACCTAATCCCGTGAACAGACTGAAATTGTTCTTACCGGAGTAAATGTCCTCATGAAGACCAACCATGGCATGATGAGCCAAGTCACCATGGGATATCTTACATCCAACAATATTCTTATGTGCTGATAGTGTACAAATGGTAGATGGGTCAAGGTAAATACCATTGGAAACACCTGGGAACACATAAATCATAACTGGAATTGGGGCATTATCAGCAACTTCAGTGTACCAGTCAACTATACCCTGCTGCTTTATTGAAGCACCAAAATAAGCAGATGGAAGAACCAGTGCATGAGAAGCGCCAGCTGCCTTAACTGAGTAGATTTCCTCAACTGTATCCTCAAGACAATTGGACGCAACACCAGCGATGATGGTTATATCTGGCAGTGCTTCGCGAACCTTCGAGATGATAGAGGCACGTTCCTTCTGTGTTAAATGCGCATTCTCACCAGTAGATCCCATAAGAACCAGACCAGAAATACCGTTCTTCTTTAAAAACTTTGCATGGTTGATCTGTGTATTGTAGTCAATGGTCTTAAGGTCCTTTTTGAAAAATGTAGGAACGGGAGTGTAAACACCTGGAGGCGGAGGAGTAGACATCTTGGTAATTCAGTAATAGGAGTAAGAAAAGAAACATTAGCGGGGACAATACCAAAGAAAGGTGTATGGTTCTTTATACCCATAATTAAGTCCCCATTTCAGCACTCAGGCGTGTTAAACACATGAAGACTTTTAATGGTTGGGTGTGTTGTATTTGAAAAGCCCCCCAACACCGGTACAACATTGACCCGAGCACCGAAGAAAGCTTGGGGTGAAGGGAAATTGCGGGGTGAGCGATGGGCCAGAGAATGATGGTGGGTGACTCAATGAGAGAAAGCATAACCAAACTGAGTGCAACTGCCAAACATGACCGAAGCCAATATTTTGGCGGTCATTAACACTTTCATACAAACTTATCTAAGGTATATGTATGTATGATTGTACTTGTTCAACCGTCGTTGTGCTGCGGGGTGTACAGTTCAGACCTTTCTGTTCTCTGTTTCCAAACTGATTTTTGGTCACTCGGAAGTCCTAAGCATTATAACACCTAGGAACCTACAAAACAAAAAAAAAGGTGTTGGATACTAATTGTTTCCATATCATTTAGGACACAGATTGGCGTACGGTCCTCTAAAAAGCAACAGTATACATTAGCACATTTATCCCGTCCCCGCTTCGTTCTGTCTCCGTCGAGTTCACCATGACACCAGACACCCCACGGAAACGATCGTATAACAGCAGAGATGATTTAACGGTGTCTTTGAACGACAAAAACAAGACAGACACGAATAGGCGCTGCAAAAGTTGTGATGCGTGTAAACTCAAAAAGGTTAAATGTGATGGTGCTAGTCCACAGTGCTCCTATTGTAAGAGGAATGGTATCGACGAGTGCAATTACTCCTATGTTAAAAAGCCCGGACTGAAACTTGGTTATGGCAAGGGCATAAACCAACGAGTGGACTATCTTGAGAGCGAACTACAAAAACTCCACTCAGAAGTAGAAAGGTTGAATTCAGCATATACGCAATCAATACAGAACACTGCATTGCATCAAGAGCAGCGGAGCATAGAGAAGTCCTTTTCAGGTCTTCAAACCCCCTCTTCATCTCTGCCATCACAACCGTTAAGGCAAGAACCAAATATACCGTCCAGTACTTCAAAATTTTCAAAACAAAGTCCGTTGCAAATTCCCATACCCACACTTTTAAATCCAGAAAATGTGCATCGTTTTGTTTTACCCTCTGAGAGCCAATGTCTCCTGTTAATTGAACTCTTCTTTTGCAGAATAGCGCCAATTTTCCCCTTACTTCATCCATCACTCGCTGTGGTTTTGAGCAACAGTGTTGATAATTTGCAAACAGGAGCTGAACCACCATTAATCTTGTATGCGATCGTTCTTGTGTCTCTAAAATTTTTGAACTCTGATCAAATAACACCAGCACATAGACGTGCTTGTTATGAGGGATGTAAAGAAAAAGTGATATCGTCAGCCTTGAAACGAATTAACGTTGAAAGTCTACAAGCCATGATACTGCTGGCTTATGAGTCTTTGTCTGGCAGTGTCAAAGTTCCCGAGGCTTGGAATTATGTTAGTATCGCTGCTGACTATGCGACTTATTTGAAGTTGGGCTCAGAGAAAGCCATTAGGGTGTCTTTGGTCACAGGTGATTCTCCAGAAAGTAACACTTCGGCACACTCTACCAGTGACATTGCACGTCGAAAATCGAAATCAATCTCCAATCGATCATTAAATTTATTGAGACGTCCGAAAGATTGGATTGATGAAGAGTCCCGTCGCCATTGTTTCTGGTGTATATATCTGTTGGATAAGATATTTGCTATCTCCTCATCTCATGAAATGAAATTTAAGTCCTACAAAATAACAGCATTACTTCCTTTAAGTTTGAGTTATTGGAATTTAACTCCAATCAAAAATGATTCACCAGCACTCAATGCCTCAAAGCATCAGAACCGTACATTGAAGAGTCTTGATTTATCACCGACAAATGATCATAACGAAAGTCCACTCACTATTAGTTCACAAGATACCCCATCGGTCATCTCAGAACCAGAGAACATCTACGACTCTTTTGCATATTATATTGAGTTGAACAAAATTGTTGGTGATATTCACACGTTCTTGATTGAAGAGTTCAACATTTTCAACAGTTGGGAAGTGATGAACTGGCGTATGCGTTTCAAGAATTTAGAAAACCAATTATTTGTTTGGATGACTTCATTACCAAAAAGATATCACCAATTCCTGGAGACAGGGTCGTTTCCCAGAGGCTCACCATCTTCAACTGGAATTTTTGTAGGTCTGCAACCGTATGACTGCCTTCTTTTTGTTTACTACTATACCTCTTTGATCAAATTACATTCCTCATTTGGGTATCCACATGGTGAGTCTACTTATTTCAAGGCATCCGAAGATTCCAAGGTTCAGTGTTTAGATTCTGTAACCAAGGTCTTTAACTTTGTTAAATCATTACCATCATCAACAGATGACACTTCGATTTTTGGAAAACTTGGACCTCATTTTGGGTTCTTCATTTGGGTCAATGCTCGGATCTTATTTGTGAATGTCATTTATCAATCGACAAACAACACATTAGATCGGTCACGTTTGATATTTTATCAGAAGATTCTGGCTACTTTCTCTGATGTTCTATTTAACATTGGGTGTGTTTGGGAGAGCTCTATGGTTTATTTTAAGATACTTCAATTTTTGAATGCTTCTGACTTGTCTTCTGTCTCCAAGTTTACAAAGGACCTGGATAGTTTGGAGAAAGAGCCTGAAGAGCAGGATTTAAACTCTGATGAGGAGGACAATATCACAGGAGAAACACGCGAGCCCACTAGGGTATTTTCAGATATGCGTATTGGATCTCACTCTCTGTTCTTCTGGTTTAACAAGCTTGCCAGTAAAGGAAAAATGTCTTATCAGAGTACATTACAGTCACAAGCAATTGGGTCAATTTCACGAGGTGCTATGATGTTCACACCACTTGCGGTGGATCATGATGACAACCAGCTGGATAGTATTCCCGAGAGACCTACATATCATAACCAGAACTCAAACTTTCAAACTTCTTGTTCACTTGCCTTTGATGAGTTCCAATTAACGCATGATGACTTTTTCAACTTTCTTGCTATGGATATCAACGGCTCAGGTTCTTTCCAGGACATTATATAATGGTTTAGGCTTTTAAACAAAGAGGTCACAATTAGTACAACATTTTTCCTACTTAGTGTAACTTAAGCACGATATATATGAATCACAAGATTATCGGTATAAAATTCGGAGCGGTGGAGGAAAAGAGGGTGAGTGCACTGGCCAATGTCTATGCATGTTCGGGTCATTGATGCTCCGGCCCCACATCCACACATGCTAACCCTACTTCATAGGGACCAACGGGGAGATGCAATTCTGGAATATTTAAAGGGTGGATTATTCGCAATATTCTTTGGTTCTATATGATACTTTAAGATCTTTGTTAATACACCTTGAAAGCAATATCCCAAGAATGAGTGTAGAGTTCCCGAAGATTAAGAAAGTGAGAACGTTCCTTCTCCCTGGTCCAGGAATTGGAGGAGATTACCACGATGTTAAGAAGGGTCATTGGCTTGTCGATTCAGATATTTCTAATCCAATGTCCAAATTCCCAGAATACAGAAAGTCCAGAACTTCATGGGGTATTAACGTTCTTGGATCCTTCTGTGTCGAGATTGAAGCTACAGACGGTACAAAGGGTTTTGCGACCGGTTTCGGAGGCCCAATTGCCTGTTGGATAATTCACAACCACTTCAACAGATTCCTTGTGGGTGAGGACCCAAGAGACCTAAACTTGATTTGGGATAAATTATTCAGGGCTTCCATGTTCTATGGAAGGAAAGGTATCACGATTGCCGTAATTTCAGTTGTTGATCTGGCACTGTGGGATTTACTTGGCAAGATTAGAAACGAACCCGTTTACAAAATGATCGGTGGAGCTACAAGAGATCGTCTCAATTTCTACTGCACCGGATCTAGACCAGATGCTGCCAAATCAATGGGTTTCTGGGGTGCTAAGGTTGCTTTACCATTTGGCCCTGATGAAGGGCACGTTGGCTTGAAGAAGAACGTTGACTTCTTGACAAAGCACCGTGACTCAGTAGGTCCAGATTTTCCAATAATGGTCGATTGTTACATGTCATTGAATGTTCCATACACAATTGATCTAGTTTCTGCTACTAAACACTTAAACATCAACTGGTGGGAAGAAGTTCTTCACCCAGATGACTTTGATGGTTTTGCACAATTGAAGAGGGCTCATCCAGATGTTAAATTTACCACTGGTGAGCATGAGTACACCAAATACGGTTTCAGAAAGCTTATTGAAGGAAGAAACTTAGATATTGTTCAACCAGATGTTATGTGGGTCGGTGGAATGACCGAATTGGTTAAGATTGCTGCACAAGCTGCAGCCTATGACATTCCGGTGGTTCCACATGCATCTGGCCCATACTCTTACCACTTTGTTGTTTCTCAACAGAACACCCCATTTCAGGAGTATCTAGCAAATTCACCAGACTCTACAGCTGTGCTTCCTGTTTTTGGAGGTCTATTCATTGACGAACCTATCCCTTACAAAGGTTATTTGGATCTGTCTGTGTTGGACAAACCAGGTTTCGGTTTAACACTAAACCCAGAGATCCAATTGATTGACGCTGAGTTTGTTTTCAATCCATCTCCACAAAAGGCACTTTCTAATTCCAAAGAGAAGGAGGAGGAGAATTGACCCAATAAAGTTATTCCAGCGCTATATACAAAACATTTTTACAAAATACATTGTGATTAAATGACCAATTGTAGTCAGCTCTTGATGAGGCAGATTGTCTCTCTGTGCCCTTTCAGAACAACAATAGATCGGGATAAAGATGACGCGGAGATTAGTAGAGGTAAGGAAACTGTGGAGAAACTACGTCTCCACTTTCCTTTTTTGCCAATAGTATTATGGATTCGGCCTATTGTTCACAGGTCCCCGCAATTGTATGTACCTCATAATGACAACTATCTTCAAAGATACATAAGCTTTAACATTGATGTCCCGAGAATCTTCTTATAGGAGAGTTGGTGCGCCGACTCATATTCATCAAATAATTTTTTAATATTTTGATTTCTTCATTTGTAACCAAGAACATTCACATCTTTCTCATATAAAAGTCCTGTGACCCTCTCCGCTGAACTTTTACTTGGAACTACTTCACTAACCAATATCATAACAATGAAATTCGTATTTCACAACCCATTGAAGATAATCGAAGATAGACCTACCCCTCCACAGGTATATAATTGGAAGGTTTATCTTTCTGGAATTGTACTTGCCTCTGCTGCACTTGAGATTGGTTATGATTCTGGTTTCATCGGTGGTACTTTGGCATTGGACTCATTTGCATCTGAGTTTGGACTTGATCAGATGTCGACTTCAAAACATAGTTTTATCAACTCGAACATTATTTCTGTTTTTCACGCTGGTTGCTTCTTTGGTTCTATATTTTCATACTTCTTTACGTACTACTGGGGAAGAAAGTTTGGTCTCGTATTCTCATGCATTTCAATGGCACTTGGTGCAGTATTAATGATGTTTCCATCGCACTCCAGAGGCCTCATTCCTCTTTATTTGGGTAGGACCTTGGCAGGTATCGGTGTTGGCTGTTCAACTAGTATTGTACCTGTATACTTAGCTGAGATCAGTCCTCCTGGTATACGTGGAAGGGTCTCTTCCATGTATGAGTTGGGTTGGAGAGTTGGTGATACCACTGGATTTTTTATTGCTTATGGTGTCTCTGACACTCTCAAACCATCTTTCAAGCAATGGTATATCCCATTTGCTATTCAAATGATACCAGCCGCCCTTTATATCATAGGAGTTGGTTTCCTCATTGAGACTCCACGTTGGCTTATTGGCAAGGGTAAAGATAGGGAGGCAATGAAAAACCTTTGTTGGCTGAGAAACCTAAATGAGAATGACGAATACATCCAATGGGAGTTCAAAAATATGAAAGAAGAAATGGAAACACAGAAGCGCGCTGTTGGTCTTGGTTTCATTGATCCATTCAAAGAGCTAATCAAAAAACCTTCTATTCTTAAGCGTCTATTCATCTCTGCAGGTCTATATGTGTTTCAAGATCTCTATGGTATCCAATCTATTAATTACTACTCACCAACTATTTTCAAACAGATTGGTGTGAAGTCGACAAACACAAGTCTGTTTTCTTCAGGTCTATTTGGAGTTTGTAAATTAATATCTACCATTATATGGTCTCTTTTTGTTGTTGAGCAGTTTGGCAGAAGAACTACGCTACTGATAACCTCGCCTGTATGTGCCCTTTGCTTCTTCTACATAGGTGGTTACGTCAAATACGGCACAACTGGTCCTGAAGCCAAAGCAGCTTTAGGCCTTGTGTATGTGTGGTGCTTCTTCTTTATTATGGGCTGGTCTGGTACGCCATATGTGGTTGGTGCTGAAATTTTTGACAACAACATTAGAGGTGCCTGTCAGGCCATCAACTCTATGTTTCTTTGGCTTGGTGTTTTTTTAATGACTAGATTCACCACGCAAATGATTTCTTCAATGAAGTATGGTATATTCTTTTTCTTTGCTGGGTTTGCGGTAATTTCAGTTCCTTTCGTCTATTTTCTGCTTCCAGAAACCAAAGGTGTCTCGTTGGAGTATATGGACAGACTGTTTGCTAAACCAGCCTGGAAAGCACATAAAGAACTTTTCGCTGAACTAAAGGATGAGAGACTAAATATCTTACAAGAGGAAGGTGAAGAATCAGGAATACCAATATCACCCTCTGAAAAGCCTTCTGAAGAATTTGTGGAAGAAAATGTCTTAAAGCGGGCTGGTGTGTAAGCTTTGCTATGCCATACGATATCTGGAAGTGTATACATGTTATATATACTCAAGCAAAAATTTACTTTATTTAATATCTCACTGTAAAAGTTTGTTTTGGAACAAGCTTAGAATACGACGGAGAAACATATATATTTTTATCTTCGTAATGAATTTTAAGCTGGTTTTCCAAATCTTGCTCCTGTGTGAAGGAATGCTGCTTACATTATTCACACATAGAAATTCTGATGTTCTTCCCAGCATTAAAAGCAAATAATAATTGTGGGCACTATTAAACTCTAAGTAGAAATCTTTCATAATAATTTTTGTTTCGCTTTTTTTTTCATTTGATGACTTCTGCATTTATGCCATCAAATATTGTTTGATAATACTTCCTTAATGTATGTATAACAGTGGCATTTTACATTTCGGACTCACATTTAAAAAGTTCTTTTTGACATTTTACAATATCACGATATTGGGGGAGGGGTGCTAAAACACACAGATATACAAGCTGTTTAAATAACTATGGGTCGGCATTTTTTGCCTCAAAATCAGCTTGGATCATTTCAGCATCCTCTGTAGACGAGCAGCCATCAATACTTCCCGAACCACTCTTAGCAACCTGTCCACTGGCAATTGCTTTATAAAGATCATAAAGGTTGTGTCTACCTTGGTAAAGCGGGTAGAAGATGATATAAATGGACGCCAAAAGAAGAGAAATCATCATAATTATGACCCACTGAGTGAAATACTTTTTAGAAAATGTGTAATCTGTTCCGTAGAAACACAATGGTACAATTAGATAACCACCGCCCATCAAAATAACATTCAATATCAGAGCAATCTTAGAAGCTTTCTTTAATTCATTTTTCTCATCCTCAGAAACCTCCATTGCCTTGATCTCTTCATCATCCGCATCATCTGCAGCTGTAAAAGAAGTACAAAGCACAGAGAAGTCAAATGGCTCAGAAGGCCTCACCAATGAAAGCAATGGAACCAGAATAACAGAACTACCAAGCGAGGCAAAGTTTCCAACGATGGAAGGCTCAGCAGCCATTAATGTATCCTTGCTAACACCACCTCCATAAGCATATGCAGAACAGATCCAGCAGATAATCCCAACAAGAGTTGAAATTGGAGGACCGTAAGTACAAGCAAAACTGTTGGTCTTGGACCAATATAGAGTATAGGTTAGAACAGACACAGAAGGAACAAGAATAATGCCGTAAAATCCAATCAACCAACCAACAGAGACCCCAACATAGTTAAAGATGATTGAAATACATGCAACAACCAAACTGAAGCCAATAGTGGATAAGTGGCTAAATTTGACCAACTGTTTACCGGTAGCAGCTGGATTAATGTAACCTCTGTAAACATCAAACGTAGCAACAGATGAAAATGCAATCAATTCCGCTGACATAGCTGAGGTGACACTCATAAATAAAGTCAGAACTGCTGCTGCTGCACCACCCTTCCCTAGTAGAGCACCATATGCGTAGATCACAGGAAGACCAGCATTTGCTTCTTCTGCAGTAAGTTCATTCGGATACGTTTGAAAACCTGGATAGACCAAAAGAGCTCTTGCAGCAAGACCACCCGCTGTTCCCAAAGCCCATGGAATTGTGAGCCAGCACATACCGCCAAGAATGTATCCGCTCAATACACCAGATGGCGATGCAGCCAGAGCTTTTTGGCCATATGATGGATCACCAAAGACGGATCCGAAACCACCTACACAAACCGCCCAAGTAACCATAAACATCTCTGGATTTCTGAAGCTGAGAAAGTTGGTACCTGTACTGCTTGGGAACTTTTCCTGTGCCTCTTGAAGCATATCCCACATCTTCCCGGGGGATCCGATTATATCTGAACTGCAGAACACCTTAAAGCAAAGAATCAAAACAACGATGTAGATAATCACCGTGTGGATCCAATCCGATATGAAAGTCGCTTTGAGACCACCTGTAGCTGTGTAAATACAGACACCAAGTGGTAACAAAAAGTTGGCTGCAATGATACTAATCCCAGTGGAGGCGTTGAACCCTTGGGAAGCACCGAGTAGAAGGCACGATGCAACCATGGTGTTTGTTGCAGTAATATAAAACATGTACACCCAGTGAGTGGATTTATCATATCTGGCCTTGATGACTTCTGCAACAGTGTGGCAACCTGGAGCAATTCTCTTGATCTCTATAGCAAGAAGAGCAAAGCCAAATATCTGTGTTGTGCCTGAAACTCCATACAGGTATCCACCGGAAATACCGTATGTATAGCCCCAAAGGCCCGATGTAAGTAAAGAAGCGGGCCAAATCCAAGAGCTCACCACGGCAGAACTTATGAGTCCACTATTCACTGCCCTACCAGCAGTAGTAAATCTCTCAGAGTTTTGAATCTGATTCAAATACCGCGACAAGATATATGTGATGCCCACCATAATGAGGGCAAAAGCAGACCCCAGACCAACGATGTAGCCATAACCGATTCCTTGAGACAATATATAGTCAGACATAGCGTTGTTGTCACCAATATAACTTGTGATAAAGGGATGTATTTATATATTCTACTGAAGCAAACATTCTCTTGCTATTTACTGAGGGAGGGTGATAAGGAGCGAATATCTGCTGATTTATACCAAACACACAATATGTGGCTCCGGTCCAATGTGTCAATCCAGTTTTAAATATGTGCTTATCAGTTGTGGGCATCTAAGATGTTGCTTCATTGTGTTTGTAAAGGGATGCGTGTTATAATATAAGGGTTATTGTAGGGTGTCTGGGTGTAGCTTACATAACTCGCCAGCAAACTCAGAGATTGGCGGTGAGCGCTTGCCTTGTTTGGGCCTATTGTGCGACGTTTAAGGAGCATGTGAAATCCAGAGGCCCTGGACCTTATCAGGACGATAATGCACTATATTTTTGCCTCATCCAATATTGTGTGGGCCTAGGTGTGATCCCCCCCTCCAATTATGTATAGGTTCTATACCTGTACAGTTTACCCATGAGCTAACTAATAGCGATCAGCAGACACCCAAGATAAGCAAGAAGGTGTGATGGTGGTGATTGACTGTGGCCAGACACCTAAATATTTCCTGCGATCATTGTTTAGTAAAACAGGGGTTGTTTAAATTATAATAGAATGAATATATTCCTTGTTGCTCTTTAGACTTAGGGACTGAACTCTCCGCCACGCCCGCTTTTGTGGCAAAGAAAATCAAAAGAGTCTGTACTCTATAAACCACATTGCCGCCATGCCACAAAAATGCAATGACAGGAATATATATATGGCTGGCTTAAACAATAAACTACTTATATATATATTAATACATGAACTCATAATGCACAAACTGTTTTCTGACTGTCATAAATCCAGCATGTCCGAGTACTTTAATATCCTCCGTCCTGCCGTTAGCATGATTCAGCAGGCAAGTCTGAAGGGAGAATCACTCTTTCAGAATACAGAGAAGAACCCTCCGGACTGCACATACGGTAAGGAACAGTATTGTGTTGGCCTTGAAACGCTTCCTCAACAGACGCTGTCAATGAAAGCCAGGAAGGGAGCCAAGTTTAATCTTCTTCTCGTTGGAGAAGCAGGTTGTGGAAAGACTACCTTCATCAATACCTTGTTTGGTACTTCGGTGATGCCAAATATTTGGTCAGAAATCGATCAGATGAAACCAAACACTCATTTTAATCCTGAGTGTACAATTTCTACTCATCGTGTAAACTTGGTCGAAGATGGTTTTAACTTGGATCTCACCGTCATCGAAACCCCTGGGTTTAACGACTTCATAAACAGATTTGCCTATATTCCTGTTACAGAGTACATTGATGAGCATTTAAGACGTTATATGTTTCAAGAGGAACAACCTGATAGATCAAAGATAGTTGACAACAGAGTCCATGTTTGCCTTTTCTTTATTAATCCAAGCTCTCGTGGATTATCTCCTGCTGAGATTGAATCTATGAAGCACATTTCCTCCCGTGTCAATTTAATTCCAGTTCTCTCCAAAGCTGATATGTTAACAACAAAAGAGATTGAAACTACAAAGGATTTGGTTCGCAGAATTATCAAACATCAAGGTATCAAAATTTGTGAATTCATTGATGATGATGAAATCAGACAGTCTATAATCAAACAATCACCATTCTCGTTGATTGGCTCTGAAACCATCGTCACTATCGATGGTACACACAAATCAGTTCTTGGAAGAAAGTACAAGTGGGGAGTAGCAGAAGTAATGAACCCCTTGCACTGTGACTTTGTCAAATTGAGACATATTTTAATGGGTGATCATATGGATGATTTAATCTCCACTACAGAAGCTTATTATGATAAATGCCGCTCCAGATTAATTGAGACAAGATTGAAGAAATCCAAGAAACTCATCTATGGTGAAGTCCAAGAGAGTGGTACAGGTAATAATGACAACAATAAAGAAGTTGTCCTTCCGGTATCTAACGAGAACATTGATCTTCTGAGATCTTTAAAGCAATTGAACTTGAACTATGATGACCTCGAGTCATTCACTAGTGCACAGACTGCCATGTCACTTTGTGTTTTTGATAAAGTTCATGTAGACCTGCAAGTGTCAGACTGGAGCCCTGAGTATGTTCACAAGCAACTCCAAATTAGAAAGAAGTGGAAAGAGTACGCCAAAGTTGAAGAGTTAAATCAAAGGGATTGGAAGCAAAGATTAGCCAATAGACAAGAAAAGTTTAACGCCGAGCAAAAACTGTTGAATGTCATAATTAATGGATTGAAAGCTGATATCAGAGCAATGGGTGGTGGAAAGAGCTCGAAGAGCAAAGGTAAGAAATCAGTGACAAAGGATGATCCAACTGGTGCTGGAGATGACTCTCTTCAGGCAGATGCTACACCAGCTACAGATATATCTCTGCTGGCCGTACAATTTGAAACTTCTATATCTAAAGATAGTGACGATCACGATGAGACCAAAAACAGCAGGCCACCAACAAGTTTTGAGTCAGAATCTGTCATTAGAGGTATCGACCACCCAGCAGAGATTGCAAACCCGATACCTGCTGCCTAACTTTAATACATCACTAATTGTTGTCCATTTCCATTTAAAATCACATTTCTTTCACAAAAGAGAAAAATAATAAAGTGGTTCCTTTGCTTAATTTACAGTAATAAACTTCCATCCTCATAACAATTGCTTCGTAGAATGAGAAAACCACTGCCATTATTTGACGGGCAAAGTAGGTTGCCCTAATAAAAGTTTGAACAAAGCGCGAAATAGCAGAAGTTCAAAAGAAAAATTTTGGAGTTGTGGCCCGCTTCTCCTCGACTCTCCTTTCTTTCTCTATCTAGTTACCTTTAAAACTTAGAGGGCCACTGATATGCAAATTGTAATATCGGAAGGCAGATGCTCCGTATCATAATCTGTGTACATATGTGGTTATCAGAGTTCTATGAGAAGTAAGTTTACCCAACGTTCCCCTGTGCTGACTAGGATAATTGAGGAGTAAGAATTAGAGAACCATTTTGTATGGAGATAACTGCAAAACGGAGGTGTTTTTTATGATGATTGTCTTTTTTATAAGTATGTTTTTTCTGGCATCTCTAATGTTAGGGTCTTGTTTCAGTACCGGACTCGATGAGTACAACCATTGACTAAATATCTGATGATTCCCTCCTGTTGTTTTGCTGTTACTCCTCGGTGAATTCTTAACTGCGAAGCGTCATTGTTATGACATTCTACAAGGAATTAAGTTACTAATTGTTGATTGTGAAGTATCAAAAACAAATATTTTTTCCTCTAACCAAAGAAAATCTTGTAGATTAGTAGAACAAGTTAAAGTTCACCTTGTAAGAGTATCATACGTAATAGACTCAAGATATTTATTTGAGACCCTGCAATAATTCGAGTGAAATGGGTCTTGGTGATTGATTAGAACAACCTCAGTAATGAATGATTGCGTATTTGATTGTTGGTTTGTTAAAGAGTGTATCTGCCATCTGGTATATGTCCACTACAAGATCAACAACAAGATCTCATAATGAATACACATGCTAACAAATAATACTGAAGAACCACCCTTTTCTTCAGATCATAACAAAAGAGCGACGTATTTTTACAAAATCATGGGACCCACAAGTCACCTTTACCTCTGGGAGCAAATTTAATAGTGTTAAAGCTTTCGATCTTAACTTCTTGTTGGTTGATGGTTTTGAGTGGAGCGCTCGCAACCTTAGCACCAGGACTGGTTGCATCCTGTGATCTCTTTCTTGTTCTTCTGTTTCTCTTTTTTTTTTCCGTAGAAAGAGAGACCTCGCCATCAATTGTCAGTTTTCTCATATTATTCTCTACTATAGTAGATGATGGAAATGTCTTACTAGAAGCCTGATTTGAGAACAAGAGAGCATCAGCCTCTGTGACACTGATACATTTGATCCTAAAACTCTCGCACCAAATCCGAGCAGATATATCCTCAGTAACAAATATCCAGTTCTCTTGGTCAATATGTGTCTTTTGGATCAAGGCTCTGAGCAAAAAACGAAGTCTTCTTGGAAGCTCTGCCCTTTCATCTAACCCATCGGCCGTAGCATCCTCGCCATCAAGCTCTGCAGTTGCAGCGGCAGCTTCAGATTCCGACATTGTAACAGGTATAGCTGTAGGTGCCAACTTTTGATTCTGTGGGAATTCTCGCACGCGAGGAGCACGAACCTTATAGCGGATGCAGTTCTTCCACTTCGGACCGGCTTCCTCCAGGGTCTCAATCATTATCTTTCTGGAAACTTGAGGGTCCAAATTTGAGTACGTTTTATCAATAAGTCGCATTGCCTCCCTTGAGTTGGTAGCTACCATTGTGATTCCCTTCTTCAAGTAGTCAAGTTCGTGTAGTGTGTATGAAGGGATCCAAAGAACAACGTCTGTGGAGTCAGACTCTAACCACTTGCGGATGTTCCCGAGACCCCTGGTGAGAGCCGAGGCATCCACCATAAGGAAGGCTGTATTGGGACAATTCTGGATGTTCTCCATGGTCCCCTTGGTAATGAATTCAATAGAACTCTGCTGAGATTGTAGCGTAATCTGTTGAACACTTCTCTGCCCTGTTTTTGCTAGTGTGTCTTAGTTTTTTCAGCTTTAGCGCTTTAGCGCGCTGATCACTTAATGATCAAAGCCATCACCTCCAGCACTGGCTGAAAGATATACTGATTGAAGTATGTACAAGTTTTTCATTGAATTAAAATGCTATATATTATGGGTCATCAATGTATTCTCCAGTCAAATAAGAGAGTCCTCTAGTACCAGATCAAAAGAGTAGTCTGGCTTGAAGGGCCAAAGATCAAAGTTCTTAGAAATTGCTATGAAGTCCTCTGATGTGAGGTCTTTTACTCTCTTTTGCAAAAGCTCCTTGCTAAGCTTGGACGTAAAATACTCAGCTGCACCAGGCCCAACATTACAAATGGCATCTTCCACGGTTTTCGTACGTAGGATCAAAAGACTCTTGGTCAGATAATCCCAAGCGAAGACATCTTCCACAGGGTGGCTCTTTGGGTTGATCTCCAAAAGGGACATTGGCAAAGCTGTAAAATCTGACTCTTCAATAATAAAAGTGTTTCCCTCCTCTAATGTTGATGGGTTAAACACGTCTTTTTTAAACTTGGCAGAGTTTGGTGTTACCAACAGGCGGGTATCAGAAAATGTTTCTCTCACAAGAGAACACTTGTTGCGGGCCGTGGACCCCGGTAGCGCCATAACCTTAATAGCAGAAGACTCTGGGACCCAAAGCAACATTCTTACGTTGCCAAACCTCTGGATCCAGTTTTGGTTGCCCATACATGCCAACCATTGCATTAGTAAGCTCTCCTCGGCAACGTACCCTGTCAAGATGAGCTTTGAGTAGATATGGTCTCGCGTCTCCACATCAAGGTGAAGTGTCCCTGTTTGATGATCTGTAATATCCAAATATGTCTGCCAGTTATAAGGATTCTGTTTTAGGTATTGAAAGGTATGTCCCTGTGTCTCCACTTTAGCATTAAGTTCATCAATGTACTCTGCAATATGTTTTCCAAACTTTGCTCGGGACTCCAATATTACATGCTTTTTAGGCTGAAGGGCATTATGAAGGGCACTAGAAAACAGCATGTTTCCGGAGTAAGCATCCAAAACATTCAGTTCCTCATTGTTATACTTATAGTTTAAACTCTCAGTAATCTTGGTCGCAACGCCAGGATTCTGCAGAAAAGATGTGTTGAGCTGTTTCCGCCCTATAGAGAGTCTGGGCAAGGGTACTCGTACCATTTCACTTCCCTTTAAAAACTTCTCTAAGTATATTATAGGATACAAAAAGGCAGTGTAAAACCAGCTCAAAGAAGTCTTTTTGAAGCAAACTGGCTTAGATTTCACATATTTAGAAGCTTGTGGGTTTATAACCCCAAAATTTTCTCGCGAAAGCTTGATCTTACTTACAACTGGAGGAAGACATCACATTTATCAAGAAACTTAATAACAACACACAGAGCAATACCCGATCTCGCAGAAAGTGGAAATGAAAATCAAACTTAAGAACCCTGCTGTAAAGGATGAGAACAAAGCACCTGATACAAAAATCAAGGTACGGCTCCCGATTCCCGCCTCGAGGCCAAAAGTTTCTCCACCGGCCTCAGGGGTGGTGGAGGCCAAAGCTTCAAACATCAAGATCAGACTTGGCGTAACAAAACATTCCAAGACAACAACTCAAATAAAAAGAAGTGTTCCACGTATCAGAGTGAAACCTACTCGTATACCTGGTGAGGGATACGATTCTGAGGACTCTGAAATTGAAGATGATCCTTTGGTCGAAGAGGCCATAGTATTAAGGATGCTACCAGATGCTGAACTGGACTATGTGCGTCATTGTGTTGAAAGTGGTGACCTCAGTGGTATTACAATAAAGTGGAAAGATAGACGTCGTTGTTGGGTCCACGTAAATAACACGCTCTACGTTGCGAAACTCATGAGATTGCCGAACATTATTGAGGCAAACAAGACAGTGGATAAGAAGAATATTTTCAAGACCGTTGATATCAGTGAAATTTTGGTGGTTCTTAAACGTATTCAAGACGAATCTGAGATCAATAGTGTTTCGCCTGAAGAGGAAGAGTATCACAGTGGAGTCACACCTCCAATGAAGAACATTGTCCAGAGTCAGTATCGTCGTAAACTCACAAAAGAACGAATTGAATCAATTGAATCCCGTGTTGATGAATTAATAAGGATGGATGAAACAGCCATGCAAACTTCGTTTGAGCTAGTAGATCCAGATACCATTGGCGTTACTGAAGAGCACAGTACCCACATCTCGTCGCAACATCCAGTTGCTATTTCATCAAAAACCATTGGCGAAGATGAATCAACAAAGGCAGTACTTCACGCGCCTACGGACAAAGTGCAATCAAAAGATAAAGAGATCACACAGGCTGAAGAGGATGATGAAATTGCTGATGGTATTGATGATTTAGAAATGGAGTTGGAGCAAGCTCTGGAAGGTGATGATCTCATGGATTTGGAAGATGATGATGATGATGACGATGATGACGATGATGACGATGACGATAACAGTGACAATGAAAGTGGTATGCATCGTAAAGTGGAAGTTGATGAAGATGAGCAACATAACGCTCTGCTTCGTGATGAGATTAACGAACTGGAGGCCACCATCAAGCAAAACCAAGCAAGATTAGACAAGACAAGTAATGCGCTTCTACGTAACAGATTTATTGGAAGTATTACAAAACTGGAGAAAGAGTTGGAAAACAAAAAGAGGCAACTCAAGATCAGCGAAGAAAAAACCAATAGAAAGAAGAATAGTCACCAAACTGGATCCGGTGATGAAGGCGATGATGACGATGATCACCGTGCAAACGAAAACACGTCTACAATGGGTCAAGACATAGATGATGATGACCAAGAAGACGGTGAAGAGGAGGATGTCGACATGGCTGATATGGAGGAGGCTGACCCAGAGCCTGAGCAGAAGCAAGACGATGGTAACGATTTGGGGGTAGACGAAGACGATTTCGAAGACTTATTCGGTTAGTCTGAACGTTGTGGTGTTTGGATGTGTCACAAATCTGTATGACTGTTGCCAGCAAATTAATACATGCATTTATTTTGAAAGCCTGCCCGGTTTATTAATTCTCTTCACCTATACCATATATAACAGTACCACGCGATAACAAGTACTAAAACATGTCACTGAACTGGGTAACAAGACAGAACGATAGACAACAGCCATTCTTGCCACTTCCTGGTGAGATTCTGCAACACGCCCAAACAGAAGCTGTTATCATTGAGCTTACACCGCTCAACCAACCAAAACCTGAGACGATACTTTTAAAGGGTCGTATATACCTGACATCACATCGTGTGGTACTCCTTTCGACACAAAGTGGAAGCGATGTACTAAACGACAACTTTTCGTTACTCTACAAAGACATTCTATCGCACAAGTTGGAGATGCCCTGGTTTGGAAGCAACAAGTACACAATGCTCTTCCGTGTGTCAAACTCCAACAGTGGACTCAACTACATGTATCAATGGGAGCTCCGTGTGGTGTTCTGCTCAGGTGGTGCATTGACCTTTGCTGAAAGATTTGCAGAATTAAAAACAAGATGTGATAACGACCAAGCTGACGAATTACCTAGCTACACCGCCTAAGATGATAGCAGCACATTATAAATCAATGTTTAATAATTATATATTACTTCCTTATTTGGAAGTCTAGTTTCGCGAACTGCGGGTCTGCGCCGAGTATTTGGCGCGCTTGAGTTTTCGGGGTGGGGGCGGCCTCCCGTGCCGGAGAAGAATTATGAAGGGCCAACCCTTCACGGGCCAACCTTCTACGGGCAGAAAGCCCCAGCCTAGCCCACAGCATCCGGTCCCGCCAGCAACTCAAGATGGAAATAAACCAGAGTATCCCCAAGGAGGAGATCCAGAAGCTCTACTATGTAAGTACCCACTAGCCTGTTCACTCCCTCACAGCACTTCCTCCCTCCATGGTTGCGCCACCGGCCACGGCGGCAAGCACATAACAACAACAGTGACAAGACGCGTTGTTTACAATACGCGTGTGATCTTTGTACACATTCTCCATGAGCACACCACACAACTAGGATCTATACACACTGGGACATCCATAACCGTCTCATTGAGTTACAGACCCGCAACCCGTTCTGTCCGGTTGTCAGCTTTCTCACCTACTGAACGACAGTAGGCTCTGCCCTTGTACCATTTACAACCTTCACTATCCACAACCGTCATGTGCTATCTGGAAGACGATCATATTAACAAATACTAACACTGAATAGCGTTGGCAACAGCTCAAAGGCCAATACGGTGATAATGCTCAACAAAATGCTGAATTCATCCAGCTATCTAAGGTGTTGAAACACATCTCAAAACAACAAGAGATGGCCAGGCAACAACAGCAACAACAAAACCGCATACCCACACATAACGGTTCTCCCATGCTACAACAACAGCAACAGCAGCAGCAACAGCAGCAACAGGTACCACTACACCAATTGCAGCAACAAGCACATCATCAACAGGGGCTAAATGGCAATGGGTTTGGTCAAGGTCCTGCTATTCAGTCTTCATCAATTTCCACACCTCAACAGGCTCATGTCCCAACTCCATCCATGGTACAGCACCAGCAACAACAGCACCAGCAGCACCAGAACCAACTTGGAACACAACAAAGTAGTCAGAGAAATCAGATGAACCCTGGTCTGTTTGCACCATACCAGTCTATCTTACTAAAAGCTCAGATTGCCGCCTTCAAGTGTCTTGTAAAAAACATGCCAATCCCACCAGAAGTGAACAATATCCTGGTTTCATCAATGAAGAATAAATTTGGTAAAAATGGTTCCAGTGCCAATACCAATACCAATGGTAGTATCACTGGCGGTGCCAATACCGGAGCTATACAAAGACAAGCATCCATCTCACAACCACCCCTTCAAGCACCAGGACAACAAATACCAGTTCCTGGCTCTCATAATATGATGAGTACGCCACATATGAACTCACAGATGTCCCCCCAACCGTCAGGGATCCCTCCGAATTCTGGTGGTGCTTCTCCTGTTGTATCTATTCAACCATCACAAGTCCCAACACCATCAATCCCGGATAAAGACGCCTCAGGAACTCCAACAATACCTCTGAGTTTCAAAATTCCAGATGCTGAACTTGAGAGGCCAGTTCCGATTGAGAAACTTAAAGCTCAGCATCCAGAGATCACTACCATTGTGCCAATTAATGATCCAAAGCTTCAGGTTCAGAGTTACACTAGACCTGTTCAACAGGCCGAAGTTCCATACGAATTATTGAACCATCCAAAGTCAAGAGTGATCATTCCTGGTGTCTTTCCGCCTGGACTAGATCTCCCAGGTGCCTCTGAAATACGAGAGGCCAGTATCCAACTGGAAATTGATGCCACTCTTGAGGAATTTAGCTTTCAACTTCAGAACGTTGATGATTCTGATAACTCAAAGCTAGATGATTTGATTGATTATTATGCTTTGAAGCTTCTCCCATTGCAAAAGGCGATGAGAGGTCATATAATCAGTTTCAATTACTTCAAAAGTTCTCTTTTGACCAACACACATCCGAATTTTTTGGCTAAGATCCGTAAAATCAATCTGATGGATGCATCTACAACCACACATCTACACATGCAACAACTAAACCTCAAACGTAAGATTGAACACAAGAAGAAGTTTGACCAAATAGAAAAGCTAACTTCTGATTCCAGTTCAATAATAAAGAAGAGGAATGAAAAGAAAGAGCATATTGCCAAATTTGGAAGATTTATTATCAGTGCTCATGTCAACATTGAAAAGGATGAACAAAAGAGAATGGAAAGAAACGCTAAGCAGCGTTTGCAGGCTTTGAAGGCTAATGATGAAGAAGCTTATATTAAGCTGTTAGACCAAACTAAGGATACAAGAATCACGCACTTGTTAAAACAAACGAACACTTTCTTGGACTCCTTGGCACAGGCTGTGAAGGAACAACAGAAGGAAACTCATGAGCAGGCAAAGGCTGTTGGTCGTGAGGTGAATGAGGAATTTGAAAACATTGAGGACAATGAAAATATTGATTACTACTCTGTTGCCCATAGAATCAAAGAAGAGGTCAAGACCCAACCAAGCATTCTTGTTGGTGGTGAATTAAAAGAGTATCAAATGAAGGGTTTACAGTGGATGGTATCATTGTATAATAACCATTTGAATGGTATTTTAGCGGATGAAATGGGTCTAGGTAAGACCATTCAGAGTATTTCATTGATTACACATCTTGTGGAAGTTAAGAAAGTCTCGGGTCCATTCCTTGTCATTGTACCTTTGTCGACCCTGACCAACTGGAATTTGGAGTTTGAGAAATGGGCTCCCTCTGTAAAAAAGATCACATACAAGGGGAATCCAACGGCTAGAAAAATTATGCAACATGATATCAGAACGGGTAATTTCCAAGTGTTGTTGACCACATTTGAGTACATTATTAAGGACCGTCCCCTCTTGTCGAAGATAAACTGGGCTCATATGATCATTGATGAAGGCCACAGAATGAAGAATAGTAATTCCAAGCTTTCGTTCACGTTGACCACTTATTATCACACGGACTATCGTTTAATTTTGACCGGTACTCCTCTTCAAAACAACTTGCCTGAATTGTGGGCTTTGTTGAACTTTGTTCTTCCAAAAATTTTTAACTCAGTAAAATCCTTTGATGAATGGTTTAACACACCATTTGCTAACACGGGTGGTCAAGATAAGATCGAGCTTTCTGAAGAAGAGACCCTGTTGGTTATCAGAAGATTGCATAAAGTTTTGAGACCATTCTTACTGCGTCGTTTGAAGAAGGACGTTGAGAAGGACTTACCGGATAAGGTTGAGAAAGTCATCAAATGTAAGATGAGTTCCTTACAGAGGACTCTTTACCAACAAATGTTAAAATTCCATCAGATCTTCATTGCGGATGAGTCTGGTCAGAACTACATTCCAATCAAAGGTTTAAACAATCCTGTGATGCAACTTAGAAAGATTTGCAATCATCCATTTGTTTTCGAGGACATTGAAAATATGGTTAATCCAGCTCATGAAACGAACAACAACATTTGGAGAACTGCTGGTAAGTTTGAATTGTTGCAAAGAGTTTTGCCAAAATTTAAAGCAACGGGTCACAGAGTATTGATTTTCTTCCAGATGACACAGATTATGGATATCATGGAGGATTTCTTGAGACTCATGGATCTGAAGTACATGAGATTAGATGGTTCCACTAAGCCGGATGATCGTACTGAGTTATTAAAAGAATTTAACGCTCCTAACTCTGAATATTTTGCCTTTTTGTTGTCTACAAGAGCTGGTGGTTTGGGCTTAAATTTGCAGACTGCTGATACAGTCATCATCTTTGATACTGATTGGAACCCTCATCAAGATTTGCAGGCCCAGGATAGAGCTCACAGAATCGGCCAGAAAAACGAAGTTCGTATTCTGAGATTGATCACAGAAGACTCTATCGAAGAAGTGATTTTGGAGCGTGCTCATCAGAAGTTAGATATTGACGGCAAGGTCATTCAAGCTGGTAAGTTTGATAACAAATCTACAGCTGAAGAACAAGAGGCACTTTTGAGAGCTCTTTTAGAGGCTGAGGAAAGTAAAAAGACTGCGGATGACAATGATGAACTTGATGACGACGAACTGAATGAAATCTTGTCCAGGAATGAATCTGAACTGGAATTATTCAAGAAACTTGATGACGAATTCAGATCAAAGAAGTTGAATGGTCGTTTGATCACGGATGGAGAACTTCCACCTGTGTACGCAACGGATCCAAGTGTTTACTTGGCCAGTAA
This sequence comes from Petasospora nakhonratchasimensis, assembly GCA_030572335.1. NCBI lineage: Eukaryota > Fungi > Ascomycota > Saccharomycetes > Phaffomycetales > Wickerhamomycetaceae > Petasospora > Petasospora nakhonratchasimensis. The sequence goes on along the minus strand of JAJLZS010000014.1, from coordinate 153,354 downwards.
AGAGGGTGTTGGTGAGTTGGGTCGTGGTGCTAGAGAGCGTAAGCAAACTCTTTATGATGACAACATGACTGAAGAGCAATGGTTGAGAGAGATTGACGGTATTGATGATTCAGGCGAAGATGATTTCGAGGATGTTCCGAAAACGAAGAAAAAGAGATCCAGAAAGAAGAGAGAAGAGTATGAAGAAGAGGAGGATGAGGATGTATTTATTGGAAAAAAGAGAAGAAGCGTTCCACCTGTTGATAGTGACGTTAATTCTGTTATTTCCACTCCAGCCGCCAATCCTGTTCAACGCTCCCGTGCTAAGAAACCACCAGCACCAAGAGGCCGTAAACCAGGTACCGGTCGTGGTCAAACTCCAGCCTCTCGTCTTCCAAAGCCAGAGTCGTTATCTCCAGATCAGCGTGATACATTGAACCTACAATGCGAAAATATCTGTGAGGACTTAATTGACTACGTCAATGAAGAAGGTCGTCGTCTGAGTGATATCTTCATGGTAAAGCCAGCGAAGAAGTTCTACCCTGACTACTACGTGTTGATCAAGTACCCAATTGCGTTTGACGTTATTAAGAAAAGAATCAACACAAGCATTTACCACGGCCTTCGAGAATTCATTGAAGATATCCACCTGATGTTTTCGAATGCAAGAATCTACAATGAAGAAGGGTCAATGGTATATCAAGATGCTAGTGCTTTGGAAGAGTTGGCAATGGCCAAATATAGGGAATTGACAGACGATGCAGATGATGATTTTACAAAGTTTGACGAGGAACACCTTACCAAAGTGCAACCAAAAGCTCCTGCTGTTGCCAATACCAATCTAAATGCGGGTGCTGGCGTGGAGGTTAAAGGTGAGATGTGATTTTATATAGATACGTACTAATTTACGGATTGTATTATATTAAAAGAATTAACTATGCTTTCCAGCACGTGCATCTATGATCCTGGAGGTCATATATGGCTCAAGCCGAGCACATGTATGTGCTAGATCTCTGTCACATGCCAGACTCTATTGTCTTTTGACTCGAACACATGCCAATTTGCCAGCCCACACCAATCACATGCGAAAAATTTGCGTGAATTCACGTGACCGCTAATCGGTAAGGGCCACAACAGAAGAGATTTTACCCTTCGTTCCCCCGTCGTTTATAAAGGAAAAAAAATCCGCCACGTTCTCTCTCGTCCAGCAACTCGTAGTTTTAGCTTGTTGACCACATAGAAACACCATCCTTCTTTACAATGTCTGCTCCATCCGACACTTTCCTCTTCACCTCCGAGTCCGTTGGTGAAGGTCACCCAGATAAGATCTGTGACCAGGTCTCCGATGCTATTCTCGACGCTTGTTTGGCTGTTGACCCATTGTCCAAGGTTGCCTGTGAGACTGCTGCTAAGACCGGTATGATCATGGTCTTTGGTGAGATCACTACCAAGGCCCAGTTGGACTACCAAAAGATCATCAGAGACACCATCAAACACATTGGCTACGATGACTCCGAGAAGGGTTTCGACTACAAGACATGTAACGTTTTGGTTGCCATTGAGCAGCAGTCCCCAGATATTGCCCAGGGTTTGCACTATGAGAAGGCTCTTGAAGAGCTCGGTGCCGGTGACCAGGGTATCATGTTTGGTTACGCTACCGATGAGACTGACGAGAAACTCCCATTGACCATTTTGTTGGCCCACAAGCTTAACAAGGCCCTTGCTGACGCCAGAAGATCTGGTGCTTTGCCATGGTTGAGAGCTGACACTAAGACTCAAGTCACTGTCGAGTACAAGAACGACAACGGTGCCGTTATCCCATTGAGAGTTGACACCGTTGTTATCTCCACCCAGCACGCTGAAGAGATTTCTACTGAGGACTTGAGATCCGAGATCTTGCAACACATTGTGAAGAAGGTTATTCCAGAGCACTTGCTCGACGACAAGACCGTTTACCACATTCAGCCATCTGGCAGATTTGTAATTGGTGGTCCACAGGGTGATGCTGGTTTGACTGGTAGAAAGATCATTGTTGACACCTACGGTGGTTGGGGTGCTCACGGTGGTGGTGCCTTTTCCGGTAAGGACTTCTCCAAGGTCGACAGATCCGCTGCCTACGCCGCTAGATGGATTGCTAAGTCCCTCGTCCACGCCAAGCTTGCTAAGAGAGCTTTGGTTCAGTTGTCTTATGCCATTGGTGTTGCTGAACCATTGTCCATCTTTGTCGAGACTTACGGTACTTCCAAGTACTCCTCTGACGAGCTGGTTGCCATTATTCGCAAGAACTTTGACTTGAGACCAGGTGTTGTTGTCAAGGAATTGGATTTGGCTAGACCAATCTACTTCAAGACTGCTTCTTACGGTCACTTCACTGACCAGTCTAACCCATGGGAGCAGCCAAAGCCATTGAAGTTCTAAACTTGTCCACGTGACAACTATTAATACACCACTGTATGGTGTCTTCTGAACTCCAGTTTTTTAGTTTCCCACATTCAACTAATAATGATGCTTATGACCGTACCCAACGCTCAACTCGTTGGTACAAACATTTTTGAGGCAAGAATTACTCCTTCCCTCACACCGTACGCTTTTTTTCTTTCATTCTTACATTTCTTTTTTTCTATTTTTCACGTTACTGCTTTCACAGTTTTAATCTCTGCTATATAGAGCTAAATGTCCCTCAACAGGCATTCATAGATGGTCATCTCATGAACTTAATTGATTCAAAATGCATATGGCTTGTAGTTCATTTAATCAACGTAAATAGAGATCTGGGATTAACGGGATTTCCGCGTCTGTACGCCAATCTCCTTGGGCAGCTGCTCACTTTCCACTAATGTTATCTAAGCAGATCTAAAATGGCCCACATGTTCTGAGGTCGCTTATCTTTAGAATCTTTGGAGTAATTGAAAGCATCAGAATTGGTCTATCATTGTAAATCACCATCACACTACGTTTTTCGCTACATTTGCTTGCGTGCAATACGGGACAGGACAAGTAAGAATGAGTGAGGGTGGGGACGGAGGGGTTAGGGGACAAAGGACAAGAGACAAGAGACAAGAGACAAGGAGGTAGGAGTTGGGACAAGTGGGGGAAGTTGTTGTGTATAAATTGAATAGAAATCATCCATTTTCCTCCTCTATGTAATTGTTATACACATATTTACATCCTTATATACAGTACCACAGATATGTTAAGACAACAGGTTTCTCGCTCGGTGCGCCGCTTCACCACTCAGCCAGACATCAAGACAACGCTCAAAAGCGTTATCCCACAAAAAGTTGAACTCTACCAACAAGTGAAAAAGAACTTTGCGGAAAAGAAGCTTGGAGATATCACGGTGGCTGGTACAATTGGTGGAATGCGTGGATACTCTGCTCTCTTGTGGGGTGCCTCCTCTGTGGATCCTGAAAAGGGTGTCACTTTCCACGGTCACACAATTGAAGACTGCCAAAAGTTTCTCCCAAAGCAGTGTGATGAAGCTGGAGACGATAAGTCAGAGTTTTTGCCTGAGTCAATGTTCTGGTTCTTACTAACTGGTGAGAAGCCTACTCAACAACAAATTGACGTTTTCAGTTCCGCGTTAGTAGCTCAGTCAGATTTACCAGACTACTTGGTCAAGGTAATCGACTCTCTTCCTTCCAAAACACTTCACCCAATGACCCAATTATCCATTTCCATCAGTGCTTTGAACCATGACTCAAAGTTTGTAAAAGCCTATTCTCGAGGCATTTCCAAAGCAGACTATTGGGAGTATGTGTTAGACGACTCATTGAATCTCATTGCCAAGTTACCTACGATCATTGGTCGCATTTACAGCAATACATACCATAACGGTGAACAACTTGGTCAAATAGACTTCAATAAAGATTGGAGCTACAATATGGCCTCTTCTATGGGGTTCACCTACAATTCGAAGAATATTAATGGTTTGTCTCAGCAACAATCTACCGATTTCGTTAACCTCATCAGGCTCTACTGTGCTCTGCATGGTGATCACGAAGGTGGCAATGTGAGTGCCCACGCCACTCACCTTGTGGGTTCAGCGTTGAGCGACCCATATCTGAGTTACAGTGCAGGAGTCCAAGGACTTTCAGGGCCGTTACATGGACTTGCCTCTCAGGAAGTTGTCAGATTCATCCTGGAGATGAAGAGAGCCATTGGCGGGAAAATCAACGATCATGGGAAAATTGAAGAGTACTTATGGAGTCTTCTCAACTCCAAAAGAGTCATTCCAGGATATGGTCATGGCGTTTTAAGAAAACCTGATCCACGTTTCCAGGCTATGATCGACTTTGCTACCAAAAGACCTCAAGAGTTCTCAAATGATGATAATTTCCAACTGGTTAAGAACCTGTCCCAAGTTGCACCTGGTGTACTGACCAAACATGGAAAGACGAAGAACCCATTCCCCAATGTTGACTCCTCCTCTGGTGTATTATTCCTGCACTATGGACTCAAAGAGCTTCTCTTTATTACTGTGATATTTGGTGGGTCCAGGTCGATTGGCCCGTTAGCACAGCTGGTGTGGGATCGCATTTACGGTCTTCCTATTGAGCGCCCAAAGAGTGTCACTCTGGAGATGCTGGCCAATAAAGCATAATCCAATACCATATTATACATATAATTATATTCAATTATTTATTTATTCCATAATTTATTCATTTGCACACTAATTGGTCGTATATTTATCGTCTTAAAACCTAGTAATTCCAAAACTCACTGCCTATGAGTTCACTAATCATGTATGTCCTGAACTATTTCTCTGTCCTCCTGTTCCCCAGATTTTGGACATATGTCTCGGATCCGTCCCCTGACGCCCCCACAACAAACGCGTGGCCAGAATTATTGCGGTAAAATACCAAACAGACACCATATAAATAAAACGAGGACTTCCCCCGCCCTTGGCCCCACCAGAGCTCCGATAGTCGGCAATGCTTTGGTTGGTTCTTCTACACTACTTAAACACGCTCGTCCCATGGTGTTTCTCTTTCCTTTCTCTTGTGCCATCGCTCCATCGACAGAAGGATCATCAACTATATATCTTACTCCACATACACCTTCTCCCCAATGCTTAGAAGAGGTTTTCCCACTAGTGCTAGAAGAATGTCCTCCATAGTCACCCAGAACACCCGTCCAGAAGCAGATACGGTACTTAAGGATATTGCCTCCTATGTTCATGACTATAAAATCGACTCCAAGTTAGCTTTTGATACAGCAAGACTTTGTTTTCTCGACACCCTGGGCTGTGGTCTTGCTGCATTGAAGTATGACCAGCCAAAGAATCTCATTGGTCCTGTGGTCCCTGGAACAGTTGTTCCAAATGGTACCAAGGTGATTGGTACTTCCCATCAACTGGACCCTGTGCGTGGTGCTTGGTCCATTGGCACAATCATTAGATGGTTAGACTACAACGACTGCTGGCTTGCTGCAGAGTGGGGCCATCCTTCTGACAATCTCGGTGGAATACTTGCAATTACAGATTACTTAACAAGAACTGCCAAAGCTGGTGGTGCTAATGGAAAGATCTTTAAGGTCAGGGACGTTCTCGAGGGTATGATTAAAGCCCATGAAATCCAAGGCTGCCTCGCCTTAGAAAACTCTTACAACAAGGTTGGGTTGGACCATGTAATCCTGGTTAAGGTAGCTACCACTGCAGTGGTTTCTAAAATGCTTGGATTGTCCGAGGAACAGACAATTGATGCATTATCTCAAGCCTTTGTTGATGGTCAATCATTGAGAACCTACAGACATGCTCCAAACACCATGTCTAGAAAGTCCTGGGCTGCTGGTGACGCTGTATCCAGAGCTCTCAATTTAGTCTTCCATGTCAAGAATGGTGAATCTGGTATGCCCTCAGTTCTCACTGCTAAAACTTGGGGTTTCTATGATGTCTTGTTCAAAGGTCAAGAGTTCAAGTTTCAGAGACCTTATGGATCCTATGTTATGGAGAACATCTTGTTCAAAATCTCCTTCCCAGCCGAGTTTCACGCTCAGACGGCAGTGGAGGCCGCTTTAACTTGTAATGAAAAGCTGAAGTCACTTGGCAAAACCTACAAGGATATTAAATCTGTGAGAATCAGAACCCAAGAAGCGGCCATGAGAATCATTGACAAGAAGGGACCACTTTACAACTATGCTGATAGAGACCACTGTATCCAATACATGGTTGCCATTCCGCTGATTTTCGGCCGTTTAACTGCTGATGACTATAGTGACTCGATTGCTTCGGACCCTGAGATTGATGCATTAAGAGATAAAATGTACTGTGTTGAAGATGAGAACTTTACCATTGACTACCACGCCCCAGACAAAAGATACATCGGCAACGCTTTGCAAATTGAGCTTCAAGATGGAGCCATTCTCGATGAGGTTATTGTCGAATACCCAATTGGCCACAGAAAAAGAAGAGAAGAGGGTAAGCCCGTGTTGTTGAAGAAGTTTGAAAGACATGTTTCCGAGCACTTCAACGATAAGTCCAAGGTCGGTGCTATTCTGAGAGCCAGTTATGGTCCTGAGTTAGATGACATGGACATTGACGAATACGTTGACCTGTATGCCATCGATTGATTAACGGTTAATATTCATGCTTATTTATACTATAAGATTTCTTAATCCTAGTTTTCCTACCAAGAAACGTAGATTTGTATGGGAGTATAGAAGTTACCCGGATTGAAACCGCGATCCTTCCAGAATCGCGTGCGCTCCACCTCTCACAACTCTCCAGTGGCGAATCCATAACATAAAACAATTTGTGCAACTACAGCAGAAAACAGCAAGACCCTACAAAAGGAGAGACCAAGTACAAATGTCCACTCTCGAAGAACTTGCTAATCAGCAACCTGAGGAGGCTGGCCTTGATGACGAGGTGCTCAATTCCTCTACCGAGGACATTAACAACCGCACAAAGCTTCTCGAGAACGACATCAAAGTGATGAAATCTGAAATGCAAAGACTCTCTCATGACAAGCAAGTAATGCTTGAGAAAATCAAGGATAACAAGGAGAAGATTGAAAACAACAAGCAACTTCCTTATTTGGTGGGAAACATTGTCGAGCTCCTTGACGTGGAGGCAGAAGAAGCCGCCCAAAGTGAGGGAGCCAATGTTGACTTAGACTCTACAAGACAAGGGAAATCAGCAGTTGTTAAAACTTCCACAAGACAGACAGTATTCCTACCGATGGTTGGACTAGTGGATCCAGAAACACTCAAGCCAAATGACCTCGTTGGAGTTAACAAGGATACATATCTTGTATTGGACACACTGCCTGCTGAGTACGACTCAAGAGTCAAGACCATGGAGGTTGATGAGAAGCCACAAGAGACGTACTCAGATATTGGTGGTCTTGATAAACAAATTGAAGAGCTTGTTGAGGCAATCGTTTTACCAATGAAGCAAGCAGAGAAGTTCAAGAAGCTCGGAATCAAAGCACCAAAAGGTGCGCTCATGTATGGCCCACCAGGTACTGGTAAAACGTTATTGGCGCGTGCATGTGCTGCTCAATCAGAGGCCACATTCCTAAAGTTAGCTGCTCCACAGTTGGTGCAGATGTTTATTGGTGATGGTGCCAAGTTAATCCGTGATGCCTTTGCTTTAGCCAAGGAAAAGGCTCCAACTATCATCTTCATTGACGAATTGGATGCAATTGGTACTAAGAGATTCGACTCCGAGAAATCTGGTGATAGGGAGGTTCAAAGAACAATGTTGGAGTTATTGAACCAATTGGATGGTTTTGGGTCTGATGATCGGGTCAAGGTCCTTGCAGCTACAAACAGAGTTGATGTTCTTGATCCTGCCTTGCTCAGATCTGGTAGATTGGATAGAAAGATCGAATTCCCATTGCCCTCTGAAGAGGCTAGGGCCTCTATTTTACAAATTCATTCGAGAAAGATGACAGTGGATGGCTCGATCAACTGGCAAGAATTGGCCAGATCTACAGATGAATTCAACGGTGCGCAATTGAAAGCTGTTGTGGTTGAGGCTGGTATGATTGCTCTTAGAAACGGTCAGTCAAGTGTCAAGCACGAAGATTTCATCGATGCTATTGGTGAAGTACAAGCAAGAAAGTCTAAATCTGTTTCCTTCTATGCTTAATCTGGTGCTGTTGGTCTGCCAATAAATTCCCTCGGGAATGAGAGCTGCTTATAATCTGTATATTAGACTTGAAAGCACGATATCACGAAGCATTAAAAACTCATCCATAGTAATAAATAGCACCATTAGAGCCTGTGAGGGCCACCTTACTGACTTCTTTTGTGTTCCAATACACTTGCGTAATGGCCTGTGTAGCCACTTTCAATTTAGTAACAAGCTTACCTGTCTTCCAATCCCAAAAAAAAGCATTACCAGCTGAATCACCACTTACAAGGATCCTTCCATCAGGGGAGAAATCAATACCAACACCAAATCCAGCACAGTTATGGCCTTCATACAACTTCTTCTTGTTTGTTTTATAACGCCCTGTGGCGCCAAATACCATCACCGTATTGTCCATAGATTGAGCAGCAAAGTACTTCCCACCTGGATGCACTTTAACTACCGGCATGGAGTGCAGTGTTGGGTCAGAGATAAGTTTTACAGGGATGTTTACTTGGAGGTCCCAAACACGAGCTGTCTTGTCTTCGGAGGTAGAAACAAATCTCTTTAGATCTTCATTGGCATTGTTAAGCATTGTAATACTGTTAATTGAACCCAAGTGATGATCGTAAGTTTGTATGATAGAATGTTTGTCAATGTCGTAGTGTTCGATTTTATGGTTCATTAGACCAACAAGGAATTCATTATCATTCCAGGTATTAAATTTGACAACGTTAGGCACAGATGACAACTTGAAACGTGCAAGACATTCACCTGTCTCGGTATCCCACAGCTTAATTGTCTTGTCATAGCTTGCGCTTATAAACCTTGAACCATCTTTATTGAAATTAATATCACGAATAGGTTTCGAGTGCCCATAAAAACCTCTGAGCAATTCTTTCTTATGGTAAACGTTCCATAGAAAGATCTTGGAGTCATTACCACATGATAGTAGTAAATGGTTGGTACGGGGAAACATCTCGATTTTCGTGGTACCACGGTGATGACCTTTCCATTTGTGTAGTTGTTTCTTGGGTACAAAGCACTCCTCTGGCCCTTGGTCACTGGATAAATTAATCCCCACATCTGTTGGAACATGCATGTATGTTCTTCCCTGATAATCGCGTTCAGATGGTCCAAAGAACTCTGTAGTCTCTCTGTCATTACCATCTCTTTCTTCTCCTTCTTCTCCTTCTTCCTCTTCTTCTGAGCCAACCTGTGCAGTGAACTCTTTTCTCTCCACTTTCTCTTCTTCGCCCTCTTTATCCTCTTGCGATTGATCATTTTCACTCTCACTGGATGACTTGAACTTCGCCCATGGCCCTTCGTATGCACCGTCTCCATAAACTTTTGAAGAGTCTCCCCTGGCCATTCTTCTCTTTTTCATCAATCTACTGTCCTTTTTCGTGTGTCTCAATTCTGTGATGTCTCTCTTGTTGTGTTTGAGAGCACTTTCCTGGTTACCAACTATAGTTCCATCATTGTTAATACCATGGGCATAACCAAGTTGTTCATACGTCTTCCTCTGTAATTCAAACGTATGCTCATCAACTGCTTCTCTCACTGCAAACCCGGCAGTCCCTACTGCAATTGTCCTCGTTTCTGATTCATGTTGATGAAGAATGGGTGACACAACTGGAAGAACTTCAGGTGCGGCAACAATTTGAAGTGCCTTCTGATTCATCCTTGGTATAATCCCAAACTCTTCATCTTCCGAGGATGAATAGCCCGAAACCAGTGGCATTTTTTCCCTTGGTGTTTATATCTGTATGTGTGTATTTTATATAGTGTTTCTTCTATTTTGACGTTAACAATCGAGCTTATGCTCTCTCTTCATCGCGCTTTAAAGGGAAAATTTTTGAAGTTATCACTCCAGTTCACGCCGCCATCTAACAGCCCACCGTTCCATCACCACACACACAAAAAAAGAAAGATGTCCAAAAGAAGAATCGAAGAAGAAGAAGAAGAGTCTGACATTGACATTTCCTCCACAGACTCTGAAGATGAAGATCCAGAACAGCAGGATGTGGAGGACGAGATCATCAACATTGACTTTGACTTCTTTGATGTCGACTCAGAAGTCGACTTTCATGCCATTAAGAACTTAATGAGACAGCTGATCGGAGAAGAATCCAAAAAACTCAATCTATCTGCCTTGTCTGATCTTGTCTTATCGTCTCCAACTACCACAATTAAGACGGATGGTAAGGAATCTGACCCTTACGCCTTTCTGGCTCCGATCTCCATGAAGGAAGCCAAGTCTTCCGACTATGTCAAATTCATTCACAAGTCCAACTCTGAGCTCTCCAACACACTGAACAAGATTTCTAACAAGCGGGTGGCCTTACTGATCTCAGAGCGTCTTATAAACATGCCAATACAGGTTGTACCCGCCATGTACAAGATTGTCCTTGAAGAAGTGTCTAAGGCCCAAGGTGAACACTACGATTACTACCTGCTTCCTTCCAGAAAGTATCAGGTCAACGATGAGACCGATGATAACTCAAATAAGCGGGTAAAGACCGTAGAAGTGGACTTCTACCACCATGAAGATAAGTTCTTTGAGAACAACGCATATCACTACACCCAATTGGGGCCAAAGAACGGTCTCATTCAGACCTTCATCATCATCGGACACGACCAGCTGAATAAATCCATCGGTGAGTTGGAAGACGCAATTGCTGAAGCCTTCTAGTTATTTTGATGTGTTTTATACTGTTGAATTGAACGAACGCTTTATGTACTACTTAGACCAAGGGTCAATGGCAATGACAGAACCGTACTGTGCATTTCCGCACCCATGCAACTTCCATCTGTAGCCTTCCTGGTCCAACCACAAAGAAATCGGTTTTGTTGTCTTCTTGTATGCATTGTAATCGTAATTTACTGCCGGAACCACAATGTAAACCACTTTAGTCTGGTTTTTTAGCCTGTCTCTCATTTCTTTCAAAGATGCATCCAGCTGTTCAATTGCCTCATTAAACTCTAATCCATGAAATTCAAACCACACCTCGTCATCAATAGACTCCGAGTAGTTAAACAATTCATCATCTGCCAACTTCAAAGAATCAAAACATTTCTGTTCAAATTTGTTTGCCTTGTCACTCATTCTCTTGGAACGCGCACCATCATTAGTCCTCCATGAGTCGGTGGATATTTGTGCAAATTTCTTTCTTTGATTCTCGTACTTAATCACATTGTTTCTATGAACAATATAATTCTTCAAATATTCGTTATCAATAGTATCCCATGGGATCAGCTGGGGTCTGCGTAACGGTTTAACAATAGCAATGGCATTTGACTTTGGCCCGGATGCTGGTTTGCTTGAGGGTATGAGTGGTAAAGATGTTAAGGGATCAGGCGGTGGAAAAGATGAAACAAATGCTGGAACGGAATTAGCATTCACTGATGAGTATGAAGAAGGTACAAATGAGCAAGCAGATGCTGCATTAAACTTTTTCATTGGCTTTTTTGTAGATGGTATAGAAGAATGTGAGCCACCGCTTGAAGGAAGTGGAGGAAACTGATCCTCCGTTGGAATATCGTAGCTCTGATGACCCACCTTAGGATTAATTTCGTCCCGCAGTTCATAACCTGACAAATCATCCAAGTTATGCTTAAAAGGGCAGTCGTTACCAGCAACACAGCGATCATTAAGCCAAAAATAACACACTCTTTGTTGAATGTCATGACTGAATTGACAATCTGAACGAAGGCATTTACCGTGTCTCAACAAAAATGAGCATATAGCTAAGTTCTTCTTTCCGAGTTCAGAAAACGTATGTGTCTCCGAAATTACTGGAGCATATGAACTATATGGTAATGATTTGTAAGTTGATTCGGAGGACGATGATTGGAGCGGTGCTGAAGTCTGTTCTGGTACTTGCATTTGTTCGGCCAGGCCTTGATCTTGCTTCAACTGTGTTATGAGCAGCTGAACTGCATCCAAAACACTATAACCCGAGCTCTTTAAGGCCTGATTGATTCTTGTTCTTGGAACTGACCCACTAAAGAAAGAGCTTATATAGTCAAGAGGCGAGTAATTGTTCATCGCGGATGGTCTCTCATCGTCCCCGTAGAGCTCCTGCTTCAGCTCATTAGTCTTGACAAGTAAGTCCTGGTAATCTCTTCCATCGCCTGATTCTTTGGATATCTGTGAATTCAGTGTCCTTTTTGTGTTCTTGGAAACCTGATTCATAGAATCAAGCTCAAGGAACTGTATCTCCAGCTGGAGTCTACGTTCCAAGTCCGGGATATCTATCTTCGTTTCAACGTCCCGCACGTTGACAATGTGCACATTGGGCTTCTGCATTCTGGACGGATCCTGGTGCTTCCACATGATGTCCATAGCAATCTTTTGGCGTTGCTTTGAGGATGAGTTGGAATACCGTTGCCTCACGAGCTCCTCGACCTTATCCACTCGATCGTCTTCATCGAACGACTCGTCATCCAGAATAGCGAAACATTGCTCTTCCAGTTCCGACAGTCCCATTCCTCCGTTTAGCTCGCTATTGTAAATCTCTGAGGTTGATGTCTCCCTCTGCCCTAAGTTTATCCGGCGTCCACAAATAAATACTTTGATCCTATTATAATTCCAAAGCACCGATGATTGTAGATAAACAAAGAAGCGCAGTGCGCGTACCATCTCTTCCCGTTTCGCGCGTTTTTCGTTGTCGCGCTTTTTCGTCCATTAAAGAAAAAAGCTGCTCACTCAGCGCGGGCGGCGGTGCAGGCCTCTCTCTACAACAGCCTTTAAAACATCCATAAACCCCGGGTCTCTTGAGTTGGTTGTTGCGTGTGTTAACTAACGTTTTCTGTCTCTATACCCAGCTTTTTTCCGGAAGATTCCGTCGCGTTCTGCTGTCAGCAGGCTGCCATTTTGTTTTCACTGTTCTCCCACCCGTTGCCGTCCAAGTTAGTTCAGCGTGCGCTTAACCACATCAACAACAACAACAACATCAACAACATCAAAAACAACCGACAAAAAACCACAAAAAACCACAAAGAAGAGGTCAAACAACCATATAACAGAAGAGAAATAATGGTTGCGAACATTGACAGAGTTCGTCTTGAGGCCATTGAGAAACGCCGGGGAGAAGCTGAAGAGCTCGTCAAAAACCGTAAGCGGAAGCTTGCAGAGCTTTACACAGTCTCCACACTCTCCAAAATAAGGACAACCACTGATGAGTCCTCGCTGAAGAACATCAAAGACTCACTTTTGTCTTTCCTGGAAAAGAATGATATGCAAAGAGGACAGGCATTTGACTCCTCCACACTACCAACTCTTGAATATGACTTTGATGAGACCATCTCAATACAATCCTCCTCTCAACCACAATCATCACAACTACAGCAACCGGATAACGTACAACAACACTCATTAACAGGATCCACGTCTGCTAATCAGCAACCTCTTCTCTCTCAGGACACACTACGGCAACAGCTCGTTCAACAACTGATACCAAACACAGAGGCTAGTTCCACTTTACACCCGCCTTCTGTTCAAACTGCATCTACAAGCGTGCCTGCTATAACAGCAAAACCAGTAAATTCATTACCCTCAAAGACTTCATCGGTTCCTCAGATAAAAGTTCCACCGTCAGGAACGGCACTGGGCTTTGTACAATCACAAAAGCAGGACTATGTACCACCACAGCCTTCTTCACAGCTGCCCGCTACGGGATCTGCATCTATCCCCAGCAGTGCTTCTAAATTGCTCACAGTACCTCAATCACAAAGCACTTCCAAATCGCATACACAATCACCTGCTCCCTCACAGCATCAGCAATATTCGCCTCTTGAGCCATATAGGAAGAAGACCAAATTGAAAAGACCTGAGGACAGGGTGCAATTCTTTAATTCTGAAAATAAAGATTTAATGGAAACTTTGGTACTCATATTGAAGAGCCGACTTCCTGCAAAAATTGCAGAGGTAACTCCGTTGTCAGAACTGCATTACTTAGCTCAGACTCTTCCACTTGTTAAGCTCATGCCTTCTACACACAAGGTGGTCACTTCCACGATGTATGAGACTGCTCTTACTGAGGGTAAGATCAATGTTGTACATAATAGAATTGAAGAATTAAAAAGGCAGTCCAAATGGAGTTTAAAGCAACCATCAAGATTCATGGATCCATACAGATCTACACAGAAAACTCATTGGGATCATTTGTTATCCGAGATGAATTGGATGGCAATTGACTTTAAAGAGGAGAGAAAATTGAGAATTGCCGCATGTGCTTTTGTTGCAGAATCAATTGAAGACTACTGGAAATATGGTAAAGTATGCTGTGTGAAAACCAGACCAGTAAAATTCTTAGAGTCTGATGTTGAAAAGTTATCTGATTTCACTGCTGATTCTGCTACTGAAAAAATACACGAGGAGGAAAAACCATCAACTGTTGACGTCAGCAAACTACTTCAGAGGCCTGACCCATCCTCCGAACTTGTTTTTTCACCATTGCCTGAAACAACACCAGAGGACTTCAAGAGACTCAAGCATGATCAAAACAAGTCTCCATTCAAGTTATTCATTGACACAAACGATATCAAACATCAGGATAAGACCATATTGGATGCTCTCCCGTCATTTACTAGTTTTCAGCACTACAATGATCGATATAAAAATGCCCCTCTGGTTCCGGTCTCTAAAGCACTTATTAACTCTGATGATGATACTTGGTTCAACATATACTTGAAGCAAACTGAAAACGATGATCCAATAATACCAGCACAACAGAAAGGATTATTTGGCTTCTCATCCCAACGCAGACTTACTTCCTCTATCAAACCACCTCCACCTCCAAGCCTCAAATACTTGAACCTCAGAACACCGACCATTTGGCTTCCAGAAGATGACCAAGATCTCATTGAATACGTGAATCTATTTTCTTTCAACTGGGGCGTTGTGTCTGCTCATTTGTCCAAAAGACCTACCAGAAACTATCAATCAAATATTGAAAGAAGAACACCTTGGCAATGCTTTGAAAGATATATTCAGTTGAACGATACCTTTCAGATTCAGGACATGAGAGGCCAAAATTATATGAGCTCTATGAAATGGTTGGAGCATGCCCATCACATCCAAGCTACTACGAAGAGACGTATTTCTCCGTTGGGTGTTGGCCCAGATTCTATTCAGCGTGGTCATAAGCGTCTTCGTTGGGCATCCATGTTTGAAGCAGTAAGAAAGTGTATGAGAAAGAGAGAAAGTGTTACAAGACCAAACCCAAACCAAACAAGAAAGAATGTGGATGATAAAAAGGTTGCCGCTCCATCACCAGCAGATCTATCTAAGTTGAAGTTTGAAAGGGATAAGGCCATTCAAGAGGCATATCTTCAGAATGCTGTCGCTAATCAAGGAAGAGCGAGGGGTCCTGGTAATGCGAATGTCTCTGGCACTGGTCCCGCTTCTCGTCCTGGCCAGGTTTCACGTACAGTTGTGCAGCCTACGCCAGCACCTGGTGTTCAAGGTCAACAACAGAGATTGAATCCCTCCAAACGTCCAAATTCTGTTCCAGCCCCAGGGATCGCAAAAGTTGGCGCTGCAATTGTTCCGCAGGGTGCTCTTCCACAGTTGAGAGCTCCAAACGGTACACCTTATACTCCAGAGCAACTTCAACAGATAATGCAACTAAAACAAAGGAAGATAGCACAGCAGCAGGCTGCTTCTGCTCAAGCATCTCCGTCCCCAAACAATGGCTCCGTTCAGCTTGCGGCACAAGTAAGATCAAATAGCAATCCTGTTCAAGCTGTTCAAGGTGTGGTGAGCCCAGTTCCTGTTTCTCAAGGACCACTTAATGGCATGAGACAAAGTTCTGTTGGTGGAGCTACTACAGTATCTGCATCAAGCAGTTCTAATGGTCGAAAGACAGGCCTTGTTTCGGAGCAGGTGAATGCTGTTATTAATCAGATCCAAGCTCAGAACCCAACCATGTCTAAAGCTGATGTTGCTAGAATTGCTACTCAGTACCTCGCTAACATTTCGAAGAACCGCCAGCCCGCTGGGCCTTCAAATGGTAATGGAGTCATGTCCAATGATATGAAGTCACGTTCCGGTGCAAGCACCCCAAGAGTTTCACAGTCGCCTGTTGTTCAACCAAAGCCTTTGCCAGCTACAGTTCCAACCCCACAACAAATTCTACAACAACAAGCTGCAATGTCTGGTGCACTACCTACTGGATCTCCTGTGAATCGTGCTGTCAATGGTAGTAACATTGGTCAGCATGGTCTTGTTACGGTTGTTCCGTCTCCGATGCAACAGCTGAGACCACAACAGAAAGCTCAACTAAAAGCTATTCAAGGTGATGATCCACAGCAAATCCAAAGAAGACAACAGAGCGGTGGAGCTATGAACGAGTAATGAAAATTTTGTTTTGGGTTCTATATTTTGATATGTGTGTAACGATTAAGAACACTTTTATGACCTTCGTGTTTTATGATAATTTAATGTAAGCTCTACGAGTTCCAAACAAGCTAGATAAATGAGGAAATATAGAAAAGTGGAAGTGAAAAAATCTGTTAGCTAAACAGAATCATCACAGTGATGATAGTGACAATGACGACGATGACAATGAATTCCGATTATTAGAGCTGGTTATATTGACGGGAAGGTATAAGTAGCTGTCTCTTCGACTGGTGAACCGTTCACAGTGTAATTGATTTTCCATTTGATCTTCAAAGAAACACCTTGAGATGCACCATCAAGTCTAAATACTTGTGTTACAGAATCCTTACCGAAGCTTGGAATGAAAGAACCTGATTGTGGTTCGAGTCTAATCTGAAGAGATTTTGGAACAGCAACAAGGAAAGCCAGATTGGAGATAGAAGCTGGAGATGGGTTGGAGAACAAAGCCTGTGCACGAACTGTTAATGCGGATTCACGCGTAAAGATAATGTCAAACTTTAGGTGCTGGGATTCATTAACAGTAGCACGAGGCTGAGCTGTTAATGGTGTGCTTGCGGCAGGTGCTGAGCCAAAGTCACCCAAAAGGCCCAATGTGGTCGATGTTGTGGTAGTTGCAGAAGCTGGAATTGGTGCTGCAGCTGGGGCAGATGGAGACTGTGTGGAGTTGTTCATAAGGGAACTAAAGATGTCATAGTTTGGACCGGAAGATGCAGCTGGTTGTTGTTGTGGAACTGGAGAGCCACCAAGGGATCCACCAAGCATGATGTCACCTCCTGCCCCGTAGTTTGACGTGTTATTAAAGGAAAGAGATCCCAAATCCCCGAAAAGATCATCGATATCACCGGAGGAAGAACCGGTAACAGCGGCTCCTGGTGCTGGTGAAGATGCGGGTGTGTCATCACCAAAGTCAATCAACGAAAGCGACTCCAAGGCACCAGATCCTGTAGATGCAATCTTGACATTTGCAGCCTGGGACATGTTACCTTCCTTAAGGAACTGGTACTTCTGTATGAGACTATTGAGAGTGTCATTCAGCTTAAGCAAATCCTGAACTGCTGCTTCATCATCGGCCTCCTCGCTAATAATTTTTTGAATTTTCGGCTGTGAGACTTTAACTGCACTGTATAGCTCAACAATTGTTTCGTCGTTAATGTCTGATGCACCTTGTCTCTCTGCGGCAGAAAGCATTTCTGCAAAAATGTCAGCTTTACGTTTGAGTCTATCCAAATCCTCTGCAACCTTGGCCTTTGACTCGACAAGGTTATCATCCTTGAAACCAGCCATAATCTTCATGAGTTTGTTGGCTTCTTTCAAGTCTGATGGACGGCCACGGCGAACCAACTCTTGGAGTTTAGCAGCTTGAGCCACCTGTTCCTCGCGTTGGATCTCCTCGATAGACTTCAAGTTATCTGAGGGGTTGAGGACAGAAGCATCCTCTGGCTTCACCTCTGGGAAGCTGTAACCCTTGTAAGAGAGGAGTCTGTGCATATCACGAATGAATCCGAGGTCATCCTTGTGGCGGGAAGTCTTACAGATAGTCTGGTTCCACTCCTCTATGGCACCGAGAATGAGCCTTTGGACACGAGAGTAGCGCATTGGTGGACGCTCTGGAAATCTCTTGACGAGCTCATTGAGGAACTCCTTTCTAGAGATTTGTAATTGAAATGGATAGCCGCAGTTTTTGACAAGAACGTCCAAGAGAGCAATGGCAAAGGTGGCAGTGTGGGTGTCCTTGGAATTAATGAGGTTGACGATGGTGATAGCGGCCTCACGTGGGGAACCAGCCTGTTTCTCGTTGATGTAATCGGCAACAGCAAGGTTCAATGCAAGATCTGGTTCGGCAAGAGACGATCTACAAGCACGGTCTGCATTGAATTGTTTTGTTAGTATTGGTCATCGACACCGATAACAACGGCATCTATCTGCACCCACAGATAGAAAGACCCCAAGAGAGGGAAAAGGGGGGACCGGTAGTAAAGCATCCAGTCTTAACAAACTTACAGATCTTTCTTACCAGCGAAGATGCACCCGACGGGTTGTACTTGTCGGCGTATGTGGACATTGTTGAGGTGTCTTTACTGTCAATGTCTGTGTCGACTGGAGATTGGGGCTAGCTGTTCTTTGCAATGTTTGGAGATTTGGGCGATTTCGGCTTTCTATCGCTCTGGCGCTGGCTGTCCCTCTTTGGCGGGATTCGGGTCGGGTAATACCCTCGGAACTGATTATTTCCGGGAACCATGAAGTTTAGTTCGTACAGCAAGTAAGCTTTAACGTACTTGCTGGTTGTTCAAAGAGCAAGTGTGTAGTGAGAAAACACAACGTTACTTTGCTTGTTACGCAAGTGCGACTTGAAATCATGGTGGAAAGAAGAATCATGTCGACAGATTCCTTGTCATCCTCATTTGCACCTTCATTTGCGCCCTCATTTGCACCCTCAATTGACTCCTCTGCGACCGCGAGCAGACTCGGAAGCAGTTCAGTGGAAGATTACAGGCCCACCGATGGGGACTCAGAGGAAGATTATGATGATGACCACAACGATGACCGCAATAATGACCACAGTTATGACGATTATCAGGAAGAACAACAGGAAACAGAGGCCTACGATGAGGAAGAAGATGACCCTTTGGGCATCAAGAAGCTGGCACTGAGTTTTGATTATCTCCTGTACAAGATCAGCACTAAGATGGAGTCGCTCGCTGAGAAAACAGAACTCAGCGTGATCGATCAACAGGAATCTGTGGATGGTCAGATCATTGAAGCGGAGCAATCAATGCAAAAGCTCGGAGAGCTCATTAAGAGCTGTGATGAGCTGGATACAGAGTTCATCAAATTGGAGCAGATTGGCGTTATCGTCCAGGAATTCAAAGGGCGTATTACAAAACTCGAACGCTACTTCAAAGTATAACCGGGATAGAAGAACGGTAATGAATAATGAATAATGACAATATCAAACAGCAACGTGGTAACAACAGTAGGAACTATAGATATGGTAAAGATTATGCATTATAGATCGCTTGAACACCCAGACACCAGACGCGTCTGCATAACTGCGAATTTCCCGTCGAATTCTCAGAGACGCCAAAGGGGAAAATTCAGAGCTGAGACAGAACACAACACATAACAAAACAAAGCGATTCCACCCAAGCCCACTGAAAAATCCTTGGTTTATAGAGTAAATCTAAACTGGATATCCCATTGAGAAAACATAAGTGGAACAATAAAGAAGTACAGGAAATCATGGTTGAACCTATCGGAATCTCCTCCCTCCCTAACCAAAGGTACGTGCTCAATCCCCATTCCTGAACTTATAACTTGATTCCGCAAACATGCATACTAACCACCCCTCACCAGATACAAACTTGTGTCCAAGCAGGGTGCCCACTTTACCTTGATGGTTGCTGGTGAAACTGGTCTCGGTAAGTCCACGTTTGTGAACACTTTATTCCAAACATTGCTGAAACTGCCAGTCGACAACAGAACGCGTCACAAACGTGGTATCAAGTCCACTACCGAGATTGAGATCATTCGTGCTGAACTAGAGGAGAAAAACTTCAAGATTCGCCTGAACATCATTGACACTCCTGGATTTGGTGACAACATTGACAACAAAAACTCATGGCAGCCTATTGTGGACTTCATTGACGACCAGCATGATTCTTTCATGCGTCAAGAACAACAACCACACCGCCAATCCAAACATGACTTGAGAGTACACGCTTGTCTCTACTTCATCAGACCAACTGGTCACTCCTTGAAGCCATTAGATATTGAGACGATGAAGAAGCTGTCCACTAGAGTTAACTTGATCCCGGTGATTTCCAAGAGCGACACTTTATCCCCGACTGAAGTCTCAGAGTTCAAAAACAGAATCAGAGCTGTCATTGAGGCTCAGGAAATCAGAATCTACACTCCACCTATTGAGTTAGATGACCAAGCCGCTGCTGACCACGCCAAGCAGCTCATTGAGTCGATGCCATTTGCCGTCATTGGTTCTGAATACGAGTACGACAATGGCTCTGGGGAAATGGTTAGAGGCAGAAAGTATCCATGGGGTATTGCTGAGGTGGAAAATGAATCACACTCTGACTTCAGAAAATTGAGATCATTGTTGCTTAGAACTAATCTACTTGATTTGGTATTGAGTACTGAAGAACTGCACTATGAGACTTACAGAACACTGAGAATGGAGAATGGTGAAAACAATGACACACAGGGAGGAATTACCACAACAAGAAAGCTTCATAATCCAAAGTTCAAGGAGGAGGAGAATGCCTTGAAGAAGTTCTTCACCGACCAGGTGAAGGCTGAGGAGCAAAGATTTAGACAATGGGAACAAAACATTGTCAACGAAAGAAACAGATTGAATGCTGATTTGGACGAGATCCAGCAGAAGGTCAAAGCATTGGACGAACAAGTAAGAGCCTTGCAATTGAAGAACAAGCGTTAAAACAGAGAATTGGTGTTCTATTTGTGTTTTTGTTGTTGTCGTCTGAATTTACTATTTTGTACCCTACGTTTATAAACAATTTTATTTGAGCTTCAGTAGTACACTACTTGCTGTAAATAAAACCCAAATGACATTAAAACATTAAAACTTTATATATTTATCACCGTTTATAAATCTTTCCGTCTTTCTACTCCTGCTCGGACAAGAACTTCTCAGCATCCAAAGCAGCCATGCAACCAGTACCTGCAGAAGTAATAGCCTGTCTGTATCTGTGGTCCTGGACATCACCGGCAGCAAAGAAACCCTCAACAGAAGTGTGGGTTGTTCCTGGAACGGTCTTGATGTATCCGTTCTCATCGGTGTCAACCTGACCAGCAATAATCTGTGTAGCTGGAGTATGACCAATGGCGTAGAACAGACCATTAACTGCAAGATCCTCAACCTTATCGGTCAAAACGTTCTTAATAGAGAGAGCGTTGAGCAACTTACCGTCACCCTTAGCCTCGAGGGAGACAGTGTTGTAAAGGATCTCAAGCTTCTCATTGTTCTGAACACGCTTTTGCATGATTGTGGAAGCTCTAAGGTGGTCCTTTCTAACAATAAGGTAAACCTTGGAGCCGTACTTTGTCAAGAAGAGAGCCTCTTCACAGGCAGAGTCACCACCACCAATAACGGCCAATGGCTTGTTTCTAAAGATTGGGATGGCACCATCGCAGACGGCACAAGCAGAGATACCCTGCTGCCAGTACTCCTCCTCACCTGGCAAGCTGAGTCTCTTAGCAGATGCTCCTGTGGCGAGAATGATAGCGTCGGTAGTGATTGGCTCAGCGTCCTCGTTCCACTCGGTCCAGAACTTGAATGGTCTCTGGGAGAGGTCCACTTTGGCAACGGTCTCGGTCTCAACCTGTGTGCCAAACTTGACAGCCTGTGCACGCATTCTCTCAACAAGCTCAGAGCCAGTGAGCCCGTCTGGGAAACCTGGGAAATTCTCAATCTCCGTGGTAGTAGTGAGCTGGCCACCAGCGGCGATACCGTTGGCAAGCATACCCTCGTACACGGTAGGCTTGATCTCGGCTCTGGCAAGGTAGAGGGCAGCAGTGAGGGCGGCTGGACCACCACCAATGATTGTGACGTTCTGGTGCACCATTCTTATGAGTCTCGGTTGTCTGCTATTACTGAAGCGTCTGAGCATGTCCCACTGGCTCTGTACACCCAAATGAACCGCGGCGGGTGCACCCATTTTTATATCTCGCGCGTCGCCGTACACAGTTTGTAAGCGCGATGGCTGGCCAGGTCGCTGTTTGTCATGGCCAGAAGCCAGGAGAATATGTGAAACTTATAAATCAAAAAACGCTAATAAATCGTAAAATAAAAGTAGACAATGTGTTGGCAGCAATAAGAGCTAGAATGCGGTGGTGCTAAAGTGAGCGGAACAACTCCAGAGCCTTGTCGAAGCCGTGCTCCCACTCCCACACAAAGTTGCTGTTGCCTCTGTGCTGGAGGTGCTCGCTGCGACGGGCACATCTCCAGGCCTCTGTTCTCCCAATCAGCGAGCCGTGGAATTTGGCAAACTCGAGGGAGTCTGTCCAGCCTGTTATGAAACCTTCACGGTACCTCCAGTGCTCCCAGCGCTCTTGTGGGTTCTGGTGGTCCCAGTAGCCGGCGTGGGCTCCAAACTCACGCTCCAGTGCTTCGCTTCCCTCCTGCTCAGATGGCACCCTTGGAGATCCTTGTCTCTGTGTAATAGCACCGCTCTTGACCATCGGCACAAAGCCCCACTCGCCACCGTCACCATGCTCAAACTTGAATGTCCAGAAGTAGCTTCCAACATGGGCCCTCTCCTTGAACAACTGCTGCTCTTTTTGCCCGTACTGCTTCACAAGCTCTCTGCGGTCATGCTGAGCCTTGTCCCATGACGACCCGTCTAGCACACACGAGTACTCTCCCACCATGATGTCTGCAGCCCCACTCATGTTTGTTAGCACATCGCCGTCCATGTCCTGGATAATCTGCTCAGGAGGCTTGTTCTTGTCGTCATCTGAGAAGCAACGGTAGACATGAGTATCAATGACAATTCCAGCACTACATCCACCCAACCTCTTCTCCTGGGAATTGATCCATTGAACCCATTGATCTGGCCACCATCCATCTGAGACGATCACAGGTAACGTAGAGTCAATTTTTCGAATCTTCTTGAGAGCCTTTGCATAATAGTTTTGCTGGGCCTTTGGATCATTACTAAACTCGCACTCATTGACAATCTGTAGTCCCACAATGTTATCAAACAGCTTGACATCCTCAGAAACAAACTCCAAAAGCTCCAATGTGATCTTCTGGTATTTAGATGAATTCCAAAACTCGGCCTTTTTGTTCTCCACACCGCTGTGCTCAGCACAGTTGGCCCCACCTGGTAGAGCATGCAAGTCGATCAACACACCAATGCTGCGCTCGTTTGCTTTGGATATAATACCCTTAACATGCGTCCAGGCATCCTTGTAAACTTCTGAAAGCTTCTCAAATGGAGTTTCTTTGATATAAGCACCACCATTCACGTGCCAGTATCCAATTGGAACTCTAACCGAGGTGACACCAACAGACTCCAGCCAAGCCCAATCATCATCAGTCACGAACCCAGACCAGTGGGCTTCGAGATCTCTCTTTGTCTGTTCAGTACCGTGTTGTTTAACATAAGCAGATACACCGGAGAATTCAGTTTTCGATCCATCCGGAAAAAACTTTCCCACGATAAAGCTTTCCTGCACAAACAAAGAACCCAAGTTGACACCAAAGTTGTTACGGTTGCGGTATATAGAACGTGCGTTCGGAGGCTGTCCCTTAGGGGCCACTGGGTCCGAAGCTACTAACGACTCTGATTGCCCCATGTTCCTCAACTTATCAAATAGCATCGTTTGGTCAATTTATTTTTATCGATTTAAATCTATGCCAGATCTGTGGAGATACTCAGATATTTGTGTCAAACATTCAGTTGCGCCGAACATGGAAATATAAATCGCTAATTACCCGGCCAAAACATATATATACAGTTAAACCACAACCAACTGTTAGCCCAACTGATCTGTTAAAGCATCCAGGGAAAGACATTCGAAGCCATAAAAGATAAGCAATATCACAGAAGAGCAAATGAGTTTCTGAGAATTCCGTTCTGGACAGAAACACACACCCAAAATAGCAATGTCCCCGAGAATGCCCTTTGAGAGAGTCTTCTCACTAACCAACAAGGACAAGGCCGATGCCAGTGATTCCAACTCGGCCCCAAGGAGACACAAGAGGCAGAGACTGTCTCTGGTCTGTACATATTGCAGACGTCGCAAGATTAAGTGTGACAGGGCTCATCCACGTTGTTCTAGTTGCACAAGACTCGGTATTGAGTGCCACTATGATGCACCAGGCTGGATCAACAGCAGTCTTCAACAAGACAAAGCAACAGTCTCTACCAGTATCTCCAAAAACTTAGATCTCCATAGCAGGCCCTGGGAGGACCTCTATCAAGAAATTTTTAGCCTGAAAGCAGAGCTTGAGCGACTCAAAATGCAAACGCCTTCTGATAGAGTACAACAAGACTCTGTATTGCTACCCACGTTAGACGCCTTGCCGTCTCCATCATTAAGCAACACACAGCAACACCAGCACACTACTAACACACAAAACCAACGCCGGCCCATCAAAAGCACACCGATGGAAAGAGAGGTTGTTGATTTTTTTGGACCTTATAACTCGCTTTCATTAAAGGCATCCAGTCATGAGGATCATAAGCCTTTGTGTTCCTTGTCCATCCACAAAAAGGACCACTATCAGGCGTTCTTCAGTTGCTATCTCATGCTCACTCTCAGATTGAATAGTATGTACATACAAGAGGTCTTCCAAGATGGCTACAGATCGAAGCATGCAGATGGAGGCAGTAAATGGCTCCTATTGCTTGACATCAAAGGTGAAGACTCCTCTCTGAAAGACGATGTACAACGAATTGTTTCTGATAGAGCAGAGCTTTTTAGAATGTCATACTTCCCTTTCAAATGCGTCAACGACTCTATAGATGCCAACGTTGAGATGCTTTCCCAAATGGTCACATCACTATTGCCACCCACAGAAATTATGAATACCTACTTGGATTTCTACTTCCAATACATTTGGCCGCATAGGCCATTTGTTGATAAAGAGATATTCACCAAGGATTTGGAAAGAATAATACAAAAAAGTCTAGATACTGGTAAGGCAACTCTTGTTTTGGCACAAAGATCAGACTTCGCAGTACTCTCGAGCCTCCTTATCATATTGAGATATGCATATGTTTCCATTGGATTAGCAGATGATGATAACACCTTGGAAGATGTCTACCGTCAGGTGAAGAGCTATGAAATCTCTGTGGAGTGTGTTACAACTGCTGAAACATGCTTGTGCTTCTACAGAATATCAAGGAAGACAACATTGCCGATCATTCAAGCATTCATGCTCCTCAGAGCTTATCACAGAGACGCACCAGAAGACGGCGACGGTATCACTCTCTTCCAATCCCAAAACTTGTTTGGTTTGATTCTGCAATCAGCTCTCCAAATGGGGCTAAATAGGGATCCGGTTAATTATGCACAAACGGTAAACAACATCCCGGAGGCAAACTTAAGAAGACGTCTATGGCATTCGATTGTAGCTATGGACGCTTATCAAAGCATCTTTGCGGGTACTATCTCTATCTTACCTGATTCGTCTCTTGTGGATGTTCATTTTCCCATGATTATTACAATGGATCCGTTGGAACATGCTGAAAGAGATGCTTTGATCAGGGATTCAGCATTGAATGAAATGTATTTGAGAGTCGCTAAAATGATCAACAACGTGAAGGATAAGTGTAATTTGCATGAATTGCTTAAGCTTATTCATCAAACTAGAGAATACGTTGACACCAACTACAACTTGGAGGAGATGGTGAAATTGGAGACTTTCAGTAAGGGTTCGAATTCCTATCTGGCAATTCTGGCAAAGAACGGTCGCTGTATTTCTCATCAAATCATTCAAGCAACTGTGGAACTACAGATATATTTTTCCCTCTGTGTCAATTATGAGTCTAATGCCAACATGAATATTGTTTTATACAAAAAATTCTTCAAAGAAATTGGGCAAAAAATGGCTTCAATTTTCGATCTAGGTTGTGCCTATATGCTTGGCTGTTTCTCTGAGTACACTACAAAGGCCTACAGCTTTGAAATCTTACCACTAAGCAGTTCTGCATTATTCCGTGCGTTGACTATTTCTATAAGTGGATTACTGAGGTGCTATCACGCTCAAGAGTTGGCTGGAACACCAATGTATGCAATCAAAAAGAACGTCACGTCTGCTTCATTTGATTATTTTATCGAGACCTCTACAAGGCATTGTGAATACGTTGTTTGGTTAATGAAAGATAAACTAGCACCAAAATATTATCAGGCATTGAAGACAACAGCTTATTTTAAATTTTCCCTTGGCTCAATCACTGCTCACAAATTCAAGCCAATGAACAACATCATTAAATTCTTGGAATCTAATGAAAAGAATACAGATGATGACAAGTTAATATTCCCTGCTTCAAAGAGAGACGATATAAAGAAACAGCTTCAAATGGACAAGAGTCTGATTAATATTTATGCTGAGTGGATGCAAATTTCCAACTTCAAAATCGGTGCTGATGGTGGGAAAGAAACCTCACAAATTGTGAGTATCAACAACAGCAATATGTTATTAGAATTCACCGAAGAGGAGATGCGTACTCATATCAACACAATAATCAAGTTTAAATGGACCAAGAAATTTAATTTGTCTTCTGTGGAGGAAGGATTTCCGACTCGTCTCTTAGATCCCTCTGTCCTTGATTGTCCAAGCCAGGATCAATTGCAGAATCTGAATATGAATGGTGGACTTAAGTTTCTGGGTGGCCTTGACTTTTTCGAATCAAATATGACCGATGAAGAATTCTTCAGTAAACTATTTGAAAATTTAGATAATGCTTATCCAACCAATGATGCCGACTCAACTCATAACGCTCCTCTTCAACAGGACTTTAACCAAATTCCACCGGCCGAGGATATCAATCAGCCTCACCAACCAACCCAGTCCCAAAATCCTCATCACCCTGAACAAAATGCAAACTCGACTCAATTTCAAGGCGTATCATTTTTCTGAAGATAAATTATAGTAATGATCAAATTATTTAATATTTTGTTATCTTTTATGGTAGTTTAAGGATAATTAAAGATTAAAAAATAAAAACTATCTCATGCCTTAAGTTAGTTACATCTAGGTATAAAAATAAAAATACTCCGCGACGGGGAATCGAACCCCGGTCTACCGCGCGACAAGCGGTAATTCTAGCCACTAAACTATCACGGACTTCTTTAGAACAAAATTTGAATGTTTAGAGTGAACCAAATATAACAAAAGTTTGGTAATCAAAAGGACTCTGATACACATAAAACTGAAGAAAATATATTAATCATTTTCATTTAAAATGTAAATTAATTCTTATGTGAGAGAGAATATAGTAATTATATTTTTAAAAAATAACTTTAGTTTATTCCTTAATAAGAGTTCTATATTTCTTTATTAACAGTAGTTGAATTATTGTTGATTTTATATAAATAATTGCTATTATTTAATAGCAAGAAATTTAAGTGATTTACAAATATGCTAAAAGTTTTCGTTAAACTGCATGAAATAGACTAGTTCACTCTTTAATTAGGTTTATATTTATGGATAATCATTGATTAAAATGTCTAAGAGATGCTCAGATGGTAAACATGGTGTCCGGAGGGTGTTTGGGTGTTAATTATACTCATCCTCTTATACAAGCAAATTAAATAAGGTTTTATAATTAATTAGTCCTAAGTTATTCTGATAGTTTTCTGGAATTGAGCTGCCAGGGGGAACCATCAGTGGTATGCCGGTAGCTACCACCGTCCAACTGTCGAAAGCGAAGTCATCGAGCTCTCGATGCTCTTGTGCGCGGGAAAAGGAACAATAGCATTCCGCGGGCTAGTTTGACAGTGGCATCAATCAACAACTTTCATGGGGTGAACTGTTTCAAAAACTCCAGACCATCACTAATCGAGATAAAAAGAGAAATTAGTGAAAGCGCTTTTGACAAGGAGAACATGTCAGAGCTTGGATGTGAGTAGCAGTACTATAAGGACTTGCAAGATGGTCCTTCCCAGATGACACACTACTAACACGTAAGCAACAAACAGCTCACACAGATTTGGATGAGTGCATAGAGCGCCTTTATAGGCGGCAGTTACTTCCTGAGATTACAGTTAAAGCATTATGTTTCAAAGTGAAGGAGATATTGATGCAGGAGAGCAACGTGGTGTACTTACAATCTCCTATTACTGTTGTAGGAGACATACATGGGCAATTCTACGACTTGATTGAGATCTTCAAAATTGGAGGATACTGTCCCGATACAAACTACTTGTTTCTCGGTGACTATGTTGACCGTGGAATGTTTAGTGTGGAGACAATAACATTGCTAATTTGCCTAAAAGTACGATACCCTACCAGAGTGTTTCTGGTGAGAGGCAACCACGAATCAAGGCAGATCACACAGAACTATGGTTTCTACTCAGAGTGCATGAGAAAATATGGCAGTGCATCAACGTGGCACTACTTTACAGAAATGTTTGACTACCTCACATTAAGCGCTGTTATTGACGATTCTATATTCTGTGTGCACGGAGGGCTTTCACCAAATGTTCATACTATCGACCAGTTGAAGCTTGTTGACAGATATCGTGAGATTCCACATGAGGGTGCCATGGCGGACCTGGTGTGGTCAGACCCTGATGATGATAACCCTGGATTTGCATTATCACCAAGAGGTGCTGGTTATACTTTTGGGATCGATATTGTAAAAAAGTTCTTACAGATGAATGGGATGGATAAAATCCTCAGAGCCCATCAGTTGTGTAATGAAGGTTATCAAGAGTATTTTAAAGGACTTGTCACAACAGTATGGTCAGCTCCTAATTACTGCTATAGATGTGGAAATAAGGCCTCGGTGATGGAAATTTACAACAAGTATGAGCACTACTTCAATGTGTTTGAAGAAGCTCCTGAGAACAGTGATCAATGGCCCAAAGAGAACATTTTTGGAGAGTTGGACATACAGCCTGGAAATACGGGGAAAGGCCAACACGTTGACTACTTCTTATGAATATGACATCAATCAATGTATTCTTTTCCCCAACTTTAATATTCTTCATAATTCATGAGTAGTAAAGCTCGAGGTTTGTACCGTTGTGCACCTCGTAGTCACCTAGGGTGATATGGTCCTTAAGTGTTGTGTTTCCCTTCTTCAGAATGACTTTAGAATCAGCAGTGCCGATCTGTACAGCTAGTAGCTTTTTGAAATCCCCCACAAGATCTTCTTCCAGTGCTTTGACTGCGACCTTCTTGCCGACTCTGGTCAGGTTGTTAGTGCTGTTCATCTATAAATCATCGGATATTGTGATCGAGACAAAGAAAATAGTATACGTACCTATCATTAACTACTACTTCAATCATTTTTTAACGGTGAGTAATATAAAACAACAAGAAAGACTGAAAAACAGTTGATCACCTTTGACCTTGATATACCCATTTGATGGTGAGTTTATTTAGGTGTGAGGTTTTTTTTTCTTTTTTTTCTCCCTAATCCCGAGATCTGAAGGGAATACGGATCAGCTTGCTAAATGTAAGCCAACAGGTCTCTCAAAATATTGGAAAAAATCCACTAACGGCAAGAAGTTGCTCGTGACGCAGCAAGAAAAGTACATAAAGAAGAGGGGAAGATGCCTATTCTTCTGATAGACTCTTATGACTCTTTCACCTTTAACCTCCGCAGCCTTATTGAGAAGGCTTCTGGCCAACATGTTATTACCGTGCACAATGATAGCCTCTCTATAGATGAGCTACAAGCTTTTCTTCCTTTGTTTGATGCTGTGGTTGTTGGTCCTGGCCCAGGACACCCATCCAAAGCTTCTGATATAGGTGTGATACCGTCTCTCTTTTCTGACGCATTGCCACTTGTCCCAGTGCTAGGAATTTGCCTAGGATTCCAGTCCCTCTGTCTTTCGCAAGGGGCTTCTGTGGAACACATTAACTTAATCAAGCATGGACAAGTGTACAAGATTGAACACAACTCGGATACAATTTTTCGGAATACACCACAATACTTTGAGGCTGTGCGATACCACTCGCTTTGTGTTCCCAAGCTTACATCCTCTCTAGTGGAATTGGCATGTACCTCCGAACCGGATGGTACCAAAATCATCATGGCTGCAAAACACACTTCAAAGCCTTGGTATGGTGTCCAGTATCATCCAGAGTCAATCTGTTCTCAAAATGGAGACTTGCTGATTGACAATTTTATGGAACAGGCACAGTTATTCAACAGTGAAAACAGGGAAACTCTGAAAAATCAAATTCTTTTGAACAAGCTCATATCCTCCTTGGAAATAACTCCACTTATTTCTTCATTCAGCTCACAACTAGATCCTCTTGCATACAAACTCAGAAAAGAAGAAGTTAGTACGAGTAGAACATCGTTGGAGATATGTGAAACTCTATATCAGCAAAACAAGGAATTCATACTTTTGAACTCTGCTTCAACTCCAGGCCAATGGTCTATCATTGGCATCCCATCTGAGACCTCTTTGAGAGTAACCCATTCTACAGATACACCAAACATTATTACCATAATTAGGAATGGTATCATGAGTACTCAGAAGATATCAAGTATCTGGGACTTTATCTCTGGCCACATGAGCCAAATGATTCAGGAAGATCAATCTGGCCTGCCATTTGTTGGTGGATTTATGGGGGTCTTTTCATACGAAGAAGGAAATCACATCAATTCTGAGAAGCTTCTTAAACTTACGAAGACTCCAATTCCTGATACAAAACTTGTATTTATTGAGAATTGTATTCTCGTTGATAACCTCTCTCACACCGCATTCATTACTTCATTGTCCAATGACACTTTCATCCAAGAGATGAAGCCATTGGTAGAGGGCTCGTTAAAGATTGATATTTCTCTACCTCATAACCCAGAACTTATTAAAACACACTACATCTTGAAACCGGATGGATCAAAATACTTTGATCTCTTTCACCGATGCCAATCTTTTTTGGAATCAGGCGACTCTTATGAACTTTGTCTCACCGTTCCAACGAAGATTGGAATCCCTTCAGAAATTGCACCCTGGACTATTTACAAGACTCTGACTGCTCATAACCCATCTCCATATTCGGCATTCTTTAATTTCGATGATTGTGTCTTACTCAGTTCATCTCCTGAGAGATTCGTCTCCTGGGATAAGCAGCTGTGCCAGCTTCGTCCCATTAAAGGAACAGTGAAGAAGGATAGTGATATGACTAGGGAAAAAGCTACAAATATTTTAAATACACCAAAAGAGTTAGGTGAGAACTTGATGATTGTGGACTTGATCCGTCATGATTTATTCCAGCTTCTCAATAGAGTTGAAGTTACAAAATTGATGTCAGTGGAAGAGTATAAAACAGTTTACCAATTGGTTTCCGTAATTGAAGGACATCTAGAGAGAACTTTATATACTGGTATTGATGTTCTTTCAAGAGCTTTACCTCCTGGATCTATGACTGGTGCTCCAAAGAAGAGATCAGTGGAGATCTTACAAGACCTTGAGCAAAACAGAAGAGGGTTGTACAGTGGTATTTGCGGCTACTGGTCTATTGAAGACAAGGCAGATTGGAGTGTTATTATCCGCTCTTTGTTTCATTACAAACAGGACTTTGAGAACACCAGTGACACAAACTTGTGGAGAATTGGTGCTGGTGGCGCTATAACAGTCCTCAGCGATGCCCAAGGTGAATGGCAGGAGATGTTGACGAAGCTTGATAGTGTACTGAGGATCTTCAGCGACCCGCAATGACACATCTTCCATTTTTTTTTTGAAATGACCAATTATTAATTGCTTAGAAGTATTATCCAGTGATAACCTGAAAAAATGTACATATAAAAAAAATAGACACGTTCTGGGACCTTTCAAAACTCAGCCCACGGACTAATATAGATTGATAATAACCAATCAAAAATTAAACTAGAATTGAGTTCAATTGTCACTTCAACTCAACAATTTCTTCACCGTTGCAGTGCAAGCCAATAACGTTCAAGAACAAGTTCAAACTTGTAATGATCTGCATCTTGGTATTTGGATCACTTTCCTTTGCCTTGGTCATTGAACCAAAGATTTCATCTCTAATCTCATCCACAATGATTCTCTGATGATTCAATTTACCACTGAGAGCTAAAGTTGCAAAGAATTGCCAAATATATGTATCATCGTACTTGGTCTTTGAGGACGGGAACACATATGTCAATTTAGTTTCCAAAGAGGAGAACAGTTTATCGTAGGCAGAGACCCAGTGTTGAAGGTCCTCCGAAGAAACATTTTGTTCTTGCTTGATAATCTCAGCACGAGACAACAAAATTGTGACTAAAGAGGTACCCAACTTGGAAGTGGTTAAAAATGAGATGTTGTTGTGCTCAATCAATATAGTGAGCAACCCAATAATCTCAGTGATGACGGCCTCATGGGTAAGGAACATGATGATTGGTTTCAAGACAACCAACTGGAAGAGTTCAATGGTCTTCTGCACCTCACTAGGAATCTCATCTTTGTCATGGTTTTTGAAAGACGATTTGGAAATAATCTTGATCAATGATAAGTTGGCAAAGATCAAAGTGATAATAGTCAGCTTTTGTTGTCTGTCTAAGAAGTGGTATACTCTTGGGAAAATCTTCAAACCCTTCTCATACGACAAGACCTGGATGAATGGGTTGTGGGAGTCGGTCTCTTCAAATAACTTCAATGAATCCCAAAGCTTTTCAGTGTTAATCTCTTTTCTCTCTCTCTCAGCACTTTCCAAGTTCAAAACATTCTGGTAAATGGTTTCAATTTGAAGTAGGATGGCCTTTCTACCACCCTTAGATATCTCAGGTAGCTTTGGCTTGATAATCTCCAAGGCCTTTCTTGGCATTTTCCCAGAAGAGAAACTGATCTTACCTAAAGAGCCCTCCTTAGTCACTTGAGTCGCTCTTGGACGCTCCTTAGCAACGGTAACAGCTTTCTGAACTTGCTGTTGCATTCTTTGCAAGGCCAACTCAGCCTTTTGATAACGACCACCAAGTCTGTGGCCGGAGAAGTCAAGATAAGCCTGAGCAATGGTGTTGTTGTTGACTTCAGAGTTTCCAGTCTTCAACAATCTGTAAACTTGGAAGTAGAAGTCTTCATTGTATGGGTCATCCGTGACAATATGAGACAGTTGGATTCTGGTAACAAAGTCCTTATCACGAGGGTTCATGATACCACAGAACTGGAGAATACGCTGCACCTTCTGTTGACGTCTCATGAGACGTTGCTTTTCTTCCTCGGAGAGCTCATTAAAGTTGTCATGGTGCTGAGACCCATACTGATGACGATGACGTTGCTGATTCTGGAAGTACTGGGATTGCTGTTTTTGCTGTTGATGCATTTGGTGTTGTTGATGCATAGAAGTTTGCTGTTGCTGTTGCTGTGGATGGTGTGGCTTCTGAGTATTATCTGCAGAACCAAGGACTGGGAAATCAGACAAGTCTTGTTTTTGAGATGGTTGAGACTGTGTGATTGGTTGGGATGGTTCCTGCTGTGCCTGAGACGGAGGCAATGACTGAGACTGAGGCAATGGCTGAGACTGAGGCAATGGCTGAGACTGAGGTAATGGTTGAGACTGTGGAAATGATTGCTGCTGCTGGCCCATTGGAGGAATTGACTGACCCTGAGAGAACTGGCCTGGTGGGAACTGACCCTGTTGCATTATTCTTGGGTCCATTGGAGGGAAGCCGGGGAACTGTTGTGGTGGCATCTGACCCATGAATTGTGGAGGGTATCCGCTAGGTGGAAGGAAACCCTGTGGTGGGTAGAAGTACTGTGGCTGAAATGGAATCTGGCCTGGAACAGCTCCTGGAATTGGAGGAATCTGGCCCTGGACAGAGCTGGCCGAGGCGGGGGCCGAAACCAGCTGAGACTCAATTGTATCCAGAGACACAGCTTGATCGGTCTGCTGCTGCTGAGATACCTGGGACTGGCCTCCGCCTCCCCACAAGGAGTCCATTGGTGTGAGAGAGTCATCACCAAACTGAGGGATCTCAACTGGTTGAGGCTTGGCTCTAGCAGCATCTGCGTAGTTGACGGTTGGTTGCGGAGCAGTTGAGGAGCTCTTGCTACCAAAGACGAAGTCCTGGCCCACTGCGACGCTGGCACCAAAGGTCTCATCGTTTAGCGCATCCTCCTCCTCATCACTTAAGCCAGCATAAGTATCTTCGAAGTTATGCACTTCTCTTCTGTTACGTGACATTTGCGTTGGCCAATGAAGCTTTCAGTGTTATTGTTTGTTGGTAGGCTCCTCCTTCCTGGCTAGTTTTCAACGTCGACGTTCAGATCTCCGAGCTTCCTTTTAAAATGGTGTCCGGGTGTACAAACATGGTAAAGACAACACAACATATACGTCTGCTTCTTTGTTTATTGTAGCCACGAGAATAGTGTTGTCTGAGTGGTAAAACACACGGAATCATTCTGAAATACATTGAGATTAGTTTATACAAAACTTAACTACTTTGCTTTCCAAGTAATTTGGTGCCGTCAGGCGTATTCAACATGATCTTGGTCAGACTTTTCAGTGCCCTCGACCTCTCCGGTGGAGTCTTTACTATGGAGAGCTGCCTTGAGGTGGGCGTATTCTTGCTTATCTTTGAAAGCATCCGTATCTCCAAAGACTTCATCCATCTCTTCTAAGGTTCTTTTTCTTGTTTCTGGTAGGCAGAACCACACGAAGAAGATGGAAAATAGTGACACTGCAGCAAAAAAGATATATGTACCCCATCTCATGGTGTCAAGCATGTGTGGTGTCACCAGTCCAATAATAAAGTTATTCATCCAGGTCGAGGAAGTAGTAATAGATATGGCCTTTGAACGAATACCAATAGAGAAGATCTCAGACGGATAAATCCACCCAATTGGGGCATATGAATAGGAGAAGTTTATGTCATAAATGTAAATGAAGGCCATAGCTGCATAACCAGCAGATTTGTGGTCAGTTATGGTGTCTTGATACTTCGCCAAGATAGCACCAACAATCAATAAACAAGAGAAAGTACCAATGGCTCCAATAATTAACAAAGGTCTTCTTCCTACTTTATCCATCAACAGTACAGCGGGGATAGTACTCACAAAGTTCACAATACCATAAACACCAGTAGCCAGTAACGTAGTAGTGTTGGAGTCCATACCAAGCATAGCAAACATAGTTGGTGCATAGTAAATAATAGCATTACAACCCTGGAACTGTTGACTCCACATGAGCCAAGAACCGAGGAACACCCTTTTAAAATTTGAACGGGTACCGAACAAGTTCAGATATTCTTTGTAGAACAAAGACATACCAGTGGCACCTCCAAAATGGACCTCCTTGTAATGTTTCTCAAATAATACCTCACCTTTAATTTCGGAAAATTCAGCTTGTACCTCTGGGTGTGTTTTTGCCATCCTACGGATGTATGAAAGAGTATCCAAGGCACTCTCATCCTGACCACTGAAGACCAAGTAACGAGGGGATTCTGGCATTAGAATCATTCCAATGGCAAGAACAACTGCAGGAATAATTTGCAGGCCAAATGGAACTCTCCATGATGCAGCACTTTGACCAGTACAGCCATGAGCTGGGACATCCGTGTACGGGTCGAAACTATTACCATTTGCATATGGGACCTCTGGTGCACATCTCGTCCCACCAATGTGATTTGTACCGTAGTCAAACCAGAAAGAAAGCAGGATACCAAATGTGATAGAAAGCTGCTGCAATGCAACAAGAGAACCTCTGATTGTTGGGTGGCCAATCTCAGCCATGTACAGCGGTGCACACATTGTCAAGATTCCCACAGCAAAACCTGCGGTACAACGACCACCAAAAAGCATGGAGATTGAAGCACCAGCACATTGGAAAACAGAACCGATGATAAAGATGACTGAAGCATATATCATGGTCGGTTTTCTTCCATAAGAGTCAACTACTGGCCCAGCCACTAGTGAACCAAACCAAGCACAGAGTAGCAAAGAGGAGACAAACCAACCTTTGAAATCAGCATCTGAATAGATTCTTGGGAAATGGGAGCCAAAGTTCTCCATTGTTAAAATACCCGAGATAACACCCTGATCATAACCAAATAGAATACCAGCTAAACTTGCAAATGTAACGATAAAAACGACAAGTGTATTTTCCTTAGCGACCTCAAAGACGCTTTTATCCTGAGGTTTGAACTCCCTGCTAGGCGAGTCTTCGGAGGAGATGGGCGCCTCTCTAACACAGGACATTATATTAAAAAACAAAGAATGATTTTGTTTTCTTATGAATCGTGTAGCAAAACAGTTTCTGAGGGGCGGTATTTGAGTGTGAAAGTTAGGATAGTTAAGGGACCTTATATGTATAAAAGAGGTGTAGAAAAATCGAGAAGTGGAAATGTTGAGTCAAACAGATCGGAAGTTCCTTTTGTGTGGAGAGATGGAACATAGAAAATCTGAAAACACAGTTTCTGTCTTTTGGTACTATTTCGCAAGGGAGCTGTCCGAAGTTGCAGCATTGTCTAAATACTTAGGTGCTTTGTGTGATTTTATGGAGTGATCTCTTACATTGATCGACGGTTACCCATGCATCATCAAAACCAGAAGAGAGGTGTAGCGAGGTGTAGCTATTTCCCCGCTATGCTGAATTCTTTTTAAAAAATGGAGAGAAATTACAAGAACCACCTAGAATATATCGGAGAAATATGCTCCGATATCATTTTGAGAAGATCTTGGAAGAATTGATGATATGCATTATGGTGTGGGCTGGCATTATTTGGGACTGGACAGCGGGCCTATTGCTCTGGGCACCAGGGTATTCTCCGGTGGTTTACTTTTGTTATGTATTATATAGATATGATATCAATTAAATTTATTAGTGCTTTGGAAAACAAATCACATCATATATACATCTCTAAATTATGAAAAAAGAAGGGTTTCCTTTATAGGTTCTGTAATCTGCTTTCCAGGTCAAACATTACTCTGCAACATGATCGCTATCAAGGCGCGCTTTTACCCCAGAAAGCGGGGGATAGACGTGCATTCATTCTTACCCCATAATCTTACCCCTTCTTTTCCATTTTTCCATACAGCAAAAAGGAGCACAGAATTCCGGAATTCTGGAAAAATTGTTTATAGACAAAAGGAACATTTCA
This sequence comes from Petasospora nakhonratchasimensis, assembly GCA_030572335.1. Taxonomy (NCBI): domain Eukaryota; kingdom Fungi; phylum Ascomycota; class Saccharomycetes; order Phaffomycetales; family Wickerhamomycetaceae; genus Petasospora; species Petasospora nakhonratchasimensis. The sequence continues at coordinate 116,126 of JAJLZS010000014.1, read as the reverse complement.
GAACACCTTATGGATTTTGGGGTCGTTGGCTTCCGAGACTTATGCGCTGGGGATTATACATGTAAATGTATACTTTGAGTTTGGGAACATTCTATAAAACTCATAAGTACAGGTCGAATTAGACCTAGCAAATATAATGTCATCAGTTCATTCGGTCGATTGTTGTCCATGTAATTTAGCTACTTTTTTTCAGCGGCGTGGGGCAGAGGTATATCATTTGGTCTTTTTGGGCCGATCTCACTGCTGGAATTCTGATAATAAACTATGGAGCACTATGATCCGACCTTAGATTTAACTATATTGTAATATGTGTGGTGAGTGTACCAAGATTTGTTGCTATACACACGTTTGGTTGATTTACATCTGATATTCCTTTCCTACTACTCCCACTATATAGAAAGTAATTTCCACTACCACCACTATCAATTGGTTTCAGGATACTTTATATACCAACAACATAGATTCATACAATGGATGAAGTTGAAAACAGCTTGTCACTCAGAGTATTGAAACTCCTACAACAGATACCAGACACTCAGAGACTGCTAATTGCTTTGGCTGGCTCCCCCGGTTCCGGTAAGAGTACTATGTCTGCTCATTTAATGTCAAAGATCAACAGCTTAGCTGGGGAAGACATAACGCAGGTTGTTACACAAGATGGTTACCATTACTATCGTTCAGAACTGGAGAATTTTCCGAATAGGAATGAAGCATTTGAGCGCCGTGGAGCACCTTTTACTTTTAATGCAAGACAGTTTTTGAAGTTGGTACAGAAGTTGAGGAAGCCAATTGATAATTATAGTGTCATTAAGGCACCAGATTTTGATCATTCCCTAAAAGATCCCAGTCCATGTTCAATCATTATTAAACCATCTCACCGTGTTATAATCATTGAAGGAAACTACGTCTTGCTAAAGGATCGGTATTGGTGTGAGATTGCATCATTGGCCGACGAGCGTTGGAAGATAGTTGTTGAAAGGGATGTTGCTCGATCTCGTATTGCACACAGACACGTCGCTTCTGGTATTTGCAAAATGTTAAAGGATGCATACAAGAGGTGTGACGAGAACGATTTGGTTAATGCTGAATACATCAGAATGAACTCATGTGCTTCAGACATTACTATTGAGAGTCAGTCTGAGACGACTCAAAACTGAGAGCTTTTCAGTTGTAAGAATGATATACATATGATATACATCTGAAACCTCATCCTTATAGATATGAATTCGATTGGCCTAATTAATACACAACCATTCATCACATCCGTGTAACGATTCTCATGGTATACAAAAGCTATACATTTATTTTCCAACCAGAGAATCGAGCCTGTACTAGTTGAATCACCCGCAACCCGCGAATTTTGTTGTATATTCAGGCTGTGCGCTGTAATCCACTTCCGAAAGCTGCCTAAAATGAGGGAGTGAGAGAAAGAGAGAAAGAGATAGATCATCAACAACTAACAATAAGCAATTGAGACACACAAATACTCGAATAACCAAAATGCTTCAGCTTTCAGCAGACAACCTTCTCATTAGAAAGTCCATTGAGGAGCTTCTTGCCCAACCGGCGCTTGTGGACCGCATCGTTTCCGACTTTGATTACACAACATACCACCTGTCGACACCGGAGGACAAGTCTATGCTCCTCGTATCCATTCAATCAAAGGCCTTCAAGGACCTAAAGAAGTATGGTGCTATTGAGAAGCTGCACAAAATCTATGGTGCTTATGAAACTGGTACCATTGAACCAGGATACGACTACTCTATCTACATAAACCTCAACGAGATCGCTAAGCTGGGCGAGGACGAACAGAGTGCCTTCATTGATGAATTGTCCCAGCTCAAGAGAAACATGCTTGCTGCACCATTTGACTCTGCATTTGAGGAATACGAATCGTTGGCTGCAAAGTTCCAGGAAACTGGTATCGAGCCAGAGACATCTTCTGACATATACAAGATCAACTACAGAGACGAGGAATCTATCTACATACAACCATCTTTTGATAGAGTCACTGTTATCTTCTCCACAATCTTCAAAGATGAGACTGATACCATTTTTGGTAGGGTGTTCTTGCAAGAGTTTGTTGATGCCAGAAGAAGGGCCGTTCAGAATGCTCCACAGGTTTTGTACTCACACAAGGAGCCACCTCTTGAAATCAGAGATTTGATTAAATACAGACCTGATGAGAAGAAGGGATACATTACATTTGTGCTATTCCCAAGACATTTGGTTCCACAGAAGAGAGAAAACACCATTTCCCATATCCAGCTGTTCAGAAACTATTTCCATTACCACATCAAATGTTCCAAGGCCTACATGCACTCCAGAATGAGACATAGAGTGAACCAGTACTTGAAGGTACTCAACAGAGCTAAGCCAGAGAACGAAGAAGCAGCCGAGAGAAAAACAGCTACAGGTAGACGCTTCCAGGCCGGTGTTTAATGGATTCCTTTTGTTGCTTTCTGCCTTCTACTTTCTCACGATGTAACATATATATGTATACGAACACAACTTTTCTTCACGATATATATTGGGGAGAAACCCTTTTTTTGTTATCCAATAAACAATGGTCTACTTAATAACATTTAGATTTGTGTATTTACAGGTCTTTTTTATTCATCCGTCATTAATCAATCCTTCTGCGGTTTCTTTGCACCGTACTTGGATCTAGAAGTCATTCTATTGGCGACACCACTAAGATCCTGAGTACCACGAACACAGTGGTACTTGACACCAGGGACATCTTGACATCTTCCACCTCTTACAAGGACAACACTGTGCTCTTGAACATTGTGACCTTCTCCTGGAATGTAAGCAGAGACAATATTGCCGTTTGTGAGTCTAACTCTGCACGCTTTTCTCAATGCTGAATTTGGCTTTTTTGGCTTCAACACCATGACTCTCAGAACAACACCCTTTTTTACTGGGCAGTTTTCCAAATCAGGGGCCTTCGTAGGTCTTTTGTTGAGTGGCTTGGTCATTCCTCTTTTAATCTGGTTGATTGTAGCGAGTCTGGTGCTGACCTTCACTGGGCTGGTATTGGAAAAGAGCGACTGGAAGCCCTGGTAGCTCGTTAGCTGTCTAGTGGATATACCCTGGCAAAGCACCGATGTTGTGGATGTCCCAGTCAGGGACTTGAACATGAACTTAAGCATCGTTGGGCAGTTGAGTTCAGGTTGGATGTTGTCTGAAGGGTGTTCAGGCCCAAGAACGTGAAAAGTTTATAACGAACAGTCGGCAAAGTGCCGCGATTTGGTTGAAGTGCAAAACAGAAACACCCGAACACCAATAAGATTGCTGTCTCCTGAACGGCCAACAAGTAATTTGGAGGGGGGGGGGATGGAGCACTTCATAGTTTCGAACGCTAAAGAGACAAAGAAATAGATATTAAAGATGTTAAGATCCGCCCTCCTTTCTACAAGATTATCTGTCAAGGTCATCAGATCTCCAGTGGCTTTTACTTCCCGCATCTCGTGGGCTCCTTCTGCTGTGGCTGCAGTCAGACCTCCAGCTATTCTCAGATTCTATTCTCACGCTCCAGAATTGACTCCAGAACTCGTTAAGGAACGTTTGCTTGAAATTTTGGAAGGCTATGACAAGGTGAACAAGGATGTTGAGATTACTACCTCAACCGATTTTTCCAAGGATTTGGGTTTAGACTCGCTCGATATTGTTGAAGTTGTTATGGCTATTGAAGAGGAATTCTCCATTGGTATCCCAGATGAGCTGGCTGACAAGATCAGAACTTTTGGTGATGCACAGAAGTTGATCGAGAACAATGAAAATGCTGTTTGATCACCTTTTGCAGTACAAAAGGGATTTGCTATAACTCCCTGGGTTCTATTTCTCCTGGCCTTTTTTTCATACTGTTGATGGTCGATATAACTTTTTGGTTTGCTGTCGGTTGATATACAAAGTTTGAAACTATGGATTGGTGAACCCAAATTATTTATTATCTCTTATTTATTATGCGCATACACTTTCTATATCTTGTTTATGTAGAAAGTCAATTAATCCGTTCATTTTTTTTGAAAAACTTGGCTCTCCAACTCCTTCAAAGCAGCACTGTATAGGTCTTGTTGTTCCTCACCAACATTCTCCAGCGTAATCGTCTCAATATCTTGAGAGCTGTTAATCATCATTCTGAACTTATTGAAGAATCTATCCTCACCTTTACCAATAATAAAGTTGTAAGCATCACCGGCCTGGTTGGCTCTTGCAGTTCTTCCTACTCTATGAACATATTCTCTTCCAGAATTTGGCAAGTCATAATTGATTACATGTTTGATAGTGCTGATATCAATACCACGTGCAATTAAATCGGTGGAGATCAACACATGCACCTTACCTTGAGAGAACTGCTCCAAAAGCTTGGATTTTGCCGATCTTGACAATTGCGAGTTGACATTAGCAATCACCAATTCCAAACCAAGTTTGGCAGTCAAGATGGACAATAATCTGGACAGCCTTAGGGTGGATTCATTAGATTTTGTGAAAATGAGAACATCCTTTGGCAAAGATAAATGTTGAAGCAATCTTAACAAGTAGAGTGGTTTGTAGCTGGATGCAGAACTTGGGAACTTCAATACATGCTCTCTTAACGTTGATGGTAATGTGAAAATCTTATCCTGTTTTAAAATTGCATCCTCATTATTCACAATAATCAATCTTGGAGTATGGAACTGTAAACTGGACAGTTTACCAGAGTCTGTTGTTAAAGTAGCGGAGAAAATCATCTTGGTCAAGCTTCGTTTAAAAACCTTGGAAATGTTCTTCTTCCCGTCGTCAACTTCATTGATTTTCGAAATCAACACGTTGGACCAATCTTGAAAACTTTGATTCAGGAGTCTATCTGCCTCATCAATGACACACCAATTCAGATCTTTCAAGGCAAAAGTGTTTAGCTTCAAATGATCAACCAATCTACCTGGTGTGGAGATAACTATATCAGGAACATTTGCCAACAATTTAAGATGTTCTTCGTGCATCGAAAGATCACTCTTAGCCAGTGTTACAATGTTCAGGTCAATACCTTTTGACAGTGAGACCAGCGTCTTGTAAACCTGATTGATTAAGGGTCTTGTTGGGACAAGAATAATGGCTCTAAGTCGTGGGACGACGCGATCTTTTAGAGCCTGAATGATTGGGATAGAGTAAGCCAACGTCTTACCGGATCCAGTAGATGCATTAACGAGCAAATCACCTTTAATTGAATTTGGATTGAGCTTATTATTAATTTCTGGCAGTAGAATTTCCAGAGTTTTTATTTGTGATGCAAAAGCAGATTCGAAACCCATGGATTCGAGGTTCTTCAAAAGTCTTGATGATAGTGGAAATGCATCGAACGGTTTTGTGATGTCTGTTTTAATGTATTCCGGTTCTGCCAACCAGTTGAGGTTATGTGTAGTCATTCCACGGGGTAATCTGAAGTCTCTCGGGAGTGCTGGTTGTGGTAGTGGAGCGACGCCGTGTTGTTCAACTTCTTCCTCTTCTTGTTCTGAAGAATCAGAATTATCGTTATTGGACCTTTTCGTGGATTTTGTGAATCTGGAAATGATATTGGAGAACTTTGATTCATGCTCTTGTGGTGGGAGATCCTCTTGTTTCTCTTGGTTTCCTTGGTCTTGGTCGTTCATTAGAACATTTCCTTCGTTATCTTTATTGTATGCGATTTCATCATTTTCCGGCGATTCAGCGTCATCACTGTCCGAATCACTGCTGAAATCCGAATCTGATTCACTAATTTCACTTTCATGCTCATCGCTTGAGTCTTCAGCTTCTAGTTCGTCATCATCGTCATCCTCTTGAATGTTTTCATCCTCAGACTCCAACTCTGTGTCACTGAGCTTTCTTTTGGAGCCTGTGACTGGATTTTTTTCAACCACACTCACAAGTGAGAGAGGATCAAATCTCGTAGCAAACATAGTATAGACGTACAAAAAATGAAGCCCAAAGCACAACAAATAGAAATATTAAGAGAAATACAGAGAGAGATAGCTCATCTCATTATGCACTTTACTTTTTGCAATGGACAGGGAAAAAAAATACAGCGAACTGGAGGGTCACGTGATTATATCCGCGAATTATTCAATTCCTCTTTCGCAGCTTTCAATCAAAGGTGTGTGGGTGTCTATACCCCTCGGCCAACACCGGAGAGAGGGGAAAGGTAAATTATGACGTCAAAAAGGGCAATAAAAAAGAAGCACAGAACACTGTGTGTACCATTACAGAAGGTGCGAGAAAGAAAGAGAGGATTGACGAGTGACACATTTTTGCTAGGTCAGAACTTTGGGTGGAGTGACTCTGTTTCCTTTCCCCACACGATTACAACAGCAAGCATAGATAAGCACCTCAAGGGAGACAATACGGAAGTAGAGAGGGATATAAACAAAGACAGAGAGAGTATGAACCCCGTAGACGGATCCATCTTTGCTGCTATATGAAAATGTTATCTTCTACTTGTGTACCTCGGTCGGCCCCGGCGCAGTGCGTGCGCCCAGCCGCTAAGAATGATTTTATGGAGAAATCCCGGGGTAATCATGAGTCCGAGCGACCGGTTGGAGTCTTCCGGCTTCTTGCGGGAACCCCAACTGTTGTAAATTTAGGGATCCTCCACACATATGGTGAGACATATAAATAAGGCCACTTCCGCTGTATTTCTCTTCTTAAAGGTGATGATTTTCCCATTTTCTTAATTCGCTTTGCCCTTCTAACAAAGAGATCCCCTACAGTAAAAAACTCTTAAAGCGCTCTACCCATCCTCTATTTACATCGACATGTCTCCAGTCAGAACATCCAACTTCTTAATCGCCACCGGTGCTGCTACTGCAGCTCTTGCCGCTTACTCTCTTCTCCAGTTGAGATCCAAGGCCAAGGAGAACAATGGTGCATTGTCTACAAACGTGTTCACAGTCCACAAGGCTGAAGTCCTCCATAAGTGATTCTCTGGCGCCGAGATCGGCTATTCTTTATCATACTTCATACATTTTTATCTGTTCCTCCTTTTGGATCTTGTTCTTGTTCATCAAAGTCATACCGAGTGAGTCCAGAGAATACAGTCGACCTACACCAAGATACTTTATGATTAAAACGGCTTGAAGATTGATTGATCGATTCGTTTCAATCCCCCTCCGTTTTGGCTGCTGTTTGTTCACTTTGGATGAACTCTCATGGACAATCTTATTGTTCATTCTTCACTTCTGGTTTTTCCTTTGTTCCTTTCTTTCATCATGATTTTACGATTATAACAATTCGTTGGCGGTATTTGTGCTTCTCTTCTACATATACATTACTGGTTGACCCAGTTTTGTATACGTGCATTACTGAGATCCCCTAGGATGCTATCAATTGGATACACACATGTGCGTGCTTTTGGGTGTTTATACCGTCCCTAGACAGATGGTTTTGGTTTATTTCTCTACTTTATACAATACAATATGCTATGTATCTAAAGTGCCTGAAATTCGTAGAGTTCTCCAATGCGTTGCTACCCTACCCTTCCCCCTTCAACAAGAGACGCCTTTTTTTATAATTTAGTGCAAGATAACACCACCCCAATCACTCGTTCCTAACAATTACCCAACTGCATGTGTAACACCACTATCTTTCGGAGCTAAGGAGTTCGCGACTAAATGGACCGCCTGGTTCCGACATCATACCTAAGCCTAATCGCCGGGGAATGAACAAGTATTACGATTAGTGCATCTACCAATTTGTGAAAGAGATATTCAAAAAAGAATGAACGGTGCGGGAATCGAACCCACGCCTAGTGCTTGGAAGGCACTTATTCTACCACTGAACTAACCGTCCCAGATCTAATCGCCGGTGAAGAAACTAGTATTATTATTAGTGCATCTACCTATCAATTGATAAAAAGGATATTTAAAAAAATGAACGGTGCGGGAATCGAACCCACGCCTAGTGCTTGGAAGGCACTTATTCTACCACTGAACTAACCGTCCTACTTGATGTTATGTTGCTATATTGATCATACCAGGTGCAGAGGGGGAAAACTGTTAGCATATATGACAAGATGCTGAATTCTACCGCTCTGGAAGGAATTATCCTCTTAAAACGTACATAATCAATTAGACTCTTATAGATTGTTTCTCTTAATACATACTGAGAGAACAATTGGTAATGAATGCTACTATAAAGTAGTATTACACACGCGTAGGTGGGGCTTCAGCATCAACAGGAGGTTCTCGACCTTAGTAGATTTCTTGAGAAATGTAAGGATTTAAAAACTGGATCTTATTTATTGTCTATAGTGGTACGCTTATAGTGACGATATTTTACCTGTATTGACCTTCCTGGCTAACGCTTTAGTGAAGTGCTGGTCATTAGTACTTTCTTTGTTTTCTACAGTCTTATTCTTTAATTCATTACGTATGTACAATGTTTATTCATTCAGTTCAATCTCTGTATCAATTCAGAACTTCTTTTTGGTATCTAGAACTGTATCCACAGCTGCCATCTACTTAACGTTGATGACGATACCTGGACCGTGTGTCGACTGGAGGACTGTTTGACCCAAAATGGAAGGTCTCTTCGCCTTCTGATTGGAAATGGCATCTTCAAGGGCTGTGCGGGCTGCAAAAATGTTCTTGAAGATCTCAGCATCAGAGAAGTTTGCACGTCCGACTGCGATGGACACCTGTTCCGTCTTCTGTCTGAATGGGATCGATCCTGCAACGTTCTTTATGAGGGACGACACGTCTTCTGAGACTGTACCCTTCTTGGCTGTAGGCATGAGGCCACGAGGACCAAGAATACGCGCCACAGAATTCAACTGAGAGGCAATATCTGGTGTGGCAAATGCTCTGTCAAAGTCGAGTGCCAGCTCACCAGACTTGATCTGCTCCACCAACTCGAGGCCGCCAACCAGCTTGGCACCAGCGCTCTTTGCGGCGGTAGCCTGTTCAGGAAGCGTCGTGAATACAATGATCTTAGTCTCTTTAAGTGGTTTCGGGAACATGACGGAGCCAGAAAGCTTAGCAGTACCCTTCTGGGAGACGACGCCTGTTGTGATCGAGATGACAGACTCCTGAGGGGCTCTGCCAACTTCTGCTGCTCGGAGATATCTCAGGGCTGTTGGAATATCGTGGAAGAAAGGCGATCTCTCCGGGTTGGCACGGGCCTCAGCTCTCTTACGTGTCATCTTTCTGAGTTCGTTTTTACGGGCTGCTTCCTTGGAGAGCGCTCTCTCTCTTTGTTCAGCTTGACGTGCAAGGTCATCGCCGGGAGCTAGAGAAGCTGTCGAGGAGGAAAAAGCTCTGACAGACTGACCAAGAATCACAGAGCGTGGTGAGACTAATCTTAGAGACATTTCAGGTGAATTAAGTTGTTGATGTTATCATTTATTTCTTGTAGTCATGAGTGTTTGAGTAACGGGGATTTTTTTTCTGCTGTGGACGTCCGGTAACGGGCACGACCATGGAAACAGTGGAACGTAAAGGTAAAACCTCTCAGTATATATATACATGTATTTAGAAGTCTATATATGAAGTGGTTAATGTTGTGTTCTTCATTTAGAGTAGCTACGTGTTACAAATTCACGGAAAATCCCTATTCCTCTAACTGTTACGTTCATTATATACAGAGTGTTATTTCATTGCCGACCACTATAATCACCAATTACCAACCGCCAAATACGATTAATAAATCAATAGGAAAGGTACCATCTACCCTTGGCACGTCTTCTTGCAACAATCTTTCTGCCAGACTTAGATCTCATTCTGCTCATGAAGCCAGCGACTCTCTTGCGCTTGTAGGTGTTCGGTTGGAAGTTGTTACCTCTGGCCTTCCAACGACGCTGGCCACCAATAGAGAGGGTGTTGTTGAAAATAGAGGCAATAGATAGCTGTGAGAGAATTGGAGAAGTGTTCGTTGATGTTGTGAGTGTTGGTGACACTAGGGACTGCATTTTCTGTGTCTGTCTGAGTGCTGTTAATGGGGACAGCGGTCTGAGTGTAGAGAAGGAGCTGTTCGTGTGTTAGTAGAGCTATCAGAATAAGAAACAGAAGCAAAAACATACGCCGCGGCAGCTCCAAAGAATGGCTTTCTTAACGTCGTGAAAAATCTCGTAGCAAACATTATGGTACAGAATTATAGAGACATAGAAATGTAATGCCACAGTATAGTATCAATACAATGCTGCGTTGTTCAGCGTTTTTTTTTCAATGTTCTTGCGCGGAGATCACAAAAAATTTATTTTGTTCATCTTCTCTGTGTGGATATACGCCTTGATATGTACATATTGTATACAACAGAAAACACCCACCAGATATGTCACAGAATAAGACCAAGAGAATTGCCCCTTCAACCGTCAATACACCTGTCACAGTCTGCCTTGTGGCTTCTGCGGTACTCAACAAGGAGCAGGCCGAGAGATTCCTCACATCATTTGTGGACCAGGAAGAAGAACGTGCTACGAAGAACCTCCTAAATGCTGCAAATGTTGGTAACACCACCAATACTACATCCATTTCACAGCTGAAGCGCATACAGAGAGACCTTAGAGGGTTGCCTCCTATGGAGCAGTCGAGCTCGCCTGCTTCCACAATCTCAATCACTACCTCAGACTCAAAGAAGCACAAGAGATTTGATGATGAAGAGGAGGAGGAAAAGGCTGAACAAGAAGAACAGGAAGGGCAGGGGGATATGATGGATATTGACGAGCCAGAAGGAGTAAAAGAAGAGGAAACACCGAAGAAAGAAAAGAAGGAGAAGAAGGAGAGGAAGGAGAAGAAGGAGAAGAAGGAAAAGAAGGAGAAGAAGGAAAAGAAAGAGAAGAAACACAAAAAAGTTAAGACGGATAAATAAATCCAAACACTACAGCATATTATAAGTTCATTAATGACTCATTGTAGTTTAAGGTACATTTTATGACAGCTATGTGTAGACTAAGAAGCACCGGAAATTGCTAGATCACCTGACCATTAACACCGGAATTTATGGTTGACTCACCGATAAAGAAAACATTGAAGTTCTGTTCATCACCTCATCGTTGTCCGCGCGCTCGTTTGCTATACAATAATTTATTTCAAGTAATAAAAATGGTTAAGAAGGCTGGTGTTCTTGGTGCTACCGGATCTGTTGGTCAGCGCTTCATTCTTCTACTCTCAGATCACCCGGACTTTGAGCTTTCTGCGCTTGGTGCCTCCTCCAGATCTGCTGGTAAACGTTACGAGGACGCTGTCACATGGAAACAGACTCACCTCATGCCAGAGTCCGCCAAGGACCTCTTGGTTTCTGAATGTACATATGAGGCATTCAAGGACTGTGATGTTGTATTTTCCGGCCTTGACGAGGGTTTTGCTGGTCCGGTCGAGAAAGAGTTCAGAGAAAAGGGTTTGGCCATTGTTTCTAACGCAAAGAATTATAGAAGGGAGGCCGATGTCCCATTGCTTGTTCCAATTGTCAACACAGACCACTTGTCCATAATTGAGAAGAGAGTTCAGGACGCAAAGGCTAATGGCGAGAAGAAGCCGGGTTACATTGTCTGCATTTCGAACTGTTCTACCGCTGGTCTGGTTGCCCCGCTTAAACCTTTGATCGAGTCATTTGGTCCAATTGATTTGTTGACCACCACCACCATGCAGGCCATCTCTGGTGCTGGTTTCTCTCCAGGTGTTTCAGGAATTGATGTTCTTGACAACTTGGTGCCATACATTGGTGGTGAAGAGGAAAAGATTGAATGGGAAACAAAAAAGATCCTCGGTGGCATCAATGCTACCAACGACGGCTTCAACATGCTTTCTCCAGAAGAGATCAAAGTCTCTGCTCAATGCAACCGTGTTGCTGTCTCTGATGGCCATACTGAGTGCATCTCCCTCAGATTTAAGAACAGACCGGCCCCATCTGTTGAAGAGGTTAAGAAATCGTTGAGAGATTACGTCTGTGATGCTTATAAGCTCGGCTGTCACTCTGCACCAAAGCAGACTATTCACGTCCTTGAACAGCAAGACCGCCCGCAGCCAAGATTGGACCGTGATAGAGATGCTGGATACGGTGTTTCTGTTGGAAGAGTCAGAGAGGACCCTGTTTTGGATTTCAAGATGGTGGTCTTGTCCCACAACACAGTCATTGGCGCTGCTGGTGCAGGTATTTTGATCGCTGAGATTTTGCTGAAGAAGGGATTGATTTGAAATACCGTTAAAAGCCTTAACGAAAAGAAAAAAGAGCGGATAATTTGAATGTTTTGTTAGAGTTAGGTGAATAATCTGTAGCTCGCACTTCTGAAAAAATGATAGACGATAAACTATGTTTCAAACTAGTTTCGAACTTCAAGTATCATAATCTAAGTGTAGATCATGCAACACCCAGACCTTGAAGAGATCACCTTGGATGATGTATCATCACACATATATGAACTCCACTCTACAGGCTCCAAACAGGATTTGGGAATCCAGCAACGAAGTTCAACAGTTAGTATGACGGTAAACGATACCGAATACAACTTTGCACAATCCCTCACATCTTTAAACACCAAGGGATCCACAACGGGGTTTGTACTATGGAGAGTTAGTGTCCCATTTATAAAGTGGCTGGTGGATTCCAGGCTGTATGATTTAAAAGAGAAGTACCTCCTGGAAGTTGGCGCTGGTGTTACCGGTTTGTTTTCATGTGTTCTGGGCCCACAATGTGGGCAATATGTCGCCACTGACCAACAACATCTGTTGAAGCTGTTGAAGAAGAATATCAGTGAAAATATCTACAACGTTGAATCATCTACAATTGATGGAATTGTCGTTCAAAAGAAGAAGAAAGCGAGAAGCAGCATCGTGGATGTGATTCAGTTTGATTGGGAGGAACCAGAAAAAGGGATGTATCAGCTTCGAGAGCTGACAGGTGGAGAGCAGAGACCAGATTTTATCATTGGGTGTGATATTGTTTATAATGACTATTTGGTGCCCCATCTAGTGAATGCTTTGGACCGTCTATGTGGTGCTGAGACAACAATGCTGATTGGTCTACAGGTGAGGCTTCCAGAGAACATTGAATTCTTCGTCGAGGAGATGCTGAACAAAGGGTTCAGGGTCTACAGACACACGGAGCCTATTTTAACAGATGAGCTGAAAGAAGGGTTTGTGGTGTATAACATCCATAGAAAGGTAGACTAGCAATAAACATTTGATCATAGACAAAGGGGAAATACATGAAAATAACACAGGAGAAGAAAGCAACGAGCATTCAGTAGTCACCTTTCTCAATCTTCTCTTTCAATTCTGCGTGCAATTTACCTAAAGCTCCAAAGTCAGTAGGCTGAGCTGGCCAGCCAACCACCAATCCGGTGGCCTCGTCGGTCTTTGGGATCACATGAAAGTGGACATGGTCCACTTCCTGGTGAGCGATACGGCCGTTGTTCTGCAAGATGTTGTAACCTACTGGCGCCTCTGGACCATCGACGTTTACCTCCAACAGCTTAGCCACTTTCTTCGCAACTGGGAGCAAGTCAGCAAGAGACTCGTCCGAGAGATTGTGAAGCTTAGCACCGCATTCTTTTGGGATCACGAGGGCATGGCCACGAGCAGTTGGTTGGATGTCAAGGAAGGAGTATGTCTTTTCAGTCTCAAAGAGCTTGAAGGATGGGATTTCACCTAGGAATGTTAGTAAACACCGATAACCTGTGTGACAATTGCTACAACTAACCCTTCACAATTTTGCAGAATATGCAATTGGACATTCTGTTCATGGAATTGGAGTCTGAATTGCGGTTTATACAGGCAAGACAGAAAATTTAGCGGACCCACGCTGCCTTTTAAAACTCCGGCCTCGCGCTCTCTATACAACTCCGATTTGAAGGTCACCTCACTCGCGCCTTCCCCGCGTTATTGGATTACTCGTTGGCTTTTGAACCACAGGGAGCTAGAGAATCATCTCTTCTTCTTGGACTTGTCCACGAAGGCGATCCAGTTGGTGTTCAGACCGTACTTCTTTGTAAGCAGTTCGATTACAATTTTGCTGTGTGGTCCCTGGACCGTCACCTCGACGAACTTGGGGTTCTGTACGTTCTGTCCAATAGTACTCGATCCCGAACATTTGACCTTCAGCTCTGATGATAGTTCTTCTGCATTGACACCGAATACTTCAAAGTTGGATACGCGAGTAATGAGCTTTCTGCCAATCTTTGTCTCAGTGACAATTTGCACCTGCGGCACTTGGCCTTTCTTTGGAGCACCACCTGCACTCTCTGGGGAAGACGGATTGGTGATCTTGTAGTGCTCAGCGAACTTCTTGAGAAATGGTTCGACAAGCTTCTCGCGTCCAACACAGTTATCTTTACCCCCAATGATAGCTGTGAGCACATCATCCAGCAAAACAGTTTTCTTGTTCTTTTGGTTAACCAGGTTGTGCTTGTCAATGTAATTGTTCATCATTTGCTTCACTTGGTTTACAGTGTAGAATGCTGCGTAGTCCAGATCCAAATCGTTAAACAGCAGTCTTACATTCGAGGTTGGTTTATAGTACTTGGTGAGAACCAGCTGTGACACACGCTCCTTGTTGGCCTTCGATCCTGCTGTTGCAGGATTTGCCTTCTTGATTTTGTAAGGAACAAAATTTTTCAATTCATCTTTGTTCTCTTTGGTTGCAGCAGAAACAACAGTGATATCGTCACCTTTGCCTTTCAACTTTAGGAATCCTTCCTTCTCTATGGCTTTGAAGAATTTGGCACTCTTCTTCCAAGAGGTCTTCTTGATCTGAACCGTGTTATGATCTGTGGCCAGGTTGTTCACAATATGGTCCATGAAGTTGGATGCTTGGAGAGGTAGTTCAAGTGGTGGTTCCTGTGTGAGAGTCATATAGAGAGAACGTCTGAAGAAATGGTCTACATCTTCTGTAGTGAGGGAAGCAACAGCTTCTGTGAGATCTTCGACTTCATTCTTCTCTGAGTGTGAGTTACTGGACTCTGTTAAATCTTCTTCAGCTTGTGGAGCGTTTACGACCTCCACTCCCAATTGAGCATCCTCTGGCTCTGGTACTTCCTTGAATTGGATCTTCATGTCACATTCATCCGGAATGCAAACCTTTGCTTTGGCTAACTCATAGAGCATGTCTCCATATGTGTGGTAAATTGAAACAGCAATACCCTGTGTGCCAATTGTGCGCTTTAGACAAGCCAAGTTCGTAGTGACTCTTCCTACCGCTCTGACCACCGTTGGGCTTTGAGTACTCACAACACCGACAACTGCACCTTCAACTGCAGTTTCTGGGAAAGGTGGTACAGTACCTGGAAGCATTAGATGTGCACCACCTTCCAGCACTTCTAGAACATGTGGGTGTGTCTTCACTCTTGGAAGGATGAACGGCGCTTTCCACAGAGTGTAGATTGTTGGGATGAGCTCTGAGTCTTTCGTTTTGAACCACACTGCTGTCTGGTGCTCATCAGTGTAAATGGTGCCACTCACACCAGTAACACTCTTAAATGTAGTTTGTTTGACAGTAGCTGGGACAATCTGCTCTTCACATTCCTTAGTGAGGCCCGCTGGCAGGTCATAGAGCCCGGTGACGGTCGTGAGCATCCGCCTACGCTCGGACGACTTCAGGTTCGAAAGCGCTTTCACCTGAAAGAAGGCTGTTAGCATCTTATATTCCTTATGATGTATTTTATTCTCTGCTTACCTGCGGATCTTTGCGAAACATTGTTGTTCTAATGGGGTGAATAGTACATCAGAGATCCCTCTTCATTAGAGAAGAGGATCTCTTATATGCAGGGAAAGAAGAGTCTTCGCGCACATAAAAGAGAGGCACACTAACAATACTACTAACTGGCGCCAATAACATCAATAGCAAAACTCCCTCAATACATACGAGAACACCACATGACTTCACTCACGCCAGTCGATGCCAATTCGCTTATGAAGCTTTTTCCAGAGCCTTTGGACGCCCTGTGTTATTCATGGTGTCCTACAATGGATCTCATCGCCGTCACCGTAGGGGAAGGTAAACGCGTTCTCGTCTTCAGAATGAACGGCATGAAGGTCTGGGACATAGCCATAAAACTTGGAATAGCGAAGCATATTATGTGGAGACCGGATGGTAAGCAAATGGCCATTGTGACAACAAAGCCTCAAACGTTGATCTATGACACCAACACAGCCCATCTCCTCTCAACGCTCCGGTCCAAGTCAAATGTAGACGTCAACTTTGGCCACTGGGTCGTCAGTGACTCGCCAGATCCTGTAAACAAGTTTACCGGAATCCTCCAGGAACAGGACACGACAAAGAGTTTGCCTAAGTTACCACCGTTGCCATCTGCTAGTAACTCTAACGAACCCACGTTTGCCACGCGTCAAGCCATTGACGGGATGATCCAGCAGGAGAAACACGGCATGATGGACCTCTTATTCCTCTTTGGTGATAAAAATGTCAGTATCACATTACACGGATCATTTCTTCTCGGCTCAGTGGATATAATATTTGAAAATGATGACGCTGAGATTGTCAATTCTGTAACCCGTACAGTGGAGGACCACTATTTTTTATCGTCTTCCTTTTCTACAATGCAACATACTTTACGACGCTTTACAACAAATTTTGTCCACAGTTATGACTTCTTACAGGATATTACACTATCAAGCTCCAAAATAATTGCTCTCATGGGTTACATTGAAGATATTTTAACCTTCTCAACACAAGCCATTAAGGCGTATACTGACTTCAATACCAAGTTTGTCGGTATCTTGAAAGACGAATTAGCCAACAGGAATGAAATTGTTATTGATGAGCTATACAACTTACTACTCACAGGTATGATGAATGAAGAAGTAAAGGATTGGGTGCAAAATACAGTCGGAGACCGTGGGGCAAAGAGGTGGTCAAAAATTGGAGAAACAGCGTTTGACAACACTCGTCGTACAATTTTGTATCATTTGGTTCCAGTCTGTGAAAGACTGATAATTTTGTTGAATGGCCTGGATGCAATGGCCAAGAGTTCGAGTGCACTCAACAATAAGTTTGAGCTTGAGTTTATTTCAAACGCTACTACAGCAGTTAAGAAGATGTTAAAACTCCTGTACGATTTTATTTTTAAGATCAATGGAGAACAGGAACTCTTCAATTCATTCATCATATGGATTCAATGTATCTTGGCAGAACTTCAAGATGAGGAACCCAAGGAAAGTTTTATCACTTCTGAAGTGTCTGCATTTATCAATGATCATCTTGAAAGGTCGGTGTTAATGATGCTTGTGCCCTACTTAAGAAGAAGCTTTAACGAAATAAAGATACATACCAATGATATGTTTGAATGCATAAAGACTCAAATCAGATCAAGCATCATAGTCGATAAAACTTTCGAATTGACATTGGGACGTGTCACTCAAAAGCAACATATGAAGTTCATTGGTGATATTCTTTACACGATATCTAACTATGATTCTACCATTGAGATATTCAAAATCAATGTGAGTACTAAGGAGACTCAGTTGGTCACAATTAATTTTGAAACTGAAGTGAATGATATGCAATTAGCAGAAGAAGGTGACTTGTATCTGACTACCAACAATAACGTTCTCAGATTCAACTACGAAGCATTGTTCATACCTGGTATTGAGGCAAAGACAATATCGCAAGGACAATTGGAATTGTCAAATGAATTCGAATTTCCTGGATTGGAGGCACGGTATTTGGCTGTCAACGGTTCTAGAAACATCGGATGTGCCATTTCCAATGATCTTCGGAGATATTCTGTGTTCTTCCTTGTGGATGAGCAAATGTGCTAAAATATTTAAAAGTAGAGCAGATCAGACTAATATTCATATTTGCATTGAAACTATTTATTGGGAGTAGCTTTTTGGAAGTAAATATCACTGGTCGCATCATTCACTTTCGCCTTTGCATATTTGTTCAAAGAAATGATAAAGTGTTTGTCAATTGTGTAGGTTCTTCTTAAGAACTTCTTATATTCTCTCCTTACTTTGATGCCACCAATTGGTATTCCCTCACTTGTATGATAGAAATCTAACAATTTTGTCAAATATTTAGAGTCTCTGTATTCCAATGGCGGGATAGATGTGAGAACATTACGGATATGTGCAATTTTCTTCTTGATAATATTGTTCTTGCGACACACTGCAATGTCATCTCCAAGTAATGTGAGAGGTATCAGTACTGTGGGAGAACCCAAGTTTCTTGAATGCAGGTAGGTTGCAGATCTCAGGAATTTGTACAGCGTTAAGACCTTGACAAGCATCTCGTTAAGCTTTTGGTCTTTCTCAGTATATAATGCACCCTCAAGTGGCAATGGCAGCAGCATTTTGTGATCTTCCATACTGGTCCCCATAATATCAGATAATAAGGGTAATGTTCGTTCTGGAAGTTTAGGAAATTTCAAGTTAGGTATTTTCTTGGAGCTATTGGCATCAATCTCAAGAGTACTCTTATCCTCATTAAGTATGACTCTGAGTGATTCATAGGGCCATATTGTAATGTGTGACTTCAAGAAGAAACGTATCGTCTCATGATCCCTGTACTGTGCTCTTAAATAGCATCTCTTTAGTATTGGCTGTATCGAGTGTATGTCCCCCTGATGGGCTCTGTATATGAGAGCTTTGACCTCCTGCAATAGTTTTGGCTGGTCTCTCCTTATGCGTCGCTTGACCTCCGAGATGAGAATGTTTTGAGTTCTGCTGTCAATAATTGACTTCCTGGTTCTCCTAACCAGATCTCTCAATATCGAATGCGGATTCATCTCCGTTTATTCTCCTTTAATGGCCAGAGTGTAGTTCCCAGTTACAGTCACATCATCACAAGATCATTCTCATTATAATCATATACACCAGGGCTGCGTAACACCTTATGATTTACGCGTTTTCGCGGAAGTATGGCATCCAGCCACAAAGATCAAAACAAAAGACAGGCATGGTTTCATACCACAACAATAATGTTTGGAGAAAGAAACAGAGATTTCTAGAGAAAGAGCCAGATATGGACACCCGGAACAGTCAGTTTACTTTCTCGAACAAGGAAAACGCTCTTCTTGCACACAAGGCACAGCCACGGACACCACGCCAGTCAAAGTCCCATAGCGTCATCTTCAAGGACAAGATCCCCGTGCACTCTGATGCTTTTACAACACCCACCAGCAAGCCAAAGAACAATTCTAGACCAGTAAAGAGAGTTCCTCTTGGTGGCAAGGATAAGAATACCTCACATGGCTTTTTATCAAAAGAGTTCAGTGCTATAGCCCCTATTGTTAGTGCACATACCAATGCTCCGCCACTTGTTGACCGGGGACACCATCTCTCAGCCAGTGCCCAGAAGAGAGCACGCAGATTCAGAACACCACTCGGAAACAAGAGTACAAGCCGGAAGCTGGATATATTGTGTGATTATGAACCGGATGCTGCTCAAACAGGAAATATTGCAGGACAGTCAGGCATGGAGTCCGCGTTGTTTACAAGGCGTAAATCGACCACCAATGTCAATGATGATAACGATGACGAGATCGAGTACATTTCAATCAAACAACCAGAATTGCCATATATCCCATTGAACTATACACCGTTTACAGATGAGGACTTGGTTGTGTTGAAGCAGTCACCAAGTGTTAGATTACAAGACAAGACAGATACCTTAAGCGACATTGGAAGTTCAGATGAAGAATTTCCTGTCAGCTTTGACTTCGATGCATATGAGGATGAGGTTGATGATAAACAGTTTAACAGTATGAAAGGTTTTGTCATGAAAGGTAATACTTTGCCACATTTTATGGAACCTACCTTTGGTTCTAATGCGAAGAAAGTTAATAAACTGGATGTCTTCCAAGACGGTCTAACATCCGCTGACTTACAGAAATTGATCGACGAACAGTGATCAGTTTCAATCACTTTCCTCCTTACTATTTTGACGAACATATTATTACATTCTTTTTAATGACTTTTTACTTATTAACATCTATACTGTAGTCACTTTATAGAGATAAAGCCATATGAGAGCATCTACCTATCTCAAGCCTTTGTATATATAAATATGTACAAGATATTTTAAGATATATTCATGGGTTCAAAACCAATAGAAAACAAACTTAAATAGATCTGACGGGTATTACCCCAAAAAATCGGAAAAAATTAACATATGCAAACCACGTAACTTAAACATTTCTCATGATTATTGCTGAGCACAACCCGGCATGTATTCCTCGCCATCTTCATGCTCATTCTGACCGTCATCTGCCTCATATTCAGGTAACTGACTCATTTCCAAAATCTTGAAGTCAACCTGGTCAACATTACAATCTTCGGCCTCATCAAGTTCCAAGCTGTCATCAAGAGTTGCATTCCTCTTCGTCTTTGTAGATGTTGGAAGGATGTTAATCACATTTTGCAACTCTGCCTTTTCAGTGAACCAAAAGTCTGCTGGAAACTCAATGTTGAGTTTCAAATACAAGTTTCCTTTCTTTGAAGAATTCTTAATTGGGAATCCTTCATTTGGTACTTCCAAGTACTGGTTTGGTCTGAGCACTTTACCAGTTGGCGTAGATATTTTTAACAAACGGCCATCAAGATGTTTGAGAACAATTTTGTCCTTAAAACCACATAGTGCTTCTGCTAATGTGATATTGATATCTGTGTATAAATCATTTTGTACTCTTTCTAAATGTTTATTATCTTCTTTCTCATGGATGGTAAGAATGACATCACCTGTAATTTTACCATACGCCTCATCACTTTCACCCTTCAAAACAACATGGTCACCAAAGTGTGAGCCCCTTTCAATGATGAATTCCAAGATCTTAGTCTCTTCTTGTGTTGTGGATCCTTGACACTTTTTACACTTATCTTTTGCTCTGTGAATACTCCCTTTACCTTTACACGTTGTACAATCAATGTAATCCTGGGTAACCATGCCAGGAGCAACTCTGCGAATTTGTCTAACGTAACCTTGACCAGAGCAAACACCGCACTGTTTGCTCTTAGCACCCGATTTAACACCTTTTCCCGTACAGAGAGTACAAAGCACATTTCTTGTGGATGTGATCTTAACACTTTTGCCATTGTACAGATCTGCTAGTGTAACTTTCACGTCTAAATGAGCATCTTCAGTTCTTGGTTTGCCACCGCGGGATTGTGTTCCTCTGGATCCATAGCTTTCATACTGTGCACCACCA
Organism: Petasospora nakhonratchasimensis; assembly: GCA_030572335.1. Classification (NCBI taxonomy): domain Eukaryota; kingdom Fungi; phylum Ascomycota; class Saccharomycetes; order Phaffomycetales; family Wickerhamomycetaceae; genus Petasospora; species Petasospora nakhonratchasimensis. The sequence continues at coordinate 95,014 of JAJLZS010000014.1, read as the reverse complement.
CCATTACCACTAAAAAAGGAAAAGAAGTCATCTGGTGCAAAGTCTGGGCCACTATGACCGCCACTGTTCATTCCGGACGGGCCATTGATATCTCCATAAGTGTCATAGTTGTCACGTTTGGTGTCGTCGCTGAGGATTTCATAGGCAGCTGAGATCTCCTTAAACTTTATCTCTGCTTCTTCACGCAACTCTTCTGACACCTTGTCCGGGTGGTGATTAAGAGCCAATTTACGATAGGCCTTCTTGATTTCAGTGGCGGATGCTGTGCGTTCAACTCCAAGCACCTTGTAGAGGTCCTCGGACACTGGGGAAGAGGTAATGTTAGTACAGCATCAAACCAATTAATTATACGAAACAAAAAATGGTATCACCAAGATGTAAAAACTCACTGGTCTGTTTGATATGATGGACCCTTCGTGGCTCTCCTAACCTGAATGTGTCAGAGGAGAGGGGATCTTCGGGAGAGTTTGTTCGACCACTTTTCGGTGTGTATGGAAAGAGAGAACAATGTGCACCGCAGAGCGCAGCTGGAGAGTTTTCTTAGTGCTGTAGTTTACGCGCATAATTCATCGATACAGTAATTACGGGAACGCATCACTACCTTTCATAGTTAATCCTTCTATATAAAGGGACATAACAAACACCAATACACACTCAAACAGGTTCTCCTGGTTCAAATGGTGTTGAATGTTCGTAGTCTCGTATAAAATGCAAAGATTTAGTTAGAGGACTGGTTTTAAGAGTGGATCGTCATAGTTGTAGATCATGTAATAGACACTGATACCCTCACCTCCTGGTTCCTCGATACCCTTGGAATTGCATTTACCGACACCGACTCTCACGACCTCATACGTCTTAAAGCCGTAGTGTTTGTAAATCTCCCTTGCTCTTTCATCAATGCACTCCAAAGCTGCAGGGATTCCTCTCGTTTTAGCATCTTCCAAAATTGGTTTCATCACTTTTGACGTTGAACCTCTCACCTCAGGTCTTGAAGGGTCCTTTGCCAACATTGTCAAGTGCCAGAATGGGCCTCCTTTAAAGAATTTTGCAGCACATTTGTGGAAGGCCTCTTCTGCGTCACGGAAATCCGGGTCAAGTGGTTCCTGGTAGTGGTAATAGTTCCACTCAGGTGGAATCCAAACGCCGAGTGCAGTGTGATCGTCTGACTCTAGGATAATAGTATCGTGCTCAATAAGCTCCTTACAACGTGCCTGGAAGTCCTTAATGTTATACTCAAGCGATGCACCATGGGTAACGAACCTGTTGTAGTAGTTTGGTTGAAATGCCTTTGCAATGACTTCACCAGCCTTCTTCCAATCTGTTGTGATTGAGTAAGGAACGTCCGGGGAAGCTCCCAGCTTATAGTAGTCGACAAGCGACCTGCTGTCCTTCATATTGCGCCCAGGCATGGTTGTGTAATCTGTAACTATGCAAAGTAAGAGTATACTGCTCCGATTTTACAACATGGGATGGGTTATGTCTACTAGATATATATATATATCTGTGCGGGGGAGAGGGAAGAATAACTGGTGGCTGCCCAGGCCCTATCGCGCTGTCCGTTTTAGGCTAGAGAAAGAGCATTGGGTGAAGACGGCTAGAGCATCCCGCTTGGGGATATTGGAGGCGAGTGTGTGTGGGTGTTTAGAGACGTGGGCTGAAGGGTGGAGCCTGTATAACACCGAAAGCCACTGGGACTAGTTGAGGGAACCGGGAATCATCTCCACAGGGAAAGATACCCCATTCGTGCTTTAGGGCTTTGTATCATGTTTATGTGGCTAATTGGTAGGCATATAATGTTTGGTGTTCGGATGTCCACATTCTGCTTATCTCACAATCCTGTTCAATTAGCATCACGTGATATCCGGTCCGAACGGCTATATCAGGCAAGGAGGTCAAGGGCCCCAAGACGAGGTACGCTGTGTACAACGCTTTCATGTGGTATAACCATGGAATTGAGTGGTTTAAATGCGCTTTGTTGTGCTAGCGATGCCATTGACGTTTCCAGTGCCGCCCTCCCGCAGTTACATGCTGTTTCACTCTAACCTAGACTATCGGTGCGGATGTGCCATGTGTGACACATACATTAGTGACCGTGTCATCCTAGCAGTAAGCACACCATTACGGTCCAGAGCAGAGCAAGGTTAATTGACATCAGTATATCACACTTTGATGGAAACCCCTTGCACTGAAACCGACTTTGCTGCCATTGTACGTCAAGAATTGACGCTGACAAGCTACTTGCCGCTCGACCCGTGTTTCCAGTGTCTTAAGGTACGGCTTTTGCCCCATCTCTGTTAAAGTTAGACATTTTTTAGAGATATACAGCTGAGAAACAGGAGGGTGACGGATATATCAACGTAGCAAATCATGTGTAGGGTGTGGCCCGCTCCACCCGTATATATTAGGTTTTTTGGTTTAAAAAGAAGCAACCATCCCGGGAATTTCTCCTGTATCTTTCCACTTCAGGTACACACGGTTACGCTAGTCCGCTTCAATTCCCCCAGCCAGCAAGCAGTATGAGTGACAAGACTGGCAGTGCCCTAACGGCTTTCACTCGGCCCTCCCCACAGTATATTCCGTATACCAGCACGATGAACGCAAAGGACTTTTTCATACACTCGCCCGTCTCTGAGTCCCTCCACAAGCTGGAAAACGAGATCAAGGACGACTTCAAGGGAATCAAGCTTTTTTCAAAGGAGTACTACTACACCTGTACTCTTGGTGGTATTCTTGCATGTGGTCCCACCCACTCAGGTGTCACTCCCCTTGACTTAGTCAAGTGCCGTAGACAGGTGAACTCATCCATTTACAAGTCAAACATGGATGGATGGCGCACAATCCTCAAGACGGAGGGCTTTGGCGGTATCTGGACCGGTTTTGGTGCAACTTTTATCGGATACTCCTTTCAAGGTGCTGGTAAGTATGGATTCTATGAGTTCTTCAAGGAACAGTACACTGAGCTTATTGGCGCAAAGGCCGCCCACGAGTACAGAACAACCTTGTACCTCGCTGCTTCCGCATCCGCAGAGTTTCTTGCGGATATTATGTTGTGTCCATGGGAGGCAATTAAGGTGAAGACACAGACCACATTGCCCCCTTATGCAAAGGGTCCAATCGATGGGTGGAACAAGATCACAGCCACAGAGGGCATTGCAGGTCTTTACAAAGGTATCGTGCCTTTATGGTTGCGTCAGATCCCTTACACTATGTGTAAGTTTGCAACATTTGAAAGAGTTGTCGAGTTGATCTACAAACAATTGCCAAAATCCAAGTCTGATTACTCGCCATTGCAGCAGACTGGTGTCTCCTTTGTGGGTGGTTACATTGCTGGAATCTTCTGTGCTATTGTCTCGCACCCTGCAGATGTCATGGTTTCTAAGATTAATAATGAAAAGAAGCCTAATGAGTCCACAATGCAAGCATCCTCGAGAATCTATTCAAAGATTGGGTTTGGAGGATTGTGGAATGGTTTGCCAGTGAGAATTATCATGATTGGTACTCTAACAGGTATGCAGTGGTTGATCTACGACAGTTTTAAGGCATATGTTGGTTTGCCAACCACTGGTGGTGCTGCTGAGAAAAAGTAAACACATTCTATATTGTGTTTTCTCAACCTCTATACCTATTTCAAATATATCTACACGTCTTATTTTCTTTCAACCCCTCTAATTTAGTATGCAGTGTTTATTTACTAACGAACTTATTGCGGTGCGATCAGCTCCACACATTCTTGAACAAGTCATCCTCCAATGGCGTAGACTTGATCTGTACTGATTGTGATTGTGTGTTACCAGTCGTACTAGCCCAAACATTTGAAGCGTTGTTCATACTCCAGTTGTTCTGTTGCTGCTGCTGCTGTTGCTGCTGCTGCTGCTGAGCGGGTGGTGTGTATGTTGTTGTATTACCAAAGTTCAATCCAGCAAGGGAGTTGGACTGATAGGTGGATGTAGTATTCTGTTGTAGTCTAGATGGGAAGTTTGGTGTAGAATTAGATGCCATAGGGGTGGAGTACAGCGACAAAATGGACTTCTTCAACTCTGGTCTGGAGTTATCTCTCTGCTGTTGCTGTGATTGATTGTGATGTAGCTGCTGTTGCTGTTGCTGTGGTGGACGTGGAAGCGTCTGTGATGTATTTTGTGGGGAGGCACGTGTAGATTGTGGCAATGACTGACTAGAAAAGGTTGCACTTCTTGTAGTGGTTGGATGTGGTGCCGCAATCGGTGAGCCAAACTCCAAGTCCAAAAGAGAGGAGTTGAGAGAACGTCTGTTTTCCTGTTTAGAGGATGCTGGTGGAGTGGCCCCTGAATTATTAACAGTAGACGAGGATGATGTTGATGATGAACCAGCCACCTGAACTGTAGAAGGATCTGGAACCTGCGAAGACGCAGCCCACTTCTTCATGTCGTACTTAGTTCTGATAAAGTTTTCAACCTTTGAGGCGTCCGGTGTGTGGGAGCCTCCTGGCAACTTGGATTCCCAAAAGGAGTTGGCCCTGTTATTTCCCCACTTAACCATCGAGGTCACCTGCTCGTCGGTCCACGTGTCAAGGTCCACAGACTTCACACGGGAAATATGTGTTCCCATTGAACGGTGGATCCCTGAGCAGCGGATACAGATGAAAATACCCAAATTCCAGGAGGCCCAACGAGGGTGTGTGGCCGTCTTGCAGTCGGCACAGTGGCTGTTACCGCCCTCCTTGAGCAGCGTCTTGAGAATCTGCTGGTTCTTGTCGTTGCCGCGTCTGCTCATTCCGTGGGTATAGCCGGTGGCCAATGCGTAGCTCTTGGTAATTGGTGGTTTGTTGGCACTTGTTGATTCTTGTTCGGTGTTGATCTGTGACCGATAAACCACGAGCTCGCGCACGCTCACAGTGCCCAACAAAGTGCGGGTAATCCACTGATTGCAAGCTGAAACCCTCTCCAAAGAGCGGTGTCTTAAGCGGTGTTTAAAGACACTATCCAAGAGCTTCTTTAGGCATCCGAAACAGATAGATCCTCTTAACAACTATTAATTACACTGTTTCTTCTGTTATAGACAAATACAACGCAGTTTATCTGGTATTATAGCGGTTGTGAGCCTTCATAAACTAACGCAACCTCTGCACGATTGACGGGACTGTCAACTTTTTCGAGAAGCGGACTTTCTCCCTTTTCTCTCGTTGGAGAGGTCGGCCTTTGTATGTTGCTGTTGTCACTCTAGCACATATCAGTGGTGTGGTTACACAGAAAAGGGGGAAAGTGTTATCTTGTTGCTGCCTTTGTGTATTTCTCCCCTTGCGTTTCCAAATCACGTATATTTCTTGAGGTTTTCGGGAATTTGTCCTTGCTACTGTTAAGATTGACCTTTCATTTAATTACCATCATCGCATTTCCATATATCCTATATGAGAGCACAGTGTTAAAACATCCTTCTTTTTTATCCCATCTTAGCATTAACACACTCCACACTACTAGTATACTATCTGCTTCTTGGTTTGTGCCGATTTCATTTTCACTCTTATCAACGTTCTTTGTTGCGAAGATGATGTCCAAGATACCGACCAAGGGCCAAGTCCCTGAAACGCCAGTACATAAAACCACAACCAACACCAAGAAGAAAAGAGCGTCGTCTTTGGCGAAGTCCTTAGAAGGAGGACGTACAAATGAAGAACACGGGGCCCAGCAGGATGTTGCCAACGGGACTGCTGTGAAGGAAGAGGATGGGAAGATTTGGAGTTATTCCTATGAGCAGATCTCAAAACACAACACTGCGGACGATCTTTGGATGGTTTTGCACGGAAAGGTCTATGATGTCAGCTCTGTTGTCGATTCACACCCGGGCGGTGCCGAGGTCCTCATCGACTGTGGTGGAATGGATGCAACAATTGCGTTTGACGAGGTTGGCCATTCCCGTGACTCCGTCCTGATGCTCGACCCGCTGTTTCTTGGGATTGTCGAGGAGGACGGCACTGCGGACCGGTCTGTAAATAACAGACTGGCTGAGAGGACCAGAAGCCAGAGCCAGTCCCCTGTTATGTGGGAGTACACCACCGACCATGGCAACGGCGACGGCGCCATCAAGAACACAAAGACTGGGCGCGTGGAGAATGTCAGTCTCGGGGAGAGCCAGTACCTAAAACGGATCAGACAGAGAAAGAGAAAGAAAAAGCTTCTGAAAGACGAGCACCTCCCATTCTTGCTAGGTACGATGGCTCTGCTGGCCGCTTTTGCCTATATCTATTTGGAGAGAGTGAAGTGGGACGAATATTGATTTCCCAGGGTTGTGGTCCTCTCCAGTCCACTCATTATATATATACATAAATACTTGCATTACTCTTTACTTCGCTATTTTTCTCTCTTCATTATTATTATCATTGTGGTTGCGTTATATTTCACTGGTATGGATGTTGTTTACCTTCCTCTCTCCCTTCACAAACACACGTATATATTTTTGCTTGTGCTTCAAAGCAAACAATCAGGATCTGTAGCAGAAGAGCATAGGACTACATATATACAGTATATACAGTACCATATACATCCCTCTGCCTGTAACGGCTGGGGAAAGCGCTGGCCCGGCACCGGGATTTACACACAATGCGATCTGAGCGGTGTCTGGGTGTTTTGAGAGACCCAAAAGGCTATACGACTGTGACGGCTGGGGCAAGAAGTGCTGTGCGTGGAGACGAAGAAACAAGACACACACACAGATAAAAAGGCACAACGTTATCACCACTTCAGCCCTGCACACACCTACACTACTTGTGGTTCATAACACAGGCCCGCAGCAGATCTTCAACCGCCCGAAAAGTGAGTCACAACGAGCGATTCCTAGGAGCGCAGTGTTCGGGTGTGCTGTATCGCCAGTGTTCTCTGTCTGTGTTATATGGCGCTGCATGTGGCACTGTGTGGCGCAAACCATAGGCCGGGGACGCCCGCTAATTGGCCGATTTGGCACTGGCTCGGCGCGCGCGTGTGTACAAAAATGGGTATTGTGTGACTCTTTTCGCGGCATTTTTTTTTCCATTTACCTCTCCAAAATATTATTAATGTTGCACGCCGAATATAAAGCAGGGCGCGCCCGCCCAGGTTGTTTCTTCCCCAACCGCACACGCCTTTTTTCCCCCTTCTCCAGTCTTTTAACTAAAACAACTCTTTCCCATTACTGCCGATACACCCTACGCTACCAGCTTTTATATCCACATCACTACCCACTACGAGCAAAGATGTGTTTCTAAACGCCCCCTCTTAAGAGAAGAACCCAGTCGTGTATCCATTACCCCAGTATAAACGAAAGAAAAACGTGATAAGTTGTCGTCAAGATGAACCCACAACAGTGTTAAAAGCCCCGAACTCTCAAGTCCAATACCTTGAAAGAATAAAAATAACCGGAATTAATCCCCCAGAAAGATAAAGAAATTATAAGATCAGTCCTGTCAAAGAACTAATCCCCCATCATTTAACGATGTTCCCCTTCAACATGTCCCACTGAAATTTTACAAGCGCAAACTACCGTCCAACATGACGTTTTTAACTCCCCCAGATTATTAATTTTATAAGATTACGATTATTCCTACTGCAACAGAAATTTATCAAGAAACTATTATGTCCATTATGAAGAACTATACCGATTCCGCTACTTTGTTTGAAATGTTTGATACCGCCGTTGACACAACTATGTACAACTTGCCACAACAAGAGTCTGAGGCTCCTGTGAGCTCCAGGCCAAGACAGGTTCTCGGAGAATCTGTCTTCTCCCGCTTTGTGAAGTCGGAAGACTTGGTCTCTCAGTTCCCAGCCTTGGGCCTGGAGAAGCTGGAGATGCCAGACTTGAGCCCATCCGTAGGTACTGTCACTCCCCTTCAGTTGCACTCTTCGATTGTTGAGTCTATCTTTTCACCTTCTTCCTTGGTTGACTCCACTCCAATGTTTGAGGATGTCGACTTGGACTCTGCTAACTGGTCTTCCCTGTTTGAGCCAAGTGAGATGGAGGAGATCCCAGTTAAGGAAGCACCAGCCGTTGCACCAGTTGCTGCTCTTATTTCTCCTTCTGTTTCCATTGCTTCTTCTCCTTTGTTTGAGGAACCAACCATTGGCTCTAAGCGTTCTGCTTCTGAAGCTGACTTGGCTGACCCTTCTGCAAAGGCTGTTGTCCGTGACCAGTTTGGTATCACCGCATACAACAAGAAGCAGAAGTCTACTCCATTGACTCCAATCGTTGTTGACAGCTCAGATCCTGTCGCTGCTAAGCGTGCAAGAAACACTGAGGCTGCCAGACGTTCCAGAGCTAGAAAGATGGAGCGTATGTATGAATTGGAAGAGAAGGTTGAAGATCTAGCCACCAGAAACAAGGACTTGGAGGCTGAAGTTTTAAGATTGAGAGCACTTCTTGGTCAGCATTAATTTGCCCCATTGCGTGCATTTTTTATCTATCGTTGTGAAGCATTTTGTCTACATGCTTAAGATCAATTCTCTAGAAAACATTTAAAAAACAAAAAAAAAATATAATTATAATTATTATGGTTTGGAATACATCTACATTTTACTTCTTTTTAAATTCATGATTTGTAAGGTCATTAACTCATATCCTTTTATTCAGTTTTCAGCCTTTTTGTTACTGAACTTGTGTTGATAGTTTTCCTCTTGATCGGCTCAGGAGTCTGGTCCTCTTGCTTCACTTCGGCTTCCTTCTCAACGTATGGTTTCAACCACTGATCAAACTTGTTGACAAATTGTTTAGGTCTGCCAACATATTTTACAGGAACACTCTCTTTGACTCCTTTCTCAGTTCTCTCGACCTGGTCCTTCAAGTATGCGAGCAACTCGAGACACCCTCTAACATCGATATGTCTTTCTCCAATTGTGATATCACCTTGTAAAACTTTCCAGGCCGTAAGCCACATCAATTTACTAAAGTTGGGGAACTTAAACTTTTTCCCGACCTTGGTTCTAATCTCAATGTCAATGATCTTTAACTGCTCGGTGATGTTAAAACTCGTGAGGAAGTTACCACCAATAACCAATGTGTCAATAGGTGTGTACACAGCGTGAATCCACCCACTAGGGATAATCATAACATCTCCGGGCTGCAATTCTACTTTCACACCCTGCTCCAATCCCATATCACCCAGAAATTGTGTAGAAAGGGTCAAATCAGTCACCCAGTTGACATACTTTTTCAAGTTGTGTTCTGTTGGTGGGAAGAACATAAACTGCTTAGAACCATAAATCACGGTGTAATACACAGAAGTGCCTGCAAAATCCAAATGAAAATCCGTGTATGAATCCTTGACTCCCATAAGACAATACTTCTGAACTACCGGTTTCCCTTGTAGTTCCAAAGGCCATACCTTATCAACAAGGTCGGCCTCTTCAACATAAGTTGGTCTCTTGACTCGTTTACCCAATTCAGAATCACTAATCTCCAAACTCAATACGTTATAAATTCTCTCGCGGTCATCTGTATATGACTTAAAATAATCTCTCCACTCTGATAATTTCCATGAATTCCTTGTGCCATTTTGAGTTAGCACGTCCATAACTTCAATGTGTGCATCTTCGCCCATACTCTTGACAAGCTCATCGACATCAAATTCCTTGGGTATTTCAAGCCCAAGCCCTTCTCTGTCATCTCTAGATATCTTTACGGGTCTTGGTAATCTGGTTTTTATTGCGTAATCCATGTTAAGTTCTGATCCGGTTATTTCATCAACAGTAACGCTTGACTCAGATGACCAGTTGATGAACCGTTCAATATGTCTGTGTTGCTCAACAACGCTATTCTCCACCTCACCAGCGTCCAGAGCTAGGTAATCCACCTTGGCTCTCTTTCTCCCACTTGTTCTCTTATACTCCGTTGGGCCATGCTTCGCAACACACTTGGGACAATGAAACTTGATAATCCGTTGGGTGTCTGAGAGAGAGAGATGGAGACAATGATTGTGGTACCATGTAGAGCACGCCTCGCAACACACCCAATGTTGCTTGAAAGGTGGTTCCCCACTAAAATCGGGACACAGAATACACTCAGAGTCATCTGACATTACGGCAGGTAGAACGAACTTTCAGTTGTACTCCTAAGTCTTAGATGATAGAGCAGTCTGTTATATGTCATAGGAGGAGTTGTTAATAAGGGGTGTGGAGAGAGATTCAGTTAATTATGGTGTACGGATGTTATAGTGCCTGTTCCTTTTTTTTCATTTTTCTTTAGTGGAGCCTGCTCTCGTTTTTGATATGTCCAGGTGTTCTTCACGGTGGTGAGTGAAAAAGTTGGTTAAATCAGTGAGGTTAATGCTATTCTATATGTACAAGTAAATTGGACCTTACTACACGAGGAAATGCTCAGATCACTTGGAATTAGAACTACAAGATTGTTCTCTACCTCCAGTGCACTTGCCGCTCCAAAGGTTGCCAGAACTGCTGGTGCTGCTGGCCCAGCGTTCAGTTTCTTAGGTCAAGATATTGAAGTACCAGAGGAGGTCACTGAAAAGTTGGAGCAGAGTGTTGTTAAGAAGTTCAGTGCTGGTGAACTGTACGATCCATTTGACTTTTCCATTGCTAAGATCAGATTAGACAAGAAGAGAGTCTCGGAGAGTTACCAGGGTAGAAGATTTTTTGATGAGAAGAGAGTGAACCCATTGGACTGTTATACTGATACGAAATATCTCAGTTCATACTTGACGAACACGGGGAGAATCTTGTCTCGTGATGTCACAAAGCTCTCTTTAAAGAACCAGAAAAGGTTGGCAAAGGCCGTTAAGAGAGCTAGAGCTGCTGGTTTGCTGAGTAGTGTTCACAAGGATACACAACTGTTGAACTTTACAAATGACTTCGGTCACAGAAGCTGAAAGCCCCTGAAAACAAAAGCAAAAAAAAAACAAGTGTACATAGTTATAATCCGAGATATATAGATATATCACATCACAGGAGTGAGTTGTCTGGTCCTATCAACTCGATGTAGACGTCCGTTCCTAATCCGTAACAACTCTGTAATTCCAATTTACCCCCAAACTGCTCGACATAAGCCTTTGTCAATGGCAAGCCATAACCCATTCCCGCCACTGTGTCAATATCTTCACCTGGCATGACGTTGTCACTCATTCCTCCCTGCTTTTCTTCCTTTTCGACAGAGGTGAATGAGTAGTCAAAGATGTGTTGTTCAATTTCTGGCGGGATACCGCCTCCTTCGTCTCTAAATCTGATTCCCAGGGTTCTTTTGCCATCTACAGAAGAGTTTTCCACAATGGTCACCAGCACTGGGGTCTCCGACTTGCCGTTTTCGATCTGTGCACGAATGGAGTTTTTCAATATTTCTGTGAAAATGTATTCCAAGTGTGGTGCGATGTAAGGGAATTCGATGTCAGCACCAAAGTCCACCTTGACTGGTACTTGCTTGTAGTATTTGATAAATGTCATGTCGTTGACGAACCCTGAGAATATTTGGATTAGGTCTGATATTTTGAGTCTTGTGTTAACAATACCAATGTGGTTCTCTGGGGATTCTATCGATTGTATAAAGTTGTTTGTCATTGTTTCCATATTAATTTTGTCTCTGAAATGTGAATTCAAAAAGTTTACAATCTCTGGTTTTGGGAAGAACTTGGAGACTTCCTGGAATCCCTTTGACAGCGATGGGATGGCGTCGCGATGTATCTCTGAGAACTCGACAAGCTTGTGGTATATCTGCTGGGTGTCTTCCACTCTGTGCAAGTTGAGCAGCAGCTCGAGCGAGTTGAGGTAGAGGTTATATGTCTCTGCGATGTGTGGGTTGAGCACAACCATGTACGGCAACTGCCTGAATGCCGAGAGTCTTTTGGCATTGTACGTCGTGAGGTAGTTCACCGTCGCAAGGCCATTAGTATTTGCGTTTCCGTCTCTTGCCAGCTTGATCAGCGAGTTGAGGGAAATCTGCGGAATATCCTTGTGTGAGTAATCGGTGATGAGTCTCTCTAGAGAGGAGCGGATCGAGTACTCCTGCTCAAACGAAAGGTTTGGCGGCGAAATATGGTGCTGGAGCTTGGTTGCACGGGACAGTGCTATGCTCCCCGTGTGCACAAAGCGCCGACTCATCGCCTGTACAAGCATCTTTGCTGCTTTAAAGAGCCGCCTACCCGTGTGTGTTCAAAAACTACAAAAGCCCATATCGCTCTAACACGCACTCTCTCGCACACCGCCCAAATCTCTCTTCCCCTCGCACTCTCTGTCTCTCTCGCGCTCTCGCGGTGTAATGGCAACAGACGGAAAAACAAGTCGCGAACTAGCTCGATTCGCGAAGAGCCAAGCAACAGAGGCTCATGTGCGCGAACACGTTCTATTCGCGTGACTATTGCCTTTTTTTTCTTTTTTCTTTTTGCCTTTCTTTTGGGCCCTGCCAATTAAACCCAAGAAATGCCATCGCCGTCGGACCGTTGGACCGTCGGTCTTTATCTCTGATAATAAGTCTTGGATAACTTAACAGCGTCTCCAACCGTTCGTGCAGAAGACCCTCGAAGACTGAGGGGCGGATGGGAACAGAGAGTACGGAGGCGTAGAAGCACGGGAACGTATGGGGCTTACAGACAGTAGACACGGACTAAACGAAGCACAGATGCTTCATAGCACCCCCCCCCAACACGGAGTCAGGCGTGTCAGTCCACGCTCATTATTTCACGATAATCGTGCATCGCGTACAAATTGGAAAGGTGCATCGAATATATTGGTGCATCGCAGGCGCGGAGAGAAGGCCAAGAAGATCCCGTCTCATAATGCCCGTTGCGTGTAGACAATCGGATAAGTAAGAGGGCGTCATTGAGTGGTTGCAGAGTTGCAACGCTCATCAAGGGTCCTGGGCCAGAGAAGAATAGGACTACGGTTTGCAGACAGAAATCAGATCGCCAATAGCTGTATGTGTGTATATATGGGCCGGACCACTAAAATCCCTATACCGCTGCCCACAGACACAGCTCACCAGGAGTGCCAATCCAATCAGTCTTCAGCCAGACCCCCATATACGTGTAAGCCTACAACGCCCCCGATCTCTGCGCTCGCTAGCACCAGCGGCGTTGTGCAATTGCGTGTATTGCATTGGCAAAACCCTCTCCACTGCCTGTAAAATTTCTTTTTCTCAATGTGCGATAAGAAAATTTTCACAGTTGAAGGGCGATGGGTGTGCCCCAGGACTGAAACCGCGGGACGAGGCACCAACTGGGCTTTAGGGTGTGTGCTGGTGTGTAGCGTGTGTAGTGTATGGTGTGTATGTATGGTGTGTATGTATGGTGTGTTGAAGCTGGGTGTGAGCGCCTTGGTAGAGGCGGCCACTGTGTGATCCGCGTACCCAGCGGACTTTCCCTGCCATTAGTGCTTCCCTCTCTAATGAGCGCACCAAATCCAACTATCAGAAGCAGCAGAGTCCTGCCGCGCTTTGGCTGGTTTTTTTTTTCCCTTAATCTCCTGCTTCTTGCAGAGGCTTCTGAGCGTGCCGTATACTTAAACCAGCGGCCTCCCACAAAAATCGTTGGCTACTCTGCATTGGGCTTGCGGGCTTGACACTCGACACTCGACACTCGATACTTGCTCCTTGTTGTTTGCTAGTAGCTACACCATCTCGCAATGTCCCAGTCAGATTACAAACTACAAGACCTCGAGAAGGGCTCCTCCAACGACCAGGAGCTCTATCTCGGCGAGTCCTCTGAGGGCTCCCAGTCTGAGACCAAGATGGGCGCCTTCAACAAGCTTATCGGCGCCCTGAACGCCGAGAAGAAGGGTATTGAGCGTATCACCGAGGAGGAGAGAGATCCAAACGAAACCGTGTTCTCCTCTGCCTCCATGTGGTTCTCTGCTAACTTGGTGGTGGCCGCCATGTCCCTCGGTATGCTGGGTCAGTCCATCTTTGGCCTCTCCTTCTGGCAGTCACTGTTCGTTATCATCTTCTTCAACATCCTCGGTCTGCTCCCAGTTGCCTTCTTCTCCCTCTTTGGTCCTGAGTTTGGTCTCAGACAGATGGTTCTTACTAGATACCTCACCGGTTACTTGGCCATGAGAATCTTTGCCTTCATCACCGCCATCGCCTGTGTCGGTTGGGGTGCTGTCAACATCATGGTTTCAGCCCAGATGCTTAATATGGTCAACAGACCACACTCTCTCCCACCATGGGCCGGTTGTTTGATCCTCGTTTTGTCCACTATTATTGTCTCTATGTTCGGTTACAAGGCTGTCCACGCCTATGAGAAGTGGTCCTGGATTCCAAACTTGGCCGTGTTCATTGTATTCATCGTCCAGTTGGCCAGATCTGGTAACTTCACTGGTGGTGGTTTCCCAAACGAGGGTAAAGCTACCATTGCTGGTGTTTTGTCCTTCGGTGGTACCATTTACGGCTTCGCTACAGGTTGGGCTACCTACGCCGCTGACTACACTGTCTACGTTAGAAAGGACTACCCAAGATGGAAGATCTTCTGGGGTTTGTCTCTTGGTTTGTTCACCCCATTGGTCTTCACCATGACGCTCGGTGCTGCTTGTTTCTCTGGTATTAACAAGGATGAAACCTGGAATGAGTACTACACTAACTACCAGAATGGTGGTTTGATGTTCTGTATCCTTTCTGTTAACTCTCTCGGTGGATTCGGTCAGTTCTGCTCTGTGTTGCTTGCTTTGTCCACTATTGCCAACAACATTCCAAACATGTACACCATCTCTTTCTGTACCCAAACTTTCTGGTCTCCATTGGCTAAAGTTCCAAGAATCGTCTGGACCTTTGTTGGTAACTTCTTGACCATGGCGATCTGTATTCCGGCCTACTACCACTTTGAAGATGTCATGGACAACTTCATGAACTTGATTGGTTACTACTTGGCCATTTACACTGCTATCTGTTTATCTGAGCACTTTATCTACAGAAGAGGCTTCAAGGGCTACGACATAGACGCCTGGAACGACAAGTCCAGGCTTCCAATCGGTCTTGCTGGTACAGCCGCTTTCTGTGCTGGTGTCGTTGGTACCGTTTTGGGTATGGACCAGGTTTGGTACACAGGTGTCATTTCCAAGAAGATTAGCGGTGCTGATATTGGTTTCGAATTAGCTGCCGCCTTCAGTTTCGTTATTTTCAACGTCACACGTCCTCTTGAGTTGAAGTACTTTGGTCGTTAATCTGTTTTTATCTCCCTTTTGTTCTTTTGAACTTTTACCATCGCACCTTTCTTCTATTCTCTTCCGCTTTGGAAATCTCAGCCATTACGTTCGTTTCGCATTTCCCATTCCTAAACGTGGCATGACCTTCTATATGTGATTAGATTAATGTTTTTTATTTGATTAAATTTCCTCTGTTTTAAGTACATGTAGTGTTGAGTATTATATACAGCGTGTATATTATGGGGGCGCACCCGCACACCATGTACGATAAGATAGCGAATTCTTTACAGACAGCAAATGAGGCTGGGGTTCTTCCCACTATTTATAGAGTAGAAATTAAAAGGAACAACAAGAAAGAACAGATATTCAAGGTTATCTGGAAAGAAATCTCATTCAAATTGATACATCTGCGACAAATATCTCGAACTTGGCCAGCTTAAATGCCCACTGGACACGACCCGACGCGTCTCTACAGAGTGTAAGTCGTGTCTTTACCCCCCCCCCACACCACCACCACCAGCTAGCTATACTAACATGTATCCCTCAGTCCAGTGTCGCCGCGATGCTCATACCAATTGGGTGCACAAGCAGTTTGGTCTAAGGTTAAGTACTCTTCTCACTCCTCCCGTAATCGTTTACCACGCTCACATATTGTCAAGTTTGGCTCCAATGGAGAGATGCTGGTCGCTTACAATAACACTCTCGAGGTTTGGGATGCGCTGCCTTCGAGCCTGCAGATGTTGTCAATGTCACAAGCAAGACAAAAGGATGTGGAGGAGAACTCCCAACGCCCATTGTACCTTGTGGCCTCTCTAAACGGTCTCCCGGGATGTATTGAGGATATTGAACCGTTACGAATGAACCAGGACTCAAACACATATAGAGTGCTGTTGGCCTTAAGAGTCAAAAACGAAATTACGTTTTCAATCAGAAGCTTTGGCCAAATCTTCTCTGGGGGTCCAAGCTCCAAAAAACGCACCAATGAAATGCCATTGTTTCTGCCACCATTTGTGCATGGCGCTGGACCGTACACACTGAAGGGCTCGAGCACATTTGTTGGGATTGCAACCACAGAAGGTTCGCTCACAGTATTTGACCAAAACAAAGGGCGTCCATTGCCTATCAGCTTTGATATCAGTGTTGTAAATGACAATGCATTGTTTGATATTGCTGGACGCTACTTAGTGTATGTTTCTCCAGACACTGACACTGATTCCCTGTTAACACAGATGGACGTACCATCCCACAATCATTCCATATACTCCAAAATCCTTCAGAACGTATCACTTTCAGCAATTGACGGATTAGCAAAGCTGTCGGATCTAAACTCTTTGAAGAATATGGTCAATGACAAAAATTTAACTTCTAACTTCAAACAATACATTTCAAACTTGATAAACGGCTTCAAGCAATCACAGCGGGTCGTTGTGATGGATTTGGTTACCAAGAGTACACTGGCCTCTTTTAAACCTCCAAACGGTGTATCCAATTTATCACTCTCCCCTTTCAATACGCACATGGTTACAATCACTCAACGTGGCGACCAAATCTATAAATGGGACATCACAAGAGCACCTGTGGAAGTTTCTCTCTTGGACATACAAGTCCGCGGCAAGACAAGCTCCATCGTTGATGAAATACATTGGTCCTCAAATGACATCTTCCAAATTGTAACCAGAGCTAATGGCTCAGTTCACTGTTTTCAATCTGATATTTCAAAAAACTGGATATTACCAAATTTGCAGGCATCAAAACTCTGTGCCGTTAGAAATGACCTTTTTGCGCTTGTGGGTGATCAAATATTTGTTATTGACGGAAAGGGAAATAGCAACACCAAGTATGTTTTACCAACAAATGCAATTGCAGCTTCCCTATTGCCAGATTACATTCCATTAGAACCGGTCGATGAAATTGTGGAGAGAACCAAAGCAACAGCAAAGAAGACACCTTTGGCCGAAGTGGAGATTGAGACATGTTTCATGGGCCAACCAATATATGCCTCTGAAAAGATGGAGTTGGCCACTTATGAGAAATCCTACAGTGTTTTAAAGTCTGATCCGGTATTTGGTAATGAATTAACTGTTGATCCGGTTGTGTTTAGTAAAGGAAATGGGCAACCGGTATTCTGTGGTAACGAGTTTGATTTAGAAAATGCCATAACAAGTGTGTTGGTATTTGATGAAGGGTTATGAAATGCTTTTTGCTGTATATGTGGTTTTTTTCTTACATAATATCAATTCAAAAGGCTTATAGTGATAGTGATATACGTGCTATAATATAGAAAGCGTTATGACTTAAATCTTCCATCTTTGCAAATAATAATGGGTATATTTATATGATTAATGATATGTTCTTAAATGTTGATGTTATAGATAGCATTTTTATATGGTTTGCTTCATCTATTGACCATAGTTTTAAATTAGGAACGGCATCTTAGATATCTTTTTTTACCACAACCACAGCCATTACTTGGAGACTCATCTTATCATATTAGTACCACTGTACAAGATTTCAATTATTTACTTCTTGTATTATCTACCAACTTAAGCCCATAAAGTATTCCAATCTACTCAAGTGTTTAGGTTCTTTGAAGGCTAAACCGGCGGATGTTCGGGTGTCGATTTTACCACCTTTTAAAATGCCTGTTATTCCGTCATAGAAATTTTCCTTGGGCATTTGAATCGTATTCATATGAATCAGTTGTATGTGTTTATCCTGAAGTGTGAATCTTAGTTTGATGTAATTTTGATATAATTTTATTTAATCGAGATTTCCATGTTCTGATTATCTCCAAAAAAAAGTAGGACTGTTCTTAAGAATCAGTTTTCCAATTTAAAAATCTTGCGGATTATATTTATTGTTTTTTAATTTTTACATTTCTTTACAAGTATATATAACGTTGATAACGTATATTATGAATATAATCTAAAAACAATTTGAAGTACCGGACGAATATAATGTCCAGACTTTTTGGACTTTGATACCAGGTCCAACTTGTGAGAGAAGAAAGAAGCAAATATGGCGTTATGGGGATGGAATATTGGTGGTCTCTTTGTTGATCTTCATACCTTCGTAGTTGAAAGTAGAATAAGACAAGGCAGATATGTCATAAGCACACTGTTTAATATCCGAACCGAAGAAGTCCCAATTTCCAACGCTGGCGCCATCCTCTGAGTAACTGTAGAACACCTGGGACTTGGAATCACGAATTTGTGCTTCATCAAAGTAATTGTAAGGAGTTAGAATGAAAGATGACTGTGCAGTGTTGAAAATAGTGATTGGGACATCTTGTGTGTTTGGCAAGTGGTGTAAACCAAGGTTCACCCAAGCGACAATGTCTTCGCTTTCTAAACTCTCACCATTAAAGAAATTATTGAAATGAACAGCAGGATCTTCAATGTCATGAGCGTTGAACAAATTGGAGGAAAATGGCTCAGAGTCTTTATGCTTAGTGAAACAGATATCATAGTTTGCCCATTGTGCCTGATTGACAAGTGTGACAGAGTCGTTAAGGATCCTGTGGACTGGTGAGGCCCCTGGAATAATTCTGTAGGCCCTTGGAGAACCCCAAGCGTTCTTTTGGTCAGATGATTCAACCAGGAGCGCGCCTGCACCATTACTTGGCCAAATGATTTTAGAATCATCCTCAGTTTCAATGAGACTACTGATTTTCTTCTTCACTGTATACTCTTTTCCTGGTGCCCAAGGAAACTCTTGCTTTTCTTGGACAAACTTAATATCACGGATTTGATTGTTAATTCCACCAATGTCAAGATCGACCTTGTAGTTGAGAACGTGATCATGGAACGAACCAGATAAGGTTTTACCGATCTTGTAGCCAAAGTCTTCAGAGGTCTGGTTTATGTAGTAAGAACCTTGTATGTATCCAGCAGCACGAACAGAGATCTCAATGGTGCCGTCAATGAAAAATTTGTAGGCAAAGTTATAATCGTAGTTACCAATAGTAGTGACCGTTCTTATAACAAACGTTGGGTTTTTGGCAACGGTGACATAAGAACCGGAAACATGTCTAGAAATTGGGTAGTCCTCCACAAATTCGTAAGCACAATAGGAGTTATTTTGATAGTTGTTCATACCAAAGCTGTGCCAGGAGACGTTGAAGTACTCAGCGTTGTAAGGACAGTCATAGCCTGGAACCAGACCCCAGGCTTCATTACCAAAGCCATATGCGGAATCTAAGAAGACAGTGTTCATCTGGAATGGATCATCACCGGCATACTCAGCAATAGCCTCTTGCAAGCCAAGTTCATACAATATTCTTTCACCTTTAAACTTGACATCATACAATGCCATACCACGGTCTCTATCCCAGGAAACAAAGAATTCCCAGTCCATCCACGTAAAGTATCTTTCACCTTCGGAGTAGGACCAGCGGCGTCCATCTGGTTCCACAGAGACTGGTGTTTGTTTATCGTCAAATTCTCTCCCACCAGCAACATAAGAAGGATAGGTCCACTCAGTCTCATTGGCTAACACCTGTGGCATGATTTCCATTTGTCCTGATCTCCAGGCCTCAACAAATTCTCCTGTGGAGTTGTAAAGCGTGGTTCCATAGAACCATTTTTCAATGGTGTGCTGAGTGGCATCACGGCCTGAAACGTTGGCAAGGAAGTAAAGGCCGTGAGAGAGAATATCACCAGCATCATACTCATTGGTTCCAAAGACAGCGGACCAAGTTCCCACTAACCCTGTTTCATTATCATACTGTAACGGGTCAGTCATCCAAATTTCTAAGGTGGAGTTCTCTGCTCCGTAAGTTGGGGATTTGGTGATATCTTCGATGACAGGACGGACGTTGTTATCCATGAAGACAGACGTGAGCAACTCTTTGTAAAGGTCACTGCGATGGCTATCCTGGTATCCAAACTGGAATGAAACCTTATTCTTATAGTTTAACCAATTCAGAGGTTGGATAACAGTTTGGTCAGATATTGGAAGTGGTCCGATTTGATAGGTCTCCCAATAACCGTCGGGGAAATTGTCGTCTGCAAAGTCTTCACCACCAAAAAACATTATTGCCCTAGCATAACGAGGTGGAGATGTAGCATTAGAGTCCAAGTATGCAAGTGCATCGGTCTTATTTGGCCTCAATGTCTCGATCCACATAAGATAGTTGTCATAGAAAGTAGCATTGTTATAAGCAGTCAAGTTGAACGTAGCGGTTAACAAAGAGAATACCGAATCGGTCTCTTCGTTGGTAAGCTGGGCCCAGATATTATGTTTCTCTGGTGTAACATAGTCAGGAGCAGTTGGGGAGCAGCCGGAGATAGAAGATTCATTGGTGTAACGTTTCATGAGCTCTTCATGGGCTCTTTTTTTCAAAGTTTCCTTTGACCTATGGATGGAGAACGGGTGAGCGTCTGCAAGTAATACGGACACAGCCAGAATGGCTGAACCCAAACCAAAGATTCTCACATGTGGTCAAATTGAGTTATGTATTAGATAAAGCAAAGTCATATGAGACTGACTTATGCCTTCGGTGGAAATGTAACCCATTAAATAGATGGCGGGGATAACGTGCGTATAGGGTGGAATCCCGGAACCTAAAGAAGTCAGATAGCAAAGAACCAATCAAAGACTTAGACAGTATATGTACAGCACTTAATGGGAATATAATCTGCCCATTGGAGTAAGTGACAGGCAAAACCAAAGAAGATACATAATAAGATTTTGGATAGTAGAAGAGTAAGGTAGATTGACGTTCCTTCACATAGAGATAAGAAGATCAGTAAATCAAAACTGGGTCCGAAGTCCCGAAGTAGGTGGGGGAGATTCCTGAATGGGTTATTAGTAATGCATGAATATTAGGCAATCGGTGGGGCATTCTTTTCTGCTTTCCTTTCTAATAAGTATAGCAGTGCACGATGGCTATTCTTGGAACCTCTGTCAGGGTTCGAGGACCCTCCAGTAGAAAACGCGATTGTAAAGGAGGCGGGTAAAGGCAAGAAGGATTAATTGACTGAGGTTTAAGAGTTGAGCGAGAAAACATCATGTCAAGATATCAAAAAGCTGTGCTTAAAAGAAGATCGAAGAAGATTGTTGACGAAGCGTTTGGCTTATCGAGAGGAGATGGGGCGTGAGTGACAGTAGGATACACATGTCTCGGCATCGAGACAGAGATTTGCAACCCGTTTTAATCAAGCGCCTTTTAAGACTCCTCGATAAAAAAAAAGGGTTAATCGTAGATAGGCAAATAGGGAATTTGTTCTATTTTTAAAGTCTTACACCATTGGAAAATATCTGTGGTTCGGAAAATCTAAGTTTTGTTTAGGGGTATGTTGTAATTGTATATCAAAAGCGGTTCGTGGGCTTTTGTTGTACAAGATCAGCCTCATCTGGAAAACTCACTATATTGGGGAATGAGCCGAGGTTGTTGGTTAGCTTAAGGGGTTATTATTAAATTCCCTATCATCCCACATATCTTCAAAAACAATGCTAAATTTAAATATGTCCTGTATATCAATTAAAAGCAGTATCAATACTAAAAGGTGAAACTCAAGCCTTTTTAGCTGTGGCTCTGAGAATTTGCTTAACTGCATCAACAATTTGGTTCTCGTATGGGATGAATTGGTACCCACCCATCAATGCGACAGATTTAGAATTGTCATAGCTCCATCCCTGGGACTTGTCTTTTTCAACTTCTTCAGCCGTAGGCTCGTAAACCTTTCCGCCAAGTTCTGGAACGTTTTTAGCAATTATGTCTAAACCAAGGGCACTAGATGATACTGGAGAACCGACTGGGAAGAGTCTCTCACCAGCAATGTTCTTTTCCAGAGCTAAAACGTGGAATGCTGCGACGTCACGGACATCAACATTTGGGATTCCACGGCCTTCTGGGGCTTTGGTGGAGTCCACTGGGTACTCCAGCATGTCTTTAATATCCTGCGCAGAAGTGTTGAGTTTGGCACTCGCCGCATTTTCATCAAAGAACTGTGGACCGTAAACCATCGGTGGGCAAACAGTATTCAGCGTAAAGTTTACATTGTGTTCCTTGACGAAATCCCACGCTGACTTCTCTGCAAGCTTTTTGGAGGCAATATACGCAAGTTCGGAGTTGGTAACATCTGACCACTCAATTGGGTTCCAAGTGGCCTCTGTGTGGACAAAGCTTGGGTCGGTCGCTTTTGCAAAGTTTAGGATAGAGGCAAACGAGGACGTGACCACCACTCTTTTCACCTGTAGGCCATACCTGAAAATTGAGTCCAAGATGCCAACGGTACCATTGACAGCTGGAACCAAGTAGCTGGCCTTCAAGTCGGACATTCCCATATGGAATGGAGATGCCATGTGCAAGACAAACTTGATTTGCGAGTTGTCTTTGAAGATGTGGTCAAAGGCGCCATCAACGGCGATATCTTTGACAATGGCAAATGAGAGTGCTGGCATAGAACCCAGCTTCTCATTGAATTGGTCAATAATATGATCGGCCTTATCTTGTGATCTAACTGTTCCAATTACTGTGTATCCCTTTGAGAGGAGGAGGCCGATGCAGTGTAGTGCGATGAAGCCGGAGGCTCCGGTGACAAGAACTGTGGAAGACATTTTTGCGAGTTTCTGTTTAATTCTATAGCTGTGAAAAAGTGTTGGTATACTGCGGAATAACCGTGTAATTTATAGTCAATTTATTCCATATAATGTCGGCAGGAATGGCGTTATATTTCCTTTAAATACCAGAAGAAGGCCGACTGATGTGATGTGTGAGTCCGGTGGATGTTATTGCAGATTACGGTCAGTCTCGGCCGGAATTTTCGGTGTTAGTAAGTCTACGCTTCTACAGCACAGGGGCTAACCTTTCCTGCTGCTCCGGCATAATTGTTTCTTTGTCTTCGGTGGCCCCTGGTTTTCTTTGTCAATTTCTCTTTATTTCTCTCTAAGGTTCTTTGGAACAGCATCTCATCCATTAAGTACGCCCCGTTGAGGTTCCATGGAACATCTAAGAGCCCGAAAGGTCGTTCTGTATATTACATTATTTGATACTACTGTAGTGGAAAGGAAACGTGTGACGTTCATTTCTAAGTCATGGATCAAGCGAGACATCACAAAAAAGAGGTTTAGGTTCAAGGTTTCAAGGTCTTGTGTGCGATGGCGGCGGATACGGTGGTGACACATACTCTCCGGTATTGTTTATGTACGAGTTGTCGATTCCGTAAGGGGACTGGTACTGTTGTTGGTTGTTGTAGGTCTCCCCATAGCCACTATTGACGTATTGTGGGGGCGGCTGATTCATGGACGTAACAGGGACTTGGTAGGTAACTGCCTGTGCTTGCTTGTTTCTTCTTCTTCTTAGAAGACTGAGAACAACGAGAAATATAATCACTCCACCAACAATTGAGAGGACAATACCAGCGATGTAGGAGTTGTTCCACGTCGAGCCATTGCTGTAGTAGATAACTCTCTTGAAGAGAAGGTTGGACATATTCTTTTGGAGGTACAGGGAAACGCAAGATTCAAGAAAATACCAAAATGACACCCTGTTAAACCAAAGGATTAAGAACAAGGAATGAATTAAAGAAACAGACACATTTAGGTACTAGACTACATATCCACAATGTTTTTCTTGTTTTATTTGTGTGCCAAGGCTCTTAGCTCTCCAAGCCTTTTTTTTTAATTCTTCTATTTTCGATTCATCTTTACCAGTTTATGAAGTTTCCCCTTAATGAAAAGAGCAAAAGACTTTGAAGAAACAACAGATGCTTTCAAAAGGACCACTTTGATTAAGAGTCCACTCAGATTTTAAATCATGAGATATATTGGGTTGTGTTTAGTGTCGCAGTTCGAAGTTCTTTTATTTGTACGCCCACCCAGAACGGTAAACAGTCAATCTATTGATTTCTGTTAGTGCTCTTATTTCCAGAAAGGCCGGAGTTCGGGGGCTACACGTACTATATATATCCACAACGACATTGAATTTTTGTAAGAAAGCCAATGATCTTATATTGATGGAGATGATTGACCTTACAGAACCTTCATTGGATCCGGTGATACAGTAGTACTTTCTTAAGGACTGGAAGAAAGCCTCTCGTATCCTGAGGATTGACCAAAGCACTCAGGTGTTTGTAGCTAACACAATAGTCTCCTTTTTGATATCTCTGATAAAATTGAATAAGAATAGTGACTCTAACTTACCTTCTCATTCATTAACTTCTGGTGCCAACCACAGGTGGAGCTTCCAATCTCCATTTGATGGCTCTGAGATCCTCCTTGATGTAAAAGAGAAAACCTCGTCTCTCAGATTTTGGAACTTCTTCATGAGCTTGTAAGAGGAAGTCCAGTTGGTTAATATCGTTAAATGGTCCGTCATTTCATTTCTCGAGACCAGTGATACGAATAATTGTTGTGAAGAAATCGTGAAATGGAGAGAGGTTTCGATAGGATGTTCTCTTCAGTTTAGACTCGAATTTTATGACAAAGTGATGACTAAATATTTCAACTTTTATATCATTATGATTAGATCAGTCTGTAGTTAATAATATACATGTCACTTCAACTTCAATAACATATATAAAATAGATCTATTCATTAGTATTCATTAGGACACATAGTAACATCTTGGCATCTTCATTAACCACTCTAATAATCCTGTACCGTTATCGTACAATTGTCCATTATTCAATGGCAAAAACAATATTCACAAACCCGACGCATCATTGACATATGAAAAACCACGGAATTGAGACTGACTTGAAGAATCCAAAATAGAGTTCACAGGTGTTAATCTTGGAACTTCAGTCGTAAAGTCCTTGTCAAAGAAAGAAACATCCTCTTCAGATTTCACTTCTGGAATATATGGCGGTGGGACTCTTTGATTCAAGATATCGTCAAAGTTGATGTTCTTGAAGTATGGATGGATCATGATATCATCAGCATCTCTTGGCCCAGATCCTAAACGTGTTTGTGGGTTTTTGTCCAATAATGATTGTAATAAACCAACAGCCTCACTTGCCATTTGGATTGGGAATAAAGGTTCATCTTGCAAGATTGCGTTGAAAACTTCATCTTCATCATCACCTCTGAATGGTGACTTTCCCAATAACATTTGATAAACCAAGACACCAAATGCCCACCAATCGACACTTCTTGTGTAGTGTTGCTCTTTCAAAATTTCTGGAGCCATGAACTCTGGCGTACCACAGAAAGTATTGGTTGTTTTACCATACCATATTCCTGGTTTACATAAACCATAATCTGCAATCTTGATATGACCTTCAGTGCTCAACAAAATGTTATCCAACTTTAAATCACGGTACACGATACCATTCTCATGCAAATACTTCAAAGCCAACAAAACTTCTGCGGCATAGAATTTGGCTCTTCTTAAGGAGAAGTTACCTTGCTGAACGTGCCACATCAAATCACCACCAGATACATACTCCATCACAAAGTAAATACGGTTTGCGGTCTGGAAACAGCAGTGTAAGTTGATTAAAAATGGATGTTGCTCTCTGTTTGCTATCAAGAAAACTTCTTTTTCAGCTTGCATGGATGTAATCTCACCGTTTTCAATGATCATATCCTTCTTTAAAATCTTGACAGCACATAGTTTTTTGGTGCGGTGAGATCTTCCAAGCATAACTTTACCAAAGTTACCTCTTCCCAAAACAGCAATGAAATGGAAATCGTCAAGACCAACCTTTGGACGATGACGTTTTTCATGGTGATGACCATGACCCATTGTTCCAATGGAAGGAGTTTGTGACTTTCTGTTATTACGTTGCTGTTCAGCAGACTCATCTTGTTGGAATGATAAGTCGGATTGCTGCTGCTGTTGTTGTTGTTGCTGCTGTTGCTGTTGCTGTTGTTGCTGTTGATAAGCTTGCTGTTCGTATAGTTTTTGTTGTAGATACTGTTGCTCTTGCTCTTGCTGTTTCATTTGAGCATCCAAGAACTTTCGTCTCTCTTCTTCCTCCAAACGACGTCTGTTTTCCTCAGCATACTGTTGTTCTCTTTGTAGACGTTCGTCTTCCAAAGCCTGCCTTTGCTGTTGTTCTTCATAGTCCAAATCATTATTTTGAGCTTGATATGTTGGCTGATAAGAATCAACAGGTTGTGGGCTGTATGGCAGTTGATTTGGGTTTGGAAGATATCCAACATGGTCAACAGGTGGAGGAGCCAAAGAAACATGTTCCTCTGATTCTTCGTGTGGGTTGTAGTCCTCTTGTGGAGGTGGGCGTCTTTTTTGCTGCTGTTGCTGCTGTTGATGGTGTTGTGTAGGAATATACTGTGGCTTTGTAGGAGAAATTAGTGCAGAATCAACCTTGGTAGTCTCAGACTTTGGAACGCTTGTTAATGTATTGCTCGAAACAGCTGTAGGTGAAGAGGCGGATGTAGATGTGAAAGTTGATTGACGATTGTTATATGTTTGAATGAGCTTCTTTCTTGAAACCTCAGTAGACTTCATAGTTTTCAAAATCTCGTTAGCGGCCTCCATAGACATACCGCAGAAGTCTGGGACTAAGTGTGAGCAACTGATGTGGCACATGGTATCACATTCAGAACACTTTAGAACGTTCTTTCTGCCCCATGGTAAGATAGAACCACAATGACAACACCAGTTTGTACCCTTGTTTGAAACATGTTCAAATCTGTGAGGTATTCTGTGATTTAACTTCAATTCATCAGGGTCGATATCGGTGCTTGACTTTGAGATACACTTCGTAATAACCTTCTCATAACACTTCTTATGGCACAGGAACTTACAGTCTTGACATTGGAACCCAGTGTAACGTAGGAAATCACCACAAAGGGCACAACGCATGATGCTGTAGAACTGTTTCTGAACAAACTGGTGACCATGTTGCTCAAACACCTCCTCATCCTTCTTTCTGATGGCTCCACGACGGTGAAGACCACCAAGCAGTGTCTTTTTGTTTGGAATGGAAGATTTCGTGAAACCCAAACTTATCAATATTTGACCAGATGGTTCGAGAACAAACCAAGCAATAGATCTTACTGGACCTTTATTCTCATCAAGTTGACTATTGTTTGCACCAGAGTTGGTCATGGCACCGTTATTATTGACGGTGAAGTTATCAGTTGTGTTTGGTGGAGAAGCTTGAGAGCCATTTTGAATTCTGGAGGCACTGACCCAGCCAGCGCCACCAGATTGATCAAGCTTCTTCTTACGGATCTCTTCTGCAACGTCAGAGATCAGGAACCAGGCAATAGCAACTGGATGGTTGGTACCATTTACCTTGTCAAACACAGTAATTTCGACTTCGTTACCTTTTTCAATTTGAATGTTGAATTCTTCATTATACTTGTCGTTACGAGTGGCTTTGGTCTTGGCCTTCTCTTCATCATCAACTTTGATAGAGATAAAAGACTCTGTTTTTCTCGAGAACAGAGGAGAGGCAATATGATCAACATCTCTTATGGTATTAACCCCGATGGTCAAAGTACCAGCTAACGGCGTTCTTCTAAACTTGATATTGTTCAAGTCCTCAGCCTGATTAAGCTGGTCGACGTTGACATGAATGTCTTCGTATCTCTTTAAGGATTTCTTTAAAAGCTGAATCTTGTGGTTACTTTGGATTCTTCCATCTTCTGCAACAGAGCTAATTCTGCGA
This sequence comes from Petasospora nakhonratchasimensis, assembly GCA_030572335.1. NCBI lineage: Eukaryota > Fungi > Ascomycota > Saccharomycetes > Phaffomycetales > Wickerhamomycetaceae > Petasospora > Petasospora nakhonratchasimensis. The sequence goes on along the minus strand of JAJLZS010000014.1, from coordinate 67,350 downwards.
TCACCATCTAGTTGATAGATTTTGGATAACTTTTCATTCGCTTCATAGTACTTTTGTTCCACTTTGAGTTTTGTATCAAGTTGGTTGATCATATACTGAATTCTGTGCCCTAGGGAAGGGCAGTCATATTTCATCAAATCTAAGCGGGAGTAGTTGACATCCTTTTGTTCTTGCTGTTGGTGATGTGGCTGTTGCTCATTTGGTTCCTGGTCCGATAGAGTCGCTGAGAGAGGGCCCGAAGGCAAGACACCTGAAGAAGAGTTTGAACCAGTTTCAGAACCTTGGTTGTCTTGGAATTTCAATTGATTCAAGCGCTCGTTCAAGTAGTCAATGTTCTGTTGGGCCTCTTGGATATTGGAGTTACACTTTTGGATGACACTAGCGTTGCTTGTTGTCTTTTTCATGTTGGTTGCACCAACAATGATATTCCTCTCCCTGAGGATCTTCTTTTTGATATCGTCAACGACACGGTCCGACATGATTGGAAGCAAATATGTGTGTGCGTGCCGTGTGCGCTAGTGGGGAGGAGTAAGGGGATAGATATCAATATAGATATATGTGATGTATGTTTGTTGTAAAAGGTGTATGCATCAAACTGCGACGCTGGATATGCTGGACCTTGCTTTTGTTGCAGCGTTATTTTTGTATTAATAAACGGTGCAACGTGGCAGAGCGAGCGGAGCCTCTCTGTTATTTAGGAGTTTCGGTTTTTTTTTGGGGGGGGGGGTGTTGAAGAGCGGGCGACGTGGAGGGGAGCGACTTGAAACGGGGGTTTGAATGTAATAGTTTCAAGCGCGAAGGTCTCCAGCAGTTCTTGGGTGTATTCTCAGGAGGTTTTCACGCAGCGCTTGGTCTTTTATGAGTGGGCGGCTAGGCCATGGTAGTGTGAGTTATATATTGTTGTTGTGTTTTGATCTACTTTTTTTGTGTGAGGATCGAGAGGATTTTTGATTTCCGCCAAAGTGGGCCGAAGGCTCGAAAAGTAAACAAATGGGCCACATCACACACCCGAACATTCTCCCAAATATGCTTCTGCTCAGCACTGGACGGGGGGCGGAGTTGTCCTGGCGGAGGATTTTCCGAAACAGGCTTGGTTATTAACTTGGTTTCTTTTTTAACGCTATTCTACTTAACCACCGTTATTAGAGTTTATGAGCGGCTTTTTGTTGTTTGTCGGCCCACCTAACAGAGATTGACATTCCCTCTGGGCGTTTGACTGTAATCATCTCAATGTCAGATTCGGGCTATGGACCGCGTCTAGATCACACTCCCCTTTCTTTGCTGTGGCCTCGCGCTCTCGCTCTAGCTTCTCTCCTCCTCTTACGAGCAACATCAGTTAGCAGCTGCTCCTAGGGTGAAGCATGTATGGGTGTGACTTAGTACTCAGGGGCCACCTGGAAACTCCCAATACATACACTAAATAGCACTTCTGCGTTTATATAGCACCGGATCCGTAAGCTGACATCTGTGCACCACTCCTCCGGATACGGCCGCTCACCTTGCGGAGCAGCACGGAAGGGGCACACACACCCAAACACCTGTCAAAGTTTAAATAAAAAAGAAGTCCGCAACGTTTGTTCACAGCCACACAGCAAGAGGGGCCGGCATCGAACGCATTCGCGGAGTCTTATGACACCCAGACACCACTAGGCCTGCCCACCTTTTGCCCCGACTGCTCTCCGAACCGACTGAGAGAGCGAGAGCGCTGGAACAAGGCCGACGCGTAATACACAACAACAACTGAACACATACCAATATACCTTTACAACGAGCCAATTGTGTTGTTTTGACCCAAGAATTCACACCATATTGTCAACGCCAACACACTACAGTATCATACAATGGCAGCTTACTCATCCCAGACCGTTGCTCAGTTAAAGGAAGTGCTCAAATCAAGGGGCCTGTCTGCCACTGGTGTCAAGAGCGAGCTCATTGCTAGATTGGAGGAGTTTGACCAGGCAGCCACTGCCACTGTCACCGAGGCCAAGAACGATGAAGAGCTGTTAGACATTGAGGAAGAGACAAAGATTGAGAAGGAGAAGAAGAAGTCTGCTGAGATTGCTACCGCTGGAACCGAGACCGTGGAGGCTCCAGCTGTTGATGCTGCTGCCACAACAACTACCACTGCCACAACTACAGAGGAGAAAGAAGAGGAGAAGAAGGTTAAAGAATTGACACCAGAGGAGCGCAAGACAGCTGCTTTGGAGTTGTTAAACAAAAAGTTAAAGCGTGCTATCAAGTTCGGTACAGACACTGAGGATTTGAAGAAACAAATTGACCGTGTTGAGAAGTTTGGTGTCGAAGTCAACACTTCTCTTGCTAAGGAGATTGGTATCGTTTCTGGTGACAAGGGACTGAGTGAGAGAAGACGCTTCTATAGCCGTGGTCGTCGTGGTCGTGGTGGTAGATCCAGCCATAGTAGACGATAAAGAAGGTCAAACACCTTGTAAAAAAAAACTAAAAAACTAAAAAAAAAAACATGATGTGTATGAGATCAGAGGATAATCGAAGCAAGACGTTATTGTTCTATTTATGTCATTTTCTTGTTGTGTGTTTTCAATAGTATATGTGTTTTCTATATCCCTCCTCTCTTTTCCCTCCTCTCCTTATATAATTACATACGACTATATAAACTGAGAGCCCCAACTGCATGGCAGAAGGAGCAAAGCAAAGAATAAACGTATCAAGTAGAGTTTGCGTGCATTTACATACATCTATAAGTAGCGAAAAAGAAAGAAGAGCCATTTGGGCAAGATCGAGATGTACGGTGCTTTTGGTTTAGTCTGGTAGCACACTTGTAGAATGTTCCAGGGATCTGTTGTATATATCTCTATCCGAGAGTGCGCTCTACCTCTGTCTGCGTGGGACGTTTATCCCTGTGTTTAGGCAGATAAGCAATTTAGTGGTGGAAGAAACTGACTCAAAAAATCGAGAACTACGATTCGTGCCATATCTATGACTCTTGAGACAAAATGGCAAATATCAAGCAGTGATTAGTAGCTGAGTGTGCGCATCTCCCGCTCGTCTTCCCTCCCCCTCGTCTGCGCGAGCAGCCCCCGCCTTGCATTAACAATGGGGACCACTGGTACAGTTTGGGTGAGTAGAACGCTCTGTTGAAAGAGAAGAGTTCGGCGAAGAGATGTGAAGACTTCAGGAGGGAGACAGAACTGTTGGAGAGTGCAGAGAATCGGTAGAAACAAAGGCTCGGCCTCTTGGTTAACGCCAATTATCAATAGACAAACCATGAACGCCCCTTTCTCTTTTTCTCTATCTGCCTCCTTGCACCGCACTGCTGTTGTTGCTGCAGGCGGGGCGCGGCCTCTTATATTAAATTTGTATCTCAAGTTACACCTCTGTAGGCAGCAGGTAATTATTGTTACGGCCTAAATATATACATGGCATAGATCTTCTCTCCCGCACACTCTCGCACACAGAGAACTATAACAAAAACCCGGGGACTACCGCTCACAAGAACAAAAAAAAGGTGCAAACAATATTATACCTTAACACCTTCCCCTCCATTGAGCACCTCCCCCCTTCTTCACCCATCATGACAACTGATGCCAGAGGCACAGCCAGCTTGCCAATTTCACCTCCACTGGAGAGCTACGTGCACAACGAGCAGCACGGGGAAAACGTGGCCCATAGGTCTCTGTCTCCCAGAGCCCTGGAATCGGTGATGGGCAATGTACCTTCCGAGTCGCTCATCCACAATGTGTACGTCTATAATATCCCGCCAGATACCCGTTGGGGAGACGTTAAGGGGCTTCTTATGAACTACATCCCGGACTCAACACTGCTCCATATAGAAATATATTTGCTCTCCTCATGTGCAATGATTACTCTCTGCGACAAAACGAGCGCCGATACCCTATATAACGAGCTTGAGGGCCATCACTGGAATGACTATGTGCTTTCAACCTCCTGGACCTTTGATTCTGGTCCACCAGTGGACGCTGCAAGAGGCACACAAACGCCACAGATCCCTGGACAGATACCAGTGCAGATGAATCCTCGTCTCCAGCAACACATGAGACCTACAGGAGTGAACCCTAATATTCAAATCTATATTCCTGGATCCCCATATCCTCCTCCGCCATTGGCATCCTCAGGATCGGGATCACGCACGGAACAACTACACCCTATTCAAATGGAAATATACCCACCAACACCACAAATGATGATTCCAATGACTGACCCCTACGGCTATCCAATGATGCGTCCTCCTCCTCCATTACAGCCTCAACAGCCGCCATCATCTTCATCATCCTCTTCTTCCTCTTCATCCTCCTCCCTCCAACAAGGTCCAATTCCGGGAATTCAGGGAACCTCCTTTCCGCCTCACATGATGGGCTACTATGGACCTGTTCCGCCACCACCCCTACCTCAACACGCGACACAGGGTATGAGTGCAGCGGGGGCGTATTTTATACCACAACGCCATCAAATCCCACTACCACAACAGGTGCAACAACCATTAATGCGGTCAAACTCATTCAACATATCCACAGCATCAACAATCCCGTCTCCAATGTTCTCATACAGAAACCTGACTTCTTCCTCATCATATTCTCAGGGCTCACCAACTATATCTGCTCGTCAACTAGGGAGTCTAAGGCAATATCCTTATCAATCAATTATGGATTTCAATTCTCCGCAGTCATCACGTCACAGTTCCATCACACACCCATCTGGGAGTATTCAAGCGACAGCAACGGCTCCCGGTACAACAACAGCTACCACACCGGTAGATCGCCATCGTCTTTTTATTGGGAATATTCCTTATAAGACATCTTGGATGGAGCTGAAAGATTACTTACGTGAAGCTGGTTCAATAGTTCGTGTTGAGATTCCAGAACAGATTACTGGTGCCTCTCGAGGCTTTGCCATTGCTACTTATGAGTACGAAGAGGATGCTAGAAGAGCAATTGAAATGTTTGACAGACATCCATTCATGGGCAGAGAATTAATGGTAAGATATGACAAGTACCCAAAGAAGAGTGGTCCTACTGTTGGTACTGTACAGCCTGATGACAAAGATGAGCAAAATGCTGGGAGTGAAATAAACGAAGGAGAACCTGAAAATCCAGAAACTGAAATTGAAGAAGTATTCAAAGAAGCAAACCAAGAAGAAAACCAAGAAGAGGACCAAGAAGAAGACCAAGAAGAAGACCAAACAAGTAAAGAACCCGAAGATCTTACTGGAATGAAAAGATACATTCCAAAACTGTTACCGCAAACAACACCAGAAGAAGATAGCTTCGAGGACAGGAGATTCGCAGATGAAGCAAGATGTCTAGTGGAATCTCTGTCATTAGTGGATCATTGATACCACAGCAACATATTTTCCCCAGAGTTATGAGATTGGGGCTGAAGTTACGCATGCATAGAGGATCTTTCGATCTGCATATTGCATACAGAATAATCATGACATACATAAGAGGAACGAGAAGAACAAGAAGAAGGAGATGGAATTTTCAATTGCTGATATATATACCAGTAAAATTGTCTATGGTGCCTTCAGTGCATTTTATAATTAACGACTAAATTCACATATGGGGTTTCTTATTATTAAAAAATTAATATGATTCGAAAACAAAACTACAACATTGGTTGCCTTCTGAGTTTAAAAAACGACCTCGGTGAGGGTCGAACTCACGATCTCGCGATTAACAGTCGCGCGCCTTAACCAACTTGGCCACGAAGTCATTTGTTGATATGTTGGATTCTGAAATTTATCTAACCATATTGTGTATTGAGAATAATTTTACAAATAGTTCGTTTCCGGGTGTCTTGATTCCACTAATGAAAGAAATAATAGAGAACTTCTAGAAAGATACACACTAAAACTTACACCACTTGAACCCAACACAAGCGTGACGACACACAATGTAACACGTGATACCGGCACCCAATAACGCAACCGAATACCCAATAAAGTTATTATACCCTTGAACAGATCCATCTCCAATCAATGCTCCAGCAACAGGAATAAGACCAAGCATTGTCAATGAGACAATCAAGTACATTGTAGAATAACGCCTGCCAAATTCTTCAGTACGTGAGATTTGTCCACAACAGACTGGTGATAACGACAAGATGGAACCCGAGAAGAATCCATACATACAAGCGAATGCGTAAAGTACTTTCAAGTTGTCACCAAACGGTAACCACATGACGAGAGTCACAATACCACATATTGTAATAGTACCAATAACGACGTTGAAACGACCAAGTAAATCGGCAATGATTCCAGGGATATATCTTCCTACAATAGCTGCTCCATTGGAAGCGATGATTAGCATATAGGCGGTATTGTCTGAATTACCTCTCATTATTGCATACGAGGGAAAATAGACAAGTACAATAACAAGTGAACACTCTGTGAGCGCAATTGCAAAAGCACAGCTCATGAATTTCAATTCTTTTAAAGACCTGTAATCAAACACGTCGACAACGTAGATTTTCAAGAGTTTCTGCATCGATTCAATCGGTTCGGTTTCCTGTCTAAATCTTTCCTTGGTGAATGTGAGCGAAATTGTAAGACAAGCCATGCAAAAGAAGCCCAAAATCCTCAGAGCCCAGGGAAACCCTACGGTGTCGTACATCTTCCTTAACATCAATGGCATCACGATGCCGCCGAATGAGCCGCCGGTGGTAGCGATACTTGTTGCAGCTGCTCTTCTCTTGTTGAAGTAGTGTGACACTGATCCAATTAGAGGAGAGATGAGCATTCCTGTTCCAAATCCAACCACTATACCAAAGCCCAAGATGAATTGGTAAGCGGTCTGGGAGTTAGCAGTCGCAAATATACCAGCACAGAAAGCTACCGAGCCAATCAGCATAGGCCTGAAGGTACCCTTGCGATCAAAAAAGGTTCCTGAGAAGATGCATGATGAGTAGGCTATAAATGTGTAGATAGAGAAGATCCAGGAGACAGTGGATGTGGAAACATCTGCTAGTTGGTGCGCTGAGACGTATGCTTCGATGGCACCGACTGAGTTGATCATCCCAAAGGCAGGAATTAGGCCCATAAAGGAGCCAAAGACAGTGAGGTATGCTTTGAGGCCTCCTTCAGGGAAGTCCAAGTCCTCGTGGATGATGTTGAATCCGGACGAGTTTGATGATTCCTCAATGTTCCTTGTTTCGTTATACTCGATCAGATCAGGAGAGGAGAGCGGGTTGAGGGTGAAGCCCGAGTGAGTAGCAGAGATTTCCACGGTGGCCTCACAGGACTCAAATTCCTTCTTTCTCCTCACAGCTGGCGGAAACTGGAGCTTGAAGGAGTCCTTGTTAATGAGAAGCATTGTCTATGCACGCGACTACCCAGCAAAAGGTGTCAACAGCGAGAGCAAGAGCAGGTACCAGAAAGCCACAGATGGCGATCCGCAAGCAAATTCATACCATGACCTACCTTTATATACAACTAAAAAGTTCACACAAAACGGCACCGGCAGCTCCTCACTTCTCCCAGGAGTGCTTACACTTTCCGGTAGTGGCATGCTATTTGGGTGATGAGAGAAGGCGGCGTTTTCCAGTGCGCAGACTGTTTCCCTTAGTGGACATGACGGGACCGCAAGGTGAGACCCCCCCCCACTTGGTGTTTTAGCTTTGAGGACCCTTTAGGCGGAAGGGCTACGGTGGCGGCAGTAGTGCCTCTAAATAAAGGCATTCTACACGGCTCATATAAAGCAAACGATCAACGTTATCTTAACAGTGCATAAATACATATACCGACAAAGCCTCACCTAATCAGAGCTTTGAAGAATCCTTAAACTGGTCTTCAGTGACACCTTTACCCATGGCGGCTGTGGATGTGACACCACCCGTAACAAGCTTGAGCATGTTGTCAATGTACTCGGCACCGGACCACTTCTGATGCTTGACAACCTCGACACCATTATCAATCTCTGGCTGCTGGACAGTGGATCCGTAGGCACGCATACCAATCTTTGCGTAGTCTCTGGCAAAGTTGTCCACTGCCAGGGCGGTGGTGTGCAAACCGGCTAGGGTAATGAACTGCCAAACGTAGCCCAGCTTTCCGAGCTTCTTGATGTAAGTCTCCTGGTCATCTGGCTTCATGGCCTTTGTCCAGTTGAAAGATGGGGACAAGTTGTACGATAGCCACTGGTTTGGCCACTGGGCCTTGACACCGTCAGCAAACTCCTTGGCCTGAGCGTAGTCTGGCAACTTGGACTCCATCCAGATGATGTCAGCGTATGGAGCGTAGGCACGGGCACGGTTGACAGCACATTGTGTACCACCCTGGTAGCGGTAGTAACCCTCACGCACTCTTGGAACCTCCCAGTTGAAGTAAATGTCCTTACCCAAGAGTTTCTTAGCAATAGCACGGGCCTCCTTGTTTGAGTGGTTGGACAACGGCGTCACAGTGGATGTAAACTGCTGAATCAACGTCTCCTTGTTGGAATAGTATCCAGACTTGATCTCATCAATGACAGCCTCGTTGAAAAGCTTGAGGCCAGCCTTGGCGGTCCACTCCTCTTCAACAGCAGCAAGAGCATCACCTTGCAAACCAGCCTGCTCAGCCTTGAACATAACGTCGGACAAGGCCGGAACGTGCGGATTGGTAGCACCAACGATGAAGTAGTGGTCTCTGTGGTCAATGGTGGAAGTCAAAAGGGTGGCGGCTTCGGAGTCGGTTCTGGCGACACAGATCAAGTCAGATCCAAAGATGTCAGCAGAGGTTCTGATAGCAACCAATCTGTTGATGTGCTCCTGAATTGGGACCAACACCTTACCAGCCATGTGACCACACTTTTTGGTACCTGGGGCCTGATCCTCAATGTGGACACCGGCAGCACCTCTCTCAATGAAAAGCTTCACAAGTTTGATGATGGCAGTGATACCACCGTGACCTGTGTCACCATCAGCAATAATTGGGCGAAGGAAGTCAGTGTATGGAGTCTTTTCACGCTCAGCAGGAGTCATTCTAGAACGCTCCTCACGCTGCTTTCTATCGTGAAAGAGCTGGGCAAACCACAAGTGCTCCACCTTGTTTGGGACTGTGTCGTAAGGGTAGTCAGCCAAGTCTGGGGAAGGCTCGTTGGAGGTGGATGCAGTGGAGGATGATTGCCATCCAGAAACGTAGACGGTGTCCAAGTACTTCGCCATCTGGGTAACATGGATAGGGTCCAAGGCACCGAAGGTGAAGGATGCGGTCTTGTTCTTGTCGTGCTCCTCGAGAAGCTTGTAGAGCTTCTTGGCCTGCTGTGATGATGGGTATTCAATCTTGAGGGTACCACGCTTAGACACAATGTCCTTAGCGGTGTAGATTCTCTTGGTCTTATTCCAACGTGGCTCGCTCCACCACTTCTCAACGGCGGCGACCTCCTTATCGAAAGCGGCCTGCTCGGCTCTGGTGTCAATTGGTGTGTATGGCATGTTTGTTATATTTAGTGACTATACATATGCAGTGGAGAATCAGTGACAGTACGGGGGGAGCCATATCCCTTTTATACTTTTTTATTTAATTTTATTTTCGGTGTATATTGCAAGGGCAACCTATATTCCCCGGGTTGGCGGGTATTGGAGAGTTTAACTCACATAAGCCAGTGCAAGCTGGTGTGTTGATGTGACCATTGAGCCGAGGGGTGGGCAATGGTGTCTCTCCCGGTCGACCGCTTGTGCGCCTGCGACTCACAGAATTTGGCTTTACGCTGTTGGACTCTGGCGGCCTCACAAACACAAACTACAACGTACACATTCCAGATCACCAGGGGATACGCTGGCCCCGTGTCTTCAACGGCGTCTTCTCCGTTCTTCTCGTCCTATTAGGCCCTGTGTACCCACACCGTAAGCCGGTGATTGTAGTGCAGGCTTGAGGCTAGCGGGGCAGAATGTGGGGCGGAACCGGGCTGCTTACCCCAGATTCTCTCTCTCACTCACACTTTCAAGTTTAAGACCAAAGGGATAACCGGGGCCTGGCAAAGCTCCGTGCTCGGAATTGGTAGATGCACAAGCAGCCAGCACCTGCACCATGTTTGTACCCGTATGATATCGTTCTATATACAAGTGGATGTGCGCGCGTCGTCCGGTGCTCCATATGGCCACCTACCGTTAGGCCGAGGAGGGGCGGCGAAGGTCACCCGGACGGCGCGGTACGCTGAGTGTGTAAATGACGAATCTACACAAGGACGGGGAAGGGACTCAGGCAAGGGGAGTCATAGCTGGGGATGAGTGACAATATATGTGCAACGCATCTGTAGGACTACCGGAACAGCCAATAGCGGTATGGTGGAAGTCATCTGTTTCAGCAAGGTGCGTCTGGTGGCCTGGGGAAGAATGAACTTGGATCTCTTTGTGCGGTTGCAGGGGCTCTTCCAGTTTCTCCAGCAGCTTAAACAGGACATGCTAAGCGGAACATTCCATATATATCTCCAGGCAGACACACACACACAGTAGCAGTAGCGCATACGCAAACCCACTCAAATAGTGAATAGTATATAATAGGCTCACCGACACACAGGAAGGGGATTACATAATCACCGCAAAACACGCCACATACGCTTAATCAACGTGAGCTGGTGTTTGGGTGTTTGTGTTTCTTGCTACCATTCAAACCACTGGTGTTGTTAAATCTGCGATGAATCATTCCACAATGACGAGTGCTGTGTGATTGCATCAACACAGTACAGTACAGCACAGCACGACCAAGCGGAACAAAGATATGGGCTCCGGTGTTACTCACTCGATCCGTGAGCACCTCAACTTCACTGACGAGAAGCGATGGAAGGAGTTTAGCACCCGCCGCCTTGAACTGATCAACAAGTTCAACCTATCGTCACGTAAGGCGAGCGAGCAGGATGATACTATCAGACAGATTGCCAACCTGCTCAGAGAGGAATACAGCTTCCCCGTAGAGACGCTGCCGGACTTTGACAAACTCGTTAGAGCAGCCATACAGTCGGTAAGAAGAAACAGGAAGAGAAACTCCAGGGCTAGAATCCACCAGGACCGCTTTATCGTATACGACGAGATGGGTAGAGCAGTACAACTACCAAATAACGCTCCATCTTCATCCACAGGGTTGTCCTCTCAGCAGCACCCACGCACACTCACATCAGACGGAACCAGTGTTTCGTCAAGTAACAGCAACAGCAACAACAACAGCACAACAAACCTTCAATCGTACGGTCTAGGCTTGGGCCTCATGAACATTACTGGCATCGCATCCCACCACCATGCAGAGTCATCTTCTTCAGGTCCGCTGGTAATGACTTCGTCTTCTGCAACAACCACATCGGGATCACAGACGCCGTCCTTGTACCAGCACTCGGGATTATCGCATCCCGTTTTTACCTCATCTCTCTTATCTTCCTCCTCGTTAGGGGGCCCACCAGTAGTTCTACAGAACACGCTTGGGCATCTTAGCCCCCACCACCCTCCTTACCACCACCATCAACCACCACCACAGCAACAGCAAACCGGAGGTGCCGTAAATCTACAAAACGGTTCGACCTCTCCATTGGAAACTAGAGTGGCTGTGAATTCACCGTTGTCCACAAATCCAACCACAACAAATACCACTTCTACCCCAGCAACTTCAATATCGACCTCCCCAAACTCAAACACACAGCTCCCATCCATCAAATCTTTAACATCAGCTTCGATTCCATCAACGTCTGCAATCAGCAATACAAGCAATAACAAAAACAAAGTTGAGATCTCACAACAGACGAAGCAGAAACTCTTAAACTTTATCCAAAAGTCCAAGTCTTGCCTAATGCTTTCCAACAACGATGCATCGATACATGAAGACAATTTACACAATCTGGGAAAATCAGTCACATCTGCAAGTATTGCTTTCATCTTGGAAAGATTCTTCAACGACATTTCTTCAGACTCAATCAATTACCTGTCTGATAAGTTGCAGAGCATCCATACACTCTCCAAGGTTCTCAAATCACTGGGATTTTTCTCAACTGATGTATTAATTCTTACAGATACCCAAGCCTCAAGCTTATTATGCAAATTGATTGGATGCTGTATCAAAGATTTTGGGTTTGATGGTGTTTCATATACACTTGGTGAAATCTTCCATGAGATCATCTTGAATGAATACCCGTTAGTTGCTACGCAAGTAACGAAGATCACACCCGAGTCCCTCTTTACACCAATGCTACCGATCCCACCAAAGGAGGCTGATACTGAGGTTATGAAGGATGTTCAGCTGCGCTATGGCTCTCGCGTTCTCGATTTCAAATTCTCTCCATTATCAGCTGCACCACCAACTTATTTGGAGCTTGTGGAGAATGGTAAAGTTGCATTTGGTATCCAGTCTAAAAACATCAGATTAAGATTTGATGGAAGAGAATTGGCGGATGTTGATATCGGGAAATTGTTCAAGAGTATGGATCACAGACGTTTGGAGATCGAATTATACGAGGTAAGAAATGGAGAAATGAAGTTCACTCCATTGTTGTAATACATATGGATAATATATATCCATATGGTGATGTTAACGATTTTTTTTGCTTTCAGTTCATTTCATTAATGTTTTTTTTAACTTGTCAATTTCTGTCAAACATAGTTTGACACGGTATAGAATTTATAGACTTTTCTTATATACACAGAGCCATACAATAACCTAGGTCAGTATACTACTAAGAGTTACTTTCAGCTTGCTTCTTTGAATCATCTCCAATTCTCTCCTCCAATACCTTCAAGGCAACTTGTTTTCTTCTTCTCTCAGCAGCGTTTATTGAATCAGTGGTAGAAGGCATGTTTGCTATTCTTCTACCAGCTCTTAAGTTACCTTGCTCAATATCTGCCTGATCAAATCTGCTCAAAAGACTCAGCTGTACCATCAACTCGTAGAATTGATTAAATATTGGAGAAAGCACTGGTGTCATAGCATCAGGGAAGAAATGAACCAAAGAAAAGGTGTCAGAGGCATCACCGTAAATCTTTTGGATGCCAACGACATCATTTGGTTGCGGCAAGACAGGGTCAACGACATTTGGCTGGAAAAATCTCAAATAAGTCCAAGATACAATGAAACCAATCCAGGATTGGAGTGCTGGTGTCAATGAACCAGAAGCTCCTGACATAATAGATACAATAATTAAGAACAATAATGGCATCTGTTTGACTCTAATCTGTGCAGCAGTTTTGAACAACACGATTGAATGCTCTGGAATGAGTTGTTTGAAGACGACGATATATGAGATCAAGATACACATGTTCCCATCAATTGGGATGTTGAAGAAACTGCTGCCCATTATCAAGTTGAAAAAGATTAACAGCACAGAAGTCATTAAATTGGAGACAGATCCAATAATGAGGATAAACTTAACCAATTCCTTGCTTGACCATGATCTTTCAATGAACTTACCGGCAAAGAGCATGATAACGAGAGAGAGTAAATACCTCCAGACGTACATATCCACGAAGATGGCCGTGACAATGGTCCAAGGATGTACCAACGTGTGGTTTGGAATAAGCTGCAAGAATGGCACAATAATTTTTTCATAGTCGACATCAGCATTACCGGAGGCCACAAGGCTGTTGTATGTCTTGTGTTTGAGGAATTGCAACAGCAGCGACCCCACAGTAGTGCCAATTAGGAGACCCTTTGTTGCTGGAGGAAGAGCCAGATTGATGTTGAGCTTAGATGAAAGGGACGACATCTTGGTGAAGACGAAGTAGCTGATAGCAAGAGTTACGAGTCCTATGGTGGCTAATGGAGCTTCTCTTTGTTAGAGAACCCTCTGCCTGTTTAGTTCAGATGTAATCGGATAGAGCCCAATAAAAAGCAATCCGTATTGCCAAACGAATTTGCTGTAAGTATGAAATGAAAATAGAGTAGGCCGCACCAGATATATAAAGCAATAGCGGACTTGTTTCAAAACCGAAGTTAAGTTAGATCGATCAAGTTGAATACAATTAAAGAACGCGTGTATGTTCTTTTTAACTACTCATTTTCTTTTTCTAACAGGCAATCAGTCGCAGAAAGCAGACACGCGCAGTGTGCCTGGGGAACACCCGCACACCTGCACACCCAATCAAACCGCCATTCTGGGCTCTGGGCACTAATAATACTAGTTTGATGTCTTGCTTTTTAAGTTCTTTGAATCAAACTAGATTTTCTCTAATATGTACACTGAGATCCGAATCCACTTTCTTTACTAGTTCATTAACGGCACGCTCTCTGATTGTACAAATCTACGTTTACTTATGGTTTTGCTTTGTATGGTTATGTAGCCCTGATATACTCATTTACAATCACATGCTGTTTATAGCTTTTCAGGTTCAAGCTCTCTCTCTACAAGTCTATCTTATTAACACTGGTTGAAGATCTAGTCTATATACTCTGTCTGGTGAGTCCATTGAAATATCCTTAAACGATTACTCTGTCAATGCTGATTGAAATGTCTACCGACTCATCTACGCAATCCCCGTATGAGGGCGCTGGATCTGCAACAGCAACACCGGCACACAACAGTAAGGTCACCAAATCCAAACAAAGGAAAAGGGCATCGTTTCTCACAGAGGAGCAGAAGAAGAAGCATCACATTGAGTCCGAGCATAAACGGCGCCAGGCCATCAGAGACGCGTTTCTCAACTTGACAGAGTTGATACCAGAGCTCGGCACATCGGATTCACGCTCAGAGATTCTTGTGCTGGACAAATCATCACGCTATTTGTTCAAACTTTACAAAGACAACCAAAAGCTAGTAAGGAAATTGGAAGAGAAAGGAATACAGGTGGACCCCTCAATGGTGGTGCCCTTTCCCAACGGTGAACCGGAGGAAAAGGAGTCGGATGATATATAACCTTCTTCACTCTTCGATTTCGACGAAGTGATATTCATATATACACAACTCAATTGCATTGTTTGAACAAATATAAAGCAGTAGAAGTGATTTACTGACCGAGGATTGCTAATCAACAATGATTACGGTGCTCTAAATATCAACGTATAGAGATGGAAGGAGGAAGATTCATCAGACTCACCCTCACCAATGGGGGCGCGGGCTCGCGCCCTTCTTACCAGCTTGTCAAAAAGATCAAATCTCGGCGGTAAATCAGCCATCAACAACCAACAAACTGCAATAAACAGCAACCAAGGAGACAACCGCCATGTACAACGGGTTCCAGAACGGGTTTCAACAGGGAATCTACCCACAGCAGACCGGTGCTCCACTGCAGCAGCAGCAACAGCAACAACCCCTAGGATACCAGCAGACGGGCTTCCAGCCTCAATATCAGCAACAGGGCGCTTATGGCCAATTCCAAGCACCACCACAAACTTCTTTCGGACAGCAACAACAGCTTTACCCTCAGCAGACTGGATACATTCAGCCACAACAGACCGGGTATGCCAGTGGTAACTACGGCCTACAGCCTCAACAGACCGGATATTTTTCGCAACAAGCACCACAACAACAGCAGCCATTACAGCCATTGCAGCCACAAGCTACTGGTTTCTACTCTGCTGCTCAAAAGGTGCAGAAGAATGAGCAAATTAAGATCCCAAATATCAGATTGTCTTTTATCACGGCAGTTGATCAACAAAAGTTCGAGGAGTTGTTCCGTAGCACTGTTCCATCTGGATCAAATGCCATTGGTGACACCGCTGCAAGAGACATATTGCTCAAATCTGGTCTTCAACCTTCGCAACTTGCTAGAATTTGGGAATTATCTGATTTGAACAAGTCAGGCCAATTACTCTTTCCAGAGTTTTGTTTGTCTTTGCACTTGGTCAATGTAGCCTTGAGAGGTCAGCAAATGCCATACCAATTAGACTCTGCCACCAAAAAAGAAGTCGAAGGTTTCGTCGATGCCATCAACTTTTCTATCCCAGATGAGGTGGAATCTCATTCAAAAACCCCATTTGACAACTTGAGCCAGTTGAACACTTTGAATCAATTAGGTGGTTTGCAGTTCCAACAATCTTCCCAGCCACTTGTTGGACAACCAACTGGTATGCCACAAATCTCATTTGGTGGAAACACTTCTTTCCAACAATTGCAACCGCAGATCACTGGATACCAACCACTACAGCCACAAAGAACTGGTTTATCTCAGCCATTGCTGCCACAAATGACTGGTTTCATGCAACCACAGGTCACCGGCTTCCAGCAACAGCCGCAACCATTGCTACCACAGATGACAGGTTATCAACCAGGTATAGCTCCAACTACAATTCTCCAGGCTCAGAAAACTGGTGTTGGTAACAATTCTTTCTTCCAGTCCAACTTGCTTCAACCACAAAAGACTGGATTCCAGAATTTGCACCAATATGCTACCTATCAGAACCAGGAATTTATCAAGCCAGAAGAGAAGAACAAATTCGAAAGGATCTTTAATACCTATGATACGAAGAGATCCGGTCAATTGGATGGTAAGATTTGTGCTGAAATTTTCCGTAAATCTGGTTTGAATCGCCAAGAATTGGAGAAAGTTTGGAACTTAGTCAATGTTGAAGACAAAACCTACTTGAACAGAGAGATGTTTGCTTTGGGTATGTGGCTCATTTACAAGAAATTGAATGGCCACGAGTTGCCAAATAAATTGCCTGACTCATTGCTACCATCAAGCACATCCGTTCTAAACGAAGTCAAGGAAAAGATGAAACTAACCACCCCGGCGTTCGCCAAGAAACCTTTCGGTGCCGCTTCCTTCAAAAACGAAGATGACAGTGTCAGTTCCTCGAAGAACAGAAGAGCAGAACCAACTTCCTTGGCAGCTGATGTAGAGTTGTTGCAAAGTCAGATCGAAGTCAAAAAGGCTATGTTAGAAAGTTTAACGGCTGATGAAGCTTCCGTTTCTAGCATAAACAATGATCATGTTACAATCGAAAATTTGAAATCTCAGATTAAAAGTCTTCCATCCTCATCGGCATCTAATGAAAAACTTCACTTAAAGAACAGATTGAACAGCTTGACTGCCAAGGTTCCAGATTTAATCCGTGAAATTTCAAGAATTGATAATGAGATTTCCAATTCTAAGATTGAGTTGTTCAAAATTAACAATCCATTCTCAATTGTTGGCACTGGTCCAAGCGGCGAAGTGACGGAATCCGATAAGAGAAATGCCAAAAATAAGGCTTTATTGGCTCAGAGAATGGCTGCTTTGACAGGTAAACCTGTCGATGACCCAATCGCTGATTTTGATAACCAACAAAGTAGACTCGATGACGAAATGAATAAGATTAGAAATCTTAACAAGGAGAACCAAGAGATTATCTACGATGTTGAAAAGAGCATCAAAGATATTTCAGAAGGCGCCCAGAGTTCTTTATCTCAAGGTGTTGATCAGATCAGCTACAGAAAGTTTGAATTGGGTGTTGATGTTCAACCAGAAGTTGCTCAACTTGTTAAGGAATTGAGACAGTCTAGCACTCCTGTTCCAAGTTTCGTACCTGCTCCATCCTACTCATCTCCTCAAACAACATCGGCGCCAACAAGCAAATCTGCTACACCGCCACCAGTTGGTCCAAAGCCATCCACGCCTGACTCTTATGCCAGTTTCAAAACCCCTGAAGATAGAGCTGCCTATATCAAGGAGCAAGCTAAGAAGAGAATGAACGAAAAGTTGGCTAGATTTGGTATTCAAAGAAGCAGAAATACCCCATCTGCGACAACCGCTACTTCTAATGACACTCCATCCCCTCCACAAGCAGAGGCCCAGGTTTCCCAGCCAGTTGCCCAGCCAGTTGCTCCCGCTCCACCTGTTCAACAGCAGTCTCTTCCACCTCCACCTCAACAAGGAAAAGCGCCAGCACCTCCTCCGCCGGCTGCTAGAGCGACACATGATGCCTCGAACATGGATGATGAGGATGAGGATGATGAAGAGGAGAAGAAGCTTCGTGAGCAGCTTGAGGCTCTAAAGTTGAAAAAGAAGACTGATAAGGAAGCAAGACTTGCCAAACTTCGCAAAGAGCTCCAGGACGCTGAGAATGATGAAGAGCCAGTTGCTTCACAAAAGACTCAGACTTTTGCACCATCAGTTCAAACGAATTTACCGAAGGCAGCTGAACCAGCTACACAGCCAACTCATCATAACACCAACCCATTTGCGAAGCCTGTTGCTCCACAAGCTTCATCTTCATCATCAGCACAGCATGGTGCTGCTGCTTCTGCCATTTCATCCAACAACCCATTCGGCAAACCGCAACAGTTCTTTAAACCGGAGCCTGTTCTGTCTGCCACTTCATTTGACCAGAATCGGATTGCTGCTCAAAGAAAAGCTCAGCGTGGCGTTGACAATGATGATGATGATGATGGATGGTCATCTGACGAAGAAAAGCAAGATAGTGAAGATGACTCTTTGCCAAATCGTCAAGGTGCTGCTCATTTGGCTGGACTGTTGTTCTCTGGTATGGGACCAAGTAAGGCTTCCACTCCACAGGAGGAGAAGCCAAAACCAGTTCCAATTGCTGCTCCATTGCCTTCCGTGTCTTCTTCTGCCCCTTCAACAAAAATTGCTGCTCCTATTCCACAGCTCTCTGAACCAGCAGTTTCAGTTACTCCAGTAATCCCATCTATCCCAGTTGAAGCGTCTACAGTACCTGCTCAACAGAAGTATCAGCAACAGGAGCATACAGAGGAGTCAGTTCAAGCTGTACCTGCTATCCCAGTGGCACCTCCAATTCCCCAAGGCTTGACACATGTTGTTTCACAGTCCGAGGTACCGGAGACAATTTCAGGATCCGAATCAGAAGAGTTTATTACACCAACTGCTGTTTCTCCAGTTCCTGAGCTTGAATCTTTACCACATGTACCACCACCACCACCACCACCACCTGCACCACCTATTCCAGAAGGGTTGGCGCCACCTATTCCACAATCGGTAGCCCCACCATTACCAGAAACTTCTGCACCGATGTTGGAAGCTCCGAGTGCAGTGCCACCACCTCCACCATTGCCGGAGTTTTCTGCTCCGCCTGTTCCACAGATGGAGGCCCCTCCTTTACCAGGTACTAGCGCTCCGCCTCCGCCTTCGCTGCCCGAGCTTGCAGTACCACCACTTCCATCAATTCCTGCTCCAACTGCTCCAACTGCTCCTGTTGGTGGTGGATTGCCTTTCCTCTCCCAAATTATGGCACGCAGAGATGATAGATTTGTTGTTGAATGAAGCCTGAAGTTTTATTCTTATGTATAACATTTTCAGAAGTGAAAATAGAGACGCTTGAACGTGTTAAGTATATCGTAACTCTTTTTATATTATAGAATGTAATTAAATAGCACTTAATATATGAGTTTGCTGTGCCAGCTGTTGATCATTAGAATTCTAGCAAAATTATGAGTAGAACGCGAGGAACACATAGATGTTTTGTGGAATGCATATCACCATTTTGCGGTGCTTTCCCCTGGATAAGGGTTGTATATGCTGGAAACAAGAGGTGAAATGTGATGTGGTTTCCATGGTTCAACGCTTGTAAAGACAGGCAAACTGTCTGTGTCTGGAGTGTAACTTCCCATATTGACAAAGTGGGGGAGTGTCTCAACAGAAGGATCCGCCACCAAAAGCTCTCTTGTCTGTTTGTTTTCCTGAAGCGTATCAATGACACCGGAGTTTTCCGCTATGATGTCTTCAATCAAGTAGTGGTACTCTTCGCGCGTAACAGACTTTATCTCTGTGATCCTTTCCCAGAAGAGAGTGATGTAGTTGCCTGGACGTGACAAATCGACGGAACTCGGGTGGTCCCTCCACTGGTCCAACAAGTCTGATTGAAGTAAGTAGACTTTTTCCATGATAAACTGTGGAATAAAGTAGAAGACAACTTGGTGTTTGATAATCTTGGGGGCCACCACCTTGCGGATTTCGTGGGGCATGAAGTATGGGTTGTAGCGGCCGATCCGGATGTTTCTTGTGCCAGGTTCTCGGTAGGCAATGATTGCCTCGGTTTTGGTTATCATTAGATTGCAAGCGCTTGGTGGCTGGCTTATCTGTGGTGATCAAAGATTAACGCGTCAGTGGGAAGGGGGAGAGAGACGATAGAGAATGAAACAAAAGATGTTGAAACGACTATAACAGGCGATGAAGGGCGGCTAGAGCAAAAGAAGTGCAGTTCTGTTGTCGGTGCTCAAGAGATGTGGATTGCAGTAACCAATCCCTTTTTTCCTAGTATTATCTAGATGCTGCTGGCTCTTAAACAGTGTGTAGCAGTAGATAGTTAGCCCATCGGCTATAACCTTTTGACAGCTCCGAGATCAAAGGCATCCTGCAGCTTTGTTTACATGTTATGAGCCCCGTTGATGTTTGACTGCTGCCTTTTCTGAACGTGACACTAAGGTTTGTGAGATTGTGGGCGTCAACCCCACACAGCAAAAGTAACCGCGGCTGTCATTCCCTTAGGAGTGTGCCCCACTATACAACTCAAAAACATATATAAGGGTATATATTTATATGAGCGTATGGATTTAAGAGTTTTTTTATGATACATGCTTAAACCAAGCAAATAAGACATAAGATGCTCATCTCCCGGCTTCGTGACCCAAGGCAGAGGAGCAAGGAGCTGAAGCTCTTGCTCACGAACCTCCTCCAGTTGTACCGCGAGAACAGAGAGCACCCCACGAGGCCCGTGATCATCTTTCTTGCGACACTTCTCTCCACAGGTGCTGTGAGCGTTGGATACTTCATCAACAAGCTTGTTTCAGACTGGCGAGATAAGCGAGACTCCCGTCCACTATACAGACGCTCTTCTTCTACCATCTTGAAGAACGGCGCCAGACAGCTCTTTATCCCCTACAAGAATAGGCAGAAGAGAGTGGTAATACGGCCTACAGACCCAGAAGTGTATGACCGGGACAGGTACAAGTTTAAGAACTTTGTTAAGAACATTAAGACAGAGCGCGACACAGAAAAGGTGTTCAGTTCCAAGTTCCTCAACCAGCTCATCATCATCTGGAAGATATTGGTGCCCAAGTTGAATGACCAGAACACTGTCTTGCTCGTTGCCCAGTTTTTCTTCTTGATCCTTAGAACATGGCTCTCTTTGCTTGTAGCAAAATTAGATGGCCAGATTGTCAAAGATATCATTGGTGGTAAGTTCACAAAGTTTATGAGAGATTTGGTGTATTGGTTTTTAATGGCCGTCCCATCCTCTTACACAAACAGCGCAATCAAGTACTTGATGAAGAAGTTGGCAAGTAACTTCAGAACAAACTTGATGAGATACATACACGATATGTACTTGGATGACAGAATGGTCTATTACAAGATCATGTTTAATGACAAGTCAATCAAGGACATTGACAACTTCATAACCACGGATGTTAACAGATTCACGACCGCATTATCTTCTTTGTTCTCTAACATTGGTAAACCAATGATGGACCTGGTGTTCTTTGCCGTCTATTTGAGAGACAACTTGGGAACTGCTGGTATTTCTGGTATCTTCATTAATTATTTCGCTACAGCATGGCTTTTGAAACGTTTCACCCCACCATTTGGCTTGTTGAGCAAAGACAAGTCCGCATTGGAAGGCGAATACTACAATGATCACTTGAACTTGATCAATAACGGAGAAGAGATTGCATTCTATAACGGCACAGAGTTGGAAAAGATCAAGATCAATGGGGTTTACAACAAGATGATGAACCACGTATTCAAAATCAATCGAATCAAGGTTAGTTACAACTTTTTGGAGGATTACTTGTTGAAATATACCTGGTCTGCTCTTGGCTACTTCTATGTCTCCATCCCTATATTTATCACTTCACTGCAGGAGAATGTCCTTACAGGTACAGAGGAACGAAATATGCGTCAGTTCATTGTCAATAAGAGACTTATGCTCTCAATGGCTGATGCTGGGAGCAGATTGATGTATTCCATTAAGGATGTCTCAAAATTGACAGGTTACACTGATAGAGTGTTTACCTTGTTGACAGTATTGCATCAAGTCCATGCTACTGAGTTCAACTATGGTGATCCTTCTGACCACAACACCATTAGAGGTACTGTTCAGTGCCATTACAATGGTCTCCGCTTTGAAAAAATCAATGTGATTATACCAGGTTCTCAGGGACTTGATGGGGTCAAGCTCATTAGTGAGTTGAACTTCCAATTAAGAAACCACGAAAGTACTTTAATTTTGGGTATGAACGGTTGTGGTAAGACTGCTATTGAAAGAGTTATGGCTGGTTTGTGGCCTCTGTATGATGGCTTGCTATCAAAGCCAAACGATGATGATGTTATCTATTTGCCTCAGAGACCTTATTTCAGCAATGGTACACTCAGAGATCAGATCATTTATCCAATGTCTCATGGCGAGATGATTAACAAAGGTCTTACTGATTGGGACTTAGTGAAAATCTTGAAAGAGGTGAAATTGGAATACTTACTTGATCGTGAAACTGGGCTATCTTACTTGGATTCTGAACAACAATGGAAGGATGTCTTGAGTGGTGGAGAAAAGCAAAGAGTTCAGTTTGCCAGAATATTGTTCAAGAACCCTAAGTTTGTTGTGTTGGATGAAGCAACCAATGCCATTTCATCTGACATTGAAGCATACTTGTTTGACATGTTGAAACGGAAGAACTTCGCTTTCATAACTTTGTCTCATCGTCCATTGTTGATCAAATACCATGACCATTTATTGGAAATTCACGATGATGGAAACTGGTCCTTCGAAACGTTAGGAACTGACGCTGCTATCACTTCAATTGAAAAAGAAATCAAAGAGATTGAATTAAAGTTAAAGCATGTTGACAGTTTGGAGAAACGTAAGAATAATTTGGAGTTGTTGTTGGATGGACATGATGTTGAAGATAAGAAGCTGGGTGCTGAAGAAAGTGAGTTGTTAGAAGATAAAATTGAGGACGTAAACTCCAGCGAAGAATATACCGAAGGAATTAGTGTATCTTCGAGCAGTATTGCCGCTGCTTCTCCAAAGATTTTGACCACTAAGAACGAAACGAAGAAGGCCAGATCGAAGAAGACTAGATCTAGAAGCTAATGAACAGTCATCTCCAATCACCATGTGTTATGATTTCAATATTGTTTTAATGGTAAGCTCAATATGCTATAAATTCTCCATCAAATTTTCTACGTCGTTTATATTATTAAAACTTAGAATTTTCCTATATTTATTTATCTTTTATTCATTTTGTAGGATTCCATGGTGTCTTGATACCAACTAAATTGGTAGTGTCCGTGAAGAAGATCTTGAGTTCTGGACATGTCTGGTTGTATGTGTGTGTTCTGTTGAAAGGATTCCTTCCACTTTTCTTCTTTCCTAACACTATTCCATTACCAAGGGGATCTTCTTGAAACTTTTGTACGGCATGCTTGTGCTCCGCATCGGCTAAGTCTTCATAGTACTTGTTCCACTGCTCACCACCTTTCTCATAGTCTGGAATTGGGTCACATCCGATGTACTGGACCTGGTCCCGTGGAAAATGCAACGCTTGAAAGTGTAAATCCAAGAATCGATGTCTTTTGAACTCAAACCCGGTTACTGTGATCCTTTGTGGGTATACGCCGGTTATCTCCTTGAACCTAGCTATGCTGAAGAGGACGTTCTCAAAAGAGTCACGGGCATATTCTTCTGTATGAAGCCTACTCTCGTATGACTCTGCAATCAAGCCCAGATTCTTTGCCAAGAAGTAGTAGCTTTGAGCCTCTGACATTGGACCTGCCTGCTTCTTAGTTTGTCCACCAGAAAATATCAAGAGAGAATTCTCGTCTTGTTTCAACCTGTTTATACCGTCCTCAATGTGCTGGATAAAGAAGTGGTGGTCCTGTCCTTCCACTTGGAATGACTCAAGAAACCAGTCATCAGCTAAACGGCCATCATTTGTGAACTTCCATATTCCGTGTCCTGGAACAATTATCAAATGGTTTGGTGGCATTTGCTGTATTGGCTTTTGATCTAATAATGATTGTAGTTGTTTGTTACACTGACATCTTGTCTCCCCAGTTATTAATCGCGGATTCAGTCGCAGACTTTCACCTGGTTAGGAAAATATGCCATTAACATAATAATTGAAGTATTAGTTGGTGTGGTTATACAATACACAAAGTGTTACTAAGAGTACACTTAATATGGGCACATATAAATAGAATCGCACATGTGAACGAAGTGCCCTAGTCGGTCAATGGTCATTAAAAACATGTAGTATTCACGGACATGATTAGAACTGAAGTGAAGAAATATATGCTGAATAGTTTTAGACAAAGACAAAAGGCCTTCCAGTGATGGACAGCCTCACAGCCAAGAGGATTGCACTGCAAGAGAGAATCATGACTCCAGAATATATGACCAACTTGTAGAATGCATGAAGGATGTCATCCTTCGAAGAGGATTCGATAGGGATGAAAGAACCAGCAATCAAGCAACCAAGAATTGGACCTGGTGTTGATGTAAACAAGAAGAAACCCAAACGAGCTTCAGCACCATTTGTGCCGAATACCTGTGCAAGACATGCTGGGTACAATGAGAACAGGGGTCCAATACAAAAACCAAAGATGGCAACAAAGATAGCAAACAGTGCAATGAATTCATTCTTGATAGAAGGAATCCACATCGCAAGAATAGAGATGCTTGCAATACCTAGACACACCACCAAAGTATTACACCGCCCGATTGCGTCACTGACAAGTCCTGGGACTACACGACCCGGTCCTCCAAGCGCGTTGAAGATGACCAATAGGTATGCGGTGACTGATGAATGTGGACTAATTATTGTGGCAAAGTAGTCCAAGTAGAATATGGCAGGATAAGAACCAAACATACCAATGATATTGGAAACAAGCATTGTATCGTATCGAAGATCAGATGTCTGCGTTGCCCAGCTTTTGAGCATGGTAGCGTAGGTCTCGGGAAGTGCTTTGATCTTGGACTTTGTGAATTTTGAATTTGAAATTGTTTCTGGCTTGTGGATATATTGACTCCCAAGATTTTGTGGAATAAGTGATACAGCACCAATTGCAAGTGGGATATATACGAACCCAATGGTTCTCGTTGTCCATCCAAACCCATATTTGTTGATCATATTCTTGAATATTATGGGCCAGATCATACCACCAAGGGAGACTCCAGACATAGACATTCCCAGTGCAGCAGCTCTTCTTCTCTTGAACCATTCGATTGGGGAGAACATTATCGGTGGAAAGAGTAGCGATGATCCAACAGAGAATAATATTGCTTGGAAAAAGTAGCACTTCCATAGTTCACCAGGCTGTATTGACGAAAGACCAAAGAAAGAAATGACCACAAGCACACCCCCGAGAGCTAAAACGCTTCTGATACCAAATGCGTATACCAATGGTAAGTTTAATGGTGTTAAACAGTAGATTATGGAGGCCTGGCATGCACCAATGATGGAAAGCTTTGACGACGGAATATCTTCAAACAATTGAGTCTCATAGTATGTCTGGAAAGCACCATAAGAGTTGATCATCCCAAATGTGGAGAAACTGATGCATACACATCCCATGACGACAAACCACCCACGTCCACCTTCTGGGAATTCCTGCTTATCTGCTTCTGTGGAGTGTTTGTTGTTAAGAGAGGTGTCCTCGGCATCATCTGCGAGCTCAATGTCCAGTAATTCCAGCTGATGCTTTGTACATGGCTCCATTGCTAATAACCATAACACATACCACTAGTACACGACAATTGATTGGTAACTCCAAGGTATAAGATATACTAAAAATTAATTCAACTGATTGTCTATTTCCTCCCAGCCATTTACAAACTCTGCGCTAACTCCGTCCGCATTGAAAAGGGGTTAGGGGGTCAGCGGTTCTCGGGTTCTCGGGGTTTGAGTTGCATAAAACACATACTGGGCATACTACTGGTGATACTGGTAATAATGGTTGAATATAGTAATTTTGGGAGTTATTAAGATTTACTAAAACAGATAAGAACTACGTAAATCTCCCTGGAAATGCAAATGTTGTGTGTAATTTATAATCCCATCCTGAAAAATCTGTAGTATACAATAAAAGTCGTAACGTGGGTCATTTGAAGTCCTTGTAGGTCCATTTCTCGGTGATCTTTGGTTTGTACTTTCTTCCCTGCTTTGTTGGGACTCTGGTCTCCACCTTACCTGTAGCCTGGAGCTTCTTCATGTTGTCGTAGAACAAGTTACCCTCTGTCTTAAGCTTTCTAAGGGAGTCTGTGAGTTCATCAGAGAGCTTCACCTCCAATGGACCGTCTGTGACAACGAACTTGGATCCTAGCTTATGTCTCTTTTTCACTTGCTCCTCAACATGCTTCATGTTCTCTGGCTTAGTGTTATCGAGCTTTGCGGCAACCTCCTGGTTGTAGACACGCAGCTTCTGCAGCTCGCCAATCTGTGCCTTAAGGGTTTTCAACTCCAGCTCCAACTCCATTCTCTCCTGATGTCTCTTCTCTTTGTTTCTTTGGTGCTTGGTTTTCTTCTTGACAATAACTGGCTTGTTGAGAGATAATGACTGCTCCTGCTCATCTTCATTTTCATCCTCTACCTCTTCCTCATCATCCTCTCCATCGTCAACCTCCTCCTTATCATCTAAGGTCTCAATCAAGTGCTGAATCTTGGCCTTGTGCTCTTCAAGCTCCAATCTCTTGTTCTCCTTCTGTTGTTCTGTGGCAAATTCACTCTGTATCAACGATTTCCATGACTCCAAGGATGGGTTGTAGGATTTACCAGCTACAGGCAGTCTTTCAACCTCCTGAACTGACAATGGCGCACGCTTCAATGTGTTTGGACCATGTGTTGGCTTTGTAATTGGCATGGAACTAAACTTCTTCAATACCTCCGGTCTTCTGGCGTCGTCTGTCTTTTGCTTCTTGGTCTTGATTGCCTCGTTCTCCCCGCCCCAAACATCATAGGCTCTAGTATTGACGATACCTTCCTTCTCAACTATTGTTGCACGGCCTGACTCACCCTGAACTCTTCCTGCAAGCTTCATAAGTCTATGGATTTCTTTTTTCTTGACACCATCAACCTTGTCGCCTGTTTTTGTATGGTAGTGCTGAAGACCCGGGGCCTTCGATCTCTGTGCAAGAATTTCGGAGGACTTAGTCACTTTGTACTCCTTCACCTGCTTCTTAGACCTGAGCTTCTCATCACCTGCAACATCAACCTGGAACAAAGCAGAGGCATCCATCTGGTCGGCAGACTCACCGAGCGTGCGGATCTGTTCACGGCGCTCGTCAATGCCAGCCTCAATGTCATCAATGTCAATGTTCTTTCTCCAGGCCTTCTTGCCTTTTCTGGAAGGCTGTTTCTTCTGTGCTGGTCTGGATGACATTCTGTAGTTATCCTTCTGTATACAAAGAGTAAATTTTCAAACAAAATTCTGTATAAAGAAGATGACTGGTTATACAAAGAAGATAGGAAGAAAAGCTCATCGCACAACAACAAAAAAAAATTTCTGTATAAGAGGGCAGTGCACATAACCTTTCCATTCGTGTCCAATTCTTCTCAATATATAGGGATAATTGATATAGCGATAGAGTATTACCTAATAGCACTCTAGATTCACAAATTATATATATATTAACAAAAACATTAATTATCTCTAAATATTTCACGTAGATTTCCCGGATTTTATCTCCTCATATTTTTCCTCGATACTCTGTAGAACGATGCTGATAACATTAAGGAAAGATGTCACGTCGACACCCCCGTTAATACAGACATAGGACGGTATGTGGTACTTTTTGGTGATAACTGTGCCTAGTTTCTTTGTCATATCCAGTAAGGTCTCTTCAGAATTGTTGAGAATCGTCTGTACTGCTTCTCCTCTTTTTGGCTGCTGGATGTTAGTGTCTTGCTTAATGAGATACAGAAAATATTCCACGATGTGTAGTTATATCAGATACATACGTCGTAAACGCTGTAGATGTAGCATCCCATGGGCGTCTTGGTGTCATTTGGACCCAGCACGAGCATCATTGCAACCTTGTTGCGGGCGCCTTGTTGTGGCTTAACGGATGGTATTGTGGCCACGAGGTCAACAGGTTCTGCAAAAGGTGGCTCCAGAGTCTTGCTGAATGTGAGAATGGACATTTGTTTCGTTGGTATCCTGACGTTCGCCATTATGTTGGCTATATTTTAATTGATAAGTCAATTCATAAAATTGATCTACCTTATATACCCACCCATATTCTCCATAATACATGCGCGATTGAAGATCTGAAAGTTTTGGCTACATAACAGACACTTTTCTGCCTCTTCATTCCATATATAAATAGACACATTCCCTGAATATGTCCAAGCCTATTTCTATTGTTGTTGCTGCCTTGGTCCCTTCTATGGGAATTGGCTCCAAGGGCGGCCTCCCTTGGCGTTTACGCCAGGAAATGAAGTACTTCAAGACACTTACCACAACCCCGGTCAGTGGTGCTAGCGGAAAGATAAATGCTGTTGTGATGGGGCGTAAGACCTGGGAGTCGATTCCAGCTAAGTTCAGGCCACTTCCTGGACGCTGTAACATTGTTGTCTCGAGACAAAGTCAAACAGGTGAGATACGAGACGGCGCTACCTTTTACTCATCTGTTGAGGACGCGTTGCACGCATTATCACTACAAAGGGATATTGCTAAAGTATTCATTATGGGGGGCGCAGAGATATACATGCACTGCTTGAAGAACAAGCTGGTGGACCACCTCTTCATTACAGAGATTCTGCACAAGGAAGATTCAGATCTTCAGATGGACACCTTTTTGGACGCAGAGTACATTACACAGAACTTTGAACGGAGGTCGCACGCTGAGCTCGAGGAACTTGCCGGGCTGACCGTTCCCGATGGCGTGGATGAGGGCGCTTTCCACTACAACTATAGGCTGTATAAACGCGTGTAAAATTCGCTTAGCTAATCAATTCGATTCTAGAAACCCAACTAATCCTTAATTAGTTTATAAAGTGATCAATAATGTTGTTACTTGAACACATCCAAGTATTGATACCACATGATTACAGAGCCCAAGAGACTTCGGCTGTGCTCGCCCGCGAATTTTGGGGGAAGCCGGCAAACGGAAAAAGGAGAAAAGAATGGACAATTTCGTTTAGTGTTTGCTGATTACAAACGGAGCAAGAAGCATCTGATAGTTTTTCTTTCAGGGAATTGGCATTTTCGAGCTGTCGCCTTGTGTGTTGTCTATCTTTCTCTATCAGTTTATCCTAATTGTCTCTATCTCTTCTATCTCTGTCTCTCTTCCGATTGCCACCCGAGGTCTCCTTACACTTAATAGCTATCACCCGCAAACACTACCGCCAAAGTGAAGTTCCATAAGCACACAAAGAAGACCATGTCCGACGCATCCAACGCCTCCTCCTGGACATCCTTCCTGAAGTCGATTGCCTCCTACAATGGAGACCTCTCCTCCCTCACAGCTCCTCCTTTCATCCTTTCCCCAACATCTCTCGTTGAGTTCTCGCAGTTCTGGGGTGAACATCCAGACTTGCTGATTGCCCCAAACTTCATTGGCGACGCTGAGTCCCTCAATGGTCCTGATGCCGATGAGGTGTCTCAGGAGCGTATTATTGCTGTCACTAAATGGTTCATCTCAACTCTCCGTTCCCAGTACTGTTCCAGAAATGAGTCCATGGGCTCCGAGAAAAAACCACTCAATCCTTTCCTCGGTGAGCTCTTCCTCGGAAAATGGGAAGACAGCACAAAGGGACAAAAGCTTGGAGACAGCATCCTTTTGTCTGAACAGGTATCTCACCACCCACCTGTTACCGGTTACGCTATATTTAATGACAAGAACAATGTCCAACTTCAAGGTTACAATGGTATCAAGGCCTCCATTTCAACAGCTTCCATCACAGTTAAACAGTATGGTCATGCCATTCTCGAATTCAAGGACCTCAAAGAGACCTATCTCATCACACTACCACCACTTCATATTGAAGGTTTGATTGTGGCATCCCCATTCGTTGAACTAGAAGGTAAATCCGTCATTCAGTCCTCCTCCGGTTACGTCTCGGTCGTCAACTTTTCAGGAAGAGGCTATTTCTCCGGTAAGAAGAACTCTTTCAAGGCCAGAATTTACAAGGACAATGCTGCCGCAAATTCTTCCAAGGACCAAGCTCTCTACACTATCTCTGGCCAATGGTCTGGTAAGTCACACATTTACCCGGGATCATCCACCTCCAAGTCTGAGGGAACATTGTTCTATGACGCTCAGGCCAAGAATCCAGAGCGCCTGATTGTCAAGCCAATCGACCAGCAGAATGACCTTGAGTCCCGCAAGGCTTGGAAACCTGTTGCCGATGCAATTGCCGTTGGAAACTATGACCTCATCCACAAGGAGAAGACCATGACCGAAGTTGCACAGCGCGAGCTGAGAAAGAAGGAGCAAGAGAATGGCATCAAATGGGATACCCGCTGGTTCCACGAGGTAAATATGGATAAGCTCGAGCCAGGCGCTGAGCCAGATGCATTTGTTGGTCTGGCCTCCCTTGCTGGCCTCTCAAGAAGGAACGTACCAAGCGGTACACAAATTGGCGATAAAGAGGACAAGAAGGAGGTAGCATCTGACCACTGGAGATTTGTTAGAGAAAAGTGGGACAGCGAGACTGAGGTCAAGGTTTAATACTAATATCTTGTTATGTGTCATGTCTCTTATGATTCCCCCGCCCCCATTCCTGTCTAGGTGTTCCTTTTGTCCTTTTACATCCCTGTCCCTTTTTTCTATAGTTTTTTTAGTGATCTATGTTATTGACTTTATATAATTTATAATACGCTTGATCTCCATCTCTTCACAAAAATAGTATGATAGATCATCGTACGCTGAACTACAAATACATCGGAACCACCGAACAAATTACACAATGGAATGCATCATGACGCCGCTTGAATTCCTAATACAGAAGTAAATCTATCAATCTTTTAAACAGCGGGATAAGCCTTTATCCAGTTATCAAAAAGGGCGGTTGAGATATATAAACTTGTCAGATTGCCATTTGCGCCCACCCATCCATGTTCCTCCCGAAGGAGTACACATGAAGGGTCGAGATCATCGCTCCTTTAAAACAGGGGAAAACAAAGTCAACCCCAAACAAAAGGCAAAATTATTGTAGATGACCAAACCGCAAGGGTTGTGGACAAGCTAAATAAAAGCCTCACTCTAGGGCACAAAGGCTGCAACTCATCAACCAAGTTGGATTCAGTGGCTCTTTAGAAGAGTCAAAGAGGGACGTTCTCTATAGAAATGATCCTACTGTGGTAATAGGTGTTAGTGCTCTGTCAAAATCCATAATAATCTTGGGAATTACACAAGATTTCCCAAAGGTAGGGGTGTAAAACTTACTGAAGTACGTCGACAAAGAAAAGGAACCACTACTAAAATTCTTGAAAATGGAATGGAACAGAGCTGCCTTTTATAGTTTTCGCCAGACCTTGCGCGAACACTGAAAATTTTTGGAAAAAGAAACGTTAAGCTTAGGGCTTTTGCAGGAGAAAAAGTAGGGCAGCCAGTGGGTAGGGCTGATGGTGAAATCACGTGATTCTTCTTCTAGGGCATTGAAAATTTCTTGTGTGACTGTTTATTCGCGAACATGTTTTTTTTTTAACTTCAACACCTAGACATCTTCAAGAGAAGCTCACTTGTTACTATAAACACCCGGACATCTGCACACGCACACGCAGACTCACAAGCTTTGAAGACAGCGCCTCCCACGCTGTAAACTATAGCAACGCCCAACTTGCAAACGCATTCGCGCTTGGGTTCGCGGAACCACTCAGACTTTTTCACACTCAAATTTCCAAACTCTTCAACAGAGAGGGCAGCATAACAAGAGACCTTTATCCAAACGATCAATAAAGAAAAGTCACAATGGCCGAATCCCACAGATGTATGTTTTACAAAGACAAGAGAGTAGGAGAGGAGGTATTTATGACATGTATCCATAAGAAGCAGTTATATTGTACGGGCATGCTGTGTCAAAATCTGTTTAGAGGACATCCACACCCACAAGAAGATCATGGACCACTTCAGCGAAACACACAAAGGACCCATATTGGTCTAAGTTATTGAAGCTCTAACTATGAACTAGCACTTGTCACAGGGAGGAAACTTTTGGTGCCAAGTGTAATGTCGGGCTTTCAAGATTTATATTTGGGGACTATTCAAGCAAGATACAAGACTTTCAACAGCGGCTTATGAAAAGCACACCAGCCAGAAGTATCACACTTAGATGGATGCAACTCTACACACCCAATATCTACATGAGAACTGTTTTCTGTTTGTTTTGACCAGATATCTACCTTAGACTACAACCAGAAATCTCACACTCAGTCTGACAATCAATACTCTTTCTCCTTCTCTTATACGTTTGAATTCAAATTTTCTAGAACCAAGTTACTAACATATTTTTAACAGTGTACGTTAAGGGCAAACACGTCTCCTACCAGAGATCCAAGTCTGTCACAAACCCAAACGTCTCCCTTGTGAAGATTGAGGGTGTCTCCTCCTCCGAGGACGCCAAGTTCTACTTGGGTAAGCGTGTCGCTTACGTCTACAGAGCCTCCAAGGAGATCAGAGGTTCCAAGATCAGAGTCATCTGGGGTAAGATCACCAGAACCCACGGTAACGGTGGTGCTGTCAGAGCCAACTTCAAGTCCAACTTGCCAGCTAAGACCTTTGGTGCTTCCGTCAGAATCTTCTTGTACCCATCCAACATCTAAGCTGTGGGGGGAATTTGCATGAAAATCTATGTTGTTTTACCGGTTCTTTCTTAAAAAAATATATAATGTTTTATTCTGGAATTTCATATTCCCTTGTAGGTAATTAAAGTTTGAAGAAGGATGATGCGTGAACCATAGAAGCTGATAGCACTCTTACGATTACCTCGTCCGGCACGTTTAATACTGTACACAAGATACACATAATCATTCATTCGATTATGATGCATTTGTTTATATGTTTGAACATTAACCAGTTCAAGTGCTATGGATTATCTTTTTATAGCTCATCAGTTTCTACTACTGTACCCATAGAAATAAACAGTAAGCTCCGAGGGTCTACCACCGAAACTTTAGCGATATCAAAAAAATAGCGGTCTCCTTACCAATATCTGACAATAACAACAAATATCCCTATAAACCACATATCACTAACATCGCTAATTAAACAAAGATGATTCCATTTGAGGGTCTTCTGCCATGGGGTGTTATCCTCACAACGCTCGTTGTGGGAGGTACTTACGTCGGTGTATCCAAGTTCCATTTCACCAACGACAAGAAAAGACCCCGCTACAGCCTCGATCTGTTTGACAGACAGATGATGGAACGTGACCTCAGACTCACAGGGAAATACAGGGCTCAGTCCCAAGATCCAATAGCCCCTGAGGCCTTTAAGACCAACGGTATCTGGAAGCTGGAGAAGTTGAGCTGGTGGAAGGACTAAACGCTCCCTTGTCAACGCTCCCCCGCTCTACACGTTCGAGCATGCTCTAACCCACACACTTACACACTATTATTTATTAAGACAGTTGTACTTCATATGAACTGCCCTATTTATTCGTTATTTTATGGCTTCTTTTGTTGATTCACACAAAGAACAAATTATTTATTAAGTATATGTTCTATATATATATATATGCGCACTTTTATGTTCCACTTCTCCAGGTGGCCTTCCTAAAGGAATGATGTGTATATGCTAATACAAATCTGCAACAAATTTACACTCATTATAAGAGGCTCTTAAAAGAAATAAAGAAATGTGCGAGATATTAAAACTTAATACTGGTAAATATAGGGAGCATGTATAGAAGCGTTATCATAAATGGCCTGCATCTTATTTTCTTTTTTCTTTCATATAATAGACTGTATGTGTGCAAAGAATTGAAACGAAAGAAAAGGATTCTGTGGGTATTTAAAAGCAGCATGATGGTATGATGATAATAGACAGGAGTGGGACGAATAAACAAAGAGGTGAAATCAAAAAATTAACAGTCAACATCAAACAAATAAATAAGACAAAGATCAAATCATCATAATAAAAAACCACACCTGCCGGAATGATAAAGAAATAATTAGAAATAAGTAGAAAAGAAAGCATGAATGAACAAGAAAAGAAAGATAAGATGCACACCAAATAAATGCCCAAAAAGAAACCAACAAATCAACCAATACGCATACTTCTTCTCTTAAAGAAATCCATAACCTTCTTAGCAGTGGATGGCTCTTTCTTTTGATCAAAACTGGTATAAGCAATAACGGATTCCTTCTTCTTTGGAATGTGAGAATGTCTTCTATTCTGGATGTTGTCGATATTAGATGGTTCCAAAATCTTCTTCTTCTGCTGTGACGCTCTAATATTTTGTGACTCCAAAGATGAAGAAGACTTAGACTCTGGTTGGGACGTATAGAAGCCCAAGAAACTGAATCTCTTGGTTTTATTGTTTGTAGAAGTAGAATCGTTGTTCTTCGAAGCAGATGGAACTCTCAGCTGCTCATGAGGGGATGCATTAACTGAAGTGTTCTTAGTGAGAGTTGAATGAGCGGATGGCTTAGAAACAGATGAGTGTGCACTGGAAGAACGGGATGGCTTGGAAATATTCTCAGTAGAGGACTCTGGCTGTTTCTCAGTGCTAGAAGAACCAAATAATCTATCCATAACCATCTCTGCAGCGATAACAGCAGGATAACGATTAGTTTTTTTATTGGATTTCTCCTGAGCATCATCCAATGCAATTTTCTCATCTGTAGTCTCATTCTCCGGTTCCTCTGGTTCCTCTGGAACTCTCTGTGGAGAAGAGGAAAAACTTGTGGGCAAGAACGTTGGAGACTTTGGTGTAATGATCCCACCTTCAGCCAATGCCAAATCGACATGTGGCTGGCTGATCTTAGAGTTACTCAAAGATGTAATAGAGGTCGTAGACTCTGATCTTGCAAATGGAGTAGAGAAATTGTTATGCAGCTGGAAGTCCAAGTTCTGCGAGTCTTGAGCTGAGTACAGGCCAGGGTGATAGGAAGTTGGTCTTGGTTTTCTTGGAGCACCTGGCAGTTTCTGGTTTGGATTTGGCTGATGGTAATTGTTCGAGTTCGTTGGGATCTTTGGCACAATGAACGCTGGAGAAGCAGACTTCTTTGCTGGAGACTCCTCAATAGCAGTGTTAATCAGCTGTTCTTTCTTTGTTATTGAAGAAATACCAGTATGTGTAGTGGATCTTGGGACACCTTGACTGGACATGGAAGGCGAATTCTTTTTAGCAGTGGAATCACGACGACCATATTCAGAAGTGTTGAATGAATTCGACTGTGGAATTTGGTGTCGGATCTCGTCAGCATCCACAACGGCTTGCAGTGCCATGGAAGCGGAGCTGTATGATTGAACCGAGCCACTTCTCTGGTGACCTCTTGGACTAAATTTGACTTGTTCGCTGATAGAAGTAGATGACGTAGATGATGGAATAGCAATAGCATGACTAGAGGAAGTCTGTGGGGGAAGTGGGGATGCAAAGAATTGTTGGGATTGTCTGTTAGGGTTGTGCAGTGCGGTGGAAGAAGTATCGATCAGAGAGTATCTTCTGTAATCATTCAACATTGGACGAGGCTGTGGCTGAGATGGCTGAGCATTTGCGGCCAATCCATTAGTGTTGTTCTTATCCCATTCCGATGGCGTAACTGAAAGGAATGGAGCATGTGGAGCCAACCATTGATGGCCTCTGATATCTCTCAATGTGATTCTTTTCTTTGGATTTGGAACCAGAATTCTTCTGAGAAGGTCTCTTGGCATTGGTTCAATGTATTCTGGGAAAGTGAGTGGAGTAGAAGTGATGTACTGGTACAATTTTGCAATGTTATCACCATCTGGATTCTGTGGATCATCATCAAATGGCAAATAACCAGCAAGCATAGCGTACAGAATTACACCACAAGACCAGATATCAACTTTTCTAGACTCGTAAGGTTCACTTGATATGACCAATTCCGGGGCAGCATAACATGGAGAACCACAGGAAGTTCTCATGAGTTCATGACCAGGTGTGAAGCTGTTAACAAAACCAAAGTCGGTAATAATGATATTTTTATGTTTGTCTAGCAACAAATTCTCAAGTTTCAAGTCTCTGTGTACAATACCTTTGGAATGCATATAATGAACACCACTGACCAATTGTGCAAAGAGCCTACAGGCCAAAGAGTCCTTAAGGTATCTGTGTTGAAGGATATAGTCAAAGAGCTCACCACCTGAAGCGTATTCTAAGACAATACCAATGTACTTGTCATTTTGAAGCACCTCTTCCAATTTGATAATGTTTGGGTGTGAGAGTCTCTTGAGGGCATTAATCTCTCTGTGAACTTTAGATTCACGGTCTGAACCTCTTGGAATGGATTCACGGCGAATAAACTTGATGGCAACTTGAGAAGGTTGGCCGCCGTCTTTACGCCAGCCGAGTTTGACCTTACCGAACTCACCTTCGCCTAATGTCGATCCGAGTATATAAGAACCAAATCTTATCTCCTTATGAGCCTTCCGAGGCTTTGCCTGGAAACTTTGACGACGTTTTGTTGTGGATGCGGTAGCGGTGGTTGCAGTTTCACTCATCGTTACTGATGTTTTTGTACTTTTTATGGTTATTAGAACTGTGATGTGTTGTGAAAGGTGAAAGTTGTAACTCAAAAGCTTTATATATCAACCTCCAAACTCAAAAAAACACGCAGGGGCAATAAAAGGACCCAGGAGCTCTTTGATGAATCTAGCACAAGGACAGAGAGCCAAAAAAATGTGTTCCCTGGCGATCTGCGTGATGTGTTTTCTTTGGTGGTGAATGATCTCCGGTGACACACTCAGAAATCTCTTGGTGATGGGGCAGGGGCCACACAATGTTATATATCAAAATGTGACCAGAAGTATGTTATTGTCAGTAGTAAGCCACTATAAAGCTGGGTATTCTCCTATTGTTGCTCTGTGTAGGGGACGACCCTTGTGGTAATCTTAAACAGCAGTAGAGGAGGAAGGGGGTAGGGGCGTCTGGGCTGTGTGGTAGTGTGTTAATATGCGCATCATCGATCATAACAGGGGGGATTGAGGGAAGGCGCCTTAGTGGCCAAACCCCACTACCACCCTGTAAATGAGAAAAAGGGAGAAAAGGGCAAGATGGCCAGCACCTACCCAAGCACTTAGTCGAGGAATAACACCTATTGACTGCTGTGTCCTTGGGGACGGTTTCCATCTGGTCCGTTTTAGCTTGTAGGACGAAGACTTACCTAGCTTGTGTTTATTCCGGAACACACACGCGCAAGGCTAAGTTGAGAAAGGCAGAGAGCACCGTCTGTCTGTGCGAGTTGGAGTGTGCTTGTGTAGAGAGAAGAGCGGTCCTCTTGTGTTTTGGGCCTTGCTATATATGGAGCGGGAGAGAAGAAGGAACAAAAAGTGTGTCTATGTTTATGAAATCAGAATTATTGGTGTTTTTGCCTTTGTTTATATTTCTTGTCTGTCCAAAAGAATTTTCGGGTTTGTTTACATTTCCCCAATGAGGGTGCCTGTTCCCAGGCACGCAGGCAAGGGCAGATCCTGGTTCCGCGGGGTGTCGCACTTGGACTCCAGGCAGACGCCTCCTTTGGGCTAGGCAGACGATCTCTCCCAAGATTTTGCCTAGCGCCAAGCTGCCTCTGCCTAGGGCCTCCCAGCAACGCATGTGAATACTCCCGATATGCCGGGTGCGTTCCGCCTATATGGAACGTGCGCAGATCAAATGGAATGCCCCGTACAGCCCTAAGCTCATCCCCTCCTCCATATAGCACAACAGTAAATATAGTAGCCAGCTACGTCATAAGGGTTTAGAGGTGGTGGGGAGAAGGTGTGTGTTTATATGTGAGTGTGTGTCTGTGTGTCTGTACGTATTGCAAGACTCTAAAACTTCCATTACAACAAATCAATAATACGTGTGCATAAACACATTCTTTAATCTGATCTTATAAAACTAGCTGATAGAGAAAGCGAAAGACAACTATACATGTCAGCCCTATCAACCCACATTCCGCCCAGGACCGGGGGAACTCCCCAACCAAGAATGTCACTTGTATGCACTTGGTTCATTGCGAACATGCATTCCACTTGGGGTGGCATATATATATATGTGGGTGTGTCTTCGGAAGTTTGATTCGGAATGTAAACATCAAACTGGAACCAGTATTGAATCAACACTCAGATGCCTTTGTATACGTTTAGGGATTGGTATACGTACCGATGTGTGCATGAAATTAGTCGGTTCGTATCACACATAAAGGGAGCTTTATCAGTCGTATATATGAAGGACGGGGAATATATAATGTAAGAATTCATTAAAACTATGGATTATAATGTAATGAGTATTGAGTGGCTAGTTTAATCACCTCAATACAAGAATTCTCTTTATTGCCTGAAACTGCAACGGTTATCATGCCGGTTATTACGGAACTCCGAATCAAAACATCCGGACACTTGCTAATGCATCCAAACACCAGTAAATACATAATAGAGTCCGATTAAATTCGTTGCACTTAATACTCATTAATATTAAATGTGAATAAACCAATTAAATCATAAATGATTCGATGTATCTTCTAGATCCAATTTAAATTAGGCTTGATTCCCAGAAATTTTCATATCAACAAATAACAATATATACCTTATAGTTCTAAGATTAACTATTCGGTAGATGATTTATGGGCTGGCTCTATATCACTTGACGCACCACTGCTAAATGTTTAAAATCTATTTTTTTCGAAAATCCCTTCAATTGGCCCTAAAGCATATGGATCATGGTAGTTAGAACGCTAGGTTTCTCGTCAAATATTAGGCTAAGAGAATTTCGGTCGTATTAATCTTTAGGAGCAATCTAAGCTGAGACACCAAAACAAGGAATAGCCATTGTACATTGATCGTATTGAGATCTGATATATAAATGATGAAAAAGAAAAAAATTAACAAACTTAACTTTGTTATGGTATATGAAGCCCCTACACCCCCAAATGAAAGGAAACGGATGAATAGAATAAGAAAAGACAAAGATGATAAAAAAGAAAGAAGGAACCAGTGAAGTGGATCAAACATAGATCGTAGCACCCAAAGGCACAGTTTGCTGTTGGCGGAAGTCAGCAGCCTGTGAACCTTCGTCTTCGAAGTACTCATGCAACAAGGCACGTTTAGCAGAGATACGACCCGCTGGGTCATAGGCCAACATCTGCTCAAGCAAATCAATACCGGCAGGATCCAATGACGACACGGCCTGCTGCAAATCTTTCTTAGCCCATTTAGGGAATGTTGGCTTGAAGTCTGGCAAGTATGACACATCTGGCCAGACCTCTTCGGTTGGTGTGCCAAGGATTCTAAAGATCCTAAAGATCTGATCAATTTCGGAGTCACCAGCGAACAATGGTTTACGATTGACCATCTCGGCGAATATACAGCCAATGGACCAAACATCCACACCTGTGGAGTACTGCTTTCCCCCAAGCAAGACTTCCGGTGCTCTATACCAGAGTGTGACCACTTCGTGGGTGTAAGCTCTCAAGGGAACGCCGAAAGCTCTAGCCAAACCAAAGTCCGCCAATTTCAATGTACCGTCCTTGTTGATCAACAAGTTTTGTGGCTTCAAATCTCTGTGCAAAATTCTGTGGGCGTGGCAATATGCCGTTCCTTTGATCAACTGAGCCATGAATCTTTTGATCATGTCTGCACCCAAGCCAACACCAGCAGGGATGGACTCCATGTACTTCTTCAAGTCAAGATCTAAGAACTCGGAGACTAAGTAGAGCTTGTGTGAGTCTGAATGAATAATGTCGAATAACTGGAGCGTGTTCTCGTGTCTCATTTCCTTCAAGATGGAGATTTCTCGGATGGCAGTGGACGGAACACCTTCATCTTCTGATTCAAGACGGATCTTCTTCAAAGCGACAACGCGGTTGTTGTTCTTGATATCTAGCGCCTTGTAGACGACACCATATGTTCCTGTGGGGCACGTTAGTCAAGTGTTACTGGGTCTCGCCCCGGTTCAGATCCAGATCAGTCATAGTAGAACTGAGAGCTTTGTGAATTACGGAAGCAGCTAGTAGGGAATAAAACAAAAATACAACACTCACCTTCTCCAACCTTCTCAAGGCGCTGGTAATTTGACAAGTCAACCATTGCGAAATTGTGTCTCTCCGTCTTCGTGTCCCTGTGGTTTTTGTGTAGTTCCCAAAGGTCAGACGCAGTGACTGTGAGGGTAAAACACTGGAAACAAAACAAACACTTTCTCCAGTTCTAGAGCCTGTGAACTTTCTAAAACTTCACGAGCCTCAAAAACTTTAAAGATTTAATGGAACCTTTCTTTAAATCAAACAACTGTTTACGTGCCTGAATGTTCTCTTAGCTGCCACTGTGTTGATTTTCTTCGTTT
Source organism: Petasospora nakhonratchasimensis (assembly GCA_030572335.1). Lineage (NCBI taxonomy): Eukaryota > Fungi > Ascomycota > Saccharomycetes > Phaffomycetales > Wickerhamomycetaceae > Petasospora > Petasospora nakhonratchasimensis. The sequence continues at coordinate 27,070 of JAJLZS010000014.1, read as the reverse complement.
CGCGTTACTCGAACAAGGCCACAGGCCGAATCAGGAATATTGTCAAGCAACGTTGATATTTTCACTTTGTGCGCCTAGACATTTCTATCTCTATAGCTTACAAAGAACATATCTCATATGTACACGGTCATTTCATTACATTCTATATTTCAAGGCTCAGAGCTGCAAGTTGGAGAGCTTGACGACTCCCGACTGTTGGAAGCCAGTTGCTGCGCCATTGCTTTCCTTGGCCTCGATCAAGGATACTCCAGTCTTCTTCAACTGTGTCTGCTTAGGCTTTTCTGTCTTGGCTCTGTTGATTGCCTGGAGAAGTGCGTCATCCGTCTCCTTGGTCAGGTAGCCTCTCTTGTCAACCCTTGTGTAGTAGTGAACGTCCTTAAATCTCGTAGGACGGGCTGGCAATGGCACATGTCCACGCTCCAAGAAGTACTTCACAGGATGGAGATGTGACGATAGAGCTAATTCGCTGAAGTATCTGGCTGTGAACTCACCACCTGCTTTCTCAATAGCACGAATCGCCTCTGTTGAGGCACGCGAGGCCTCAATCTTGATTGGAAGATCGAAGTTCTCCTTGCCGTCGGCAAGGATTTTGACACCGTCTTTCACAGACCCTGTGATAAGACCAACCTGCTTCATCTTTCTCATCGTCAACACTTCATCATTTGCAAGCTGCAGACGGCCATTCTGATGGAACTCCATGATTCTCTGAAGATTGACAAGCGTGAGTTCCTTTGCATTAACTCTTTTGAAACCAACCTTTGGAAACAGCTTTGTGATCGGAGTCTGACCACCTTCAAACCACGGCTTCACAGTACCGCGGGCCTTTTGACCTTTCTGACCACGGCTGGATGTTTTACCGTATCCAGACGATGGACCACGACCAACACGTTTGTGTGACTTGGTCGAGTCGTGGGAAGGTTGGAGACGTGACAGCAGTGACACAGAGCGGTTCTGTATCACTACAGGAGCCTGAATAGCACGGGTGAAACTTGTGAGAGAAAACATCCCGTTTTCTTACGAATAAAGCTCACTTGATCAGAAAGTAGTTGTGGTTTGTTCACTGATTTGTACCAGTGATTGTCGAGTTTTTTTTTCACTGTTATAATTCGCCAAGAGTGCGCAGACCAATTTAGTGACTATGCGGATAGCCTAGCCATGAAGTATAATTAATTATGGATCATTACTTAGGGAAGGTATCATAAAGGTCATAAAATAACATAAAAATATCTGATTCAATCCTCACGTTCCAAAAAATTGGCCACTTGTTCAATCAGCCTTTGAGAATATGCGGTTGCCATGTTTCCCCGAACTGCTTTAATCATCCCCAGACATTGCACCAAGAGTTTGCGATCATTCTCACCAGCCGAAGGAAGGATGGGGTTCATCTCAATAACAGGGAGAACTATGGCATCTCTAACACTTGAAAGTATTAGTTTCTTTACAGATACATTGGAAATGTCATGCCAATACGCACGATGCCTGTGTGTGATGTGCCCCATTCCACTCAACTCATCATCTAATGGCTGGAATACCGCAAGAAGGTAATGATATACTGTATTAAAAAAGCGATGCCATGTCATTGCAAGACGTTGCAAAGGGTCCAATTCTTGGGGAAGAGATGATTGCAAAATGTGTAAGTGGTGCTTGAGGAACTCAATAAGCTCTCTTACAAGTGTTGAGCTATCAACTCCACTTTCAATTCGCAGTTGTAACCATGCAAAGACAATCTTGTTTGCATTTTCAATAGGAATATCTAGCTTCAAACCAGTCGATTCCGTCTGTGCAAAGAGTGGAGCTAGCTTAGCAGATAGCGAGTGCCATGCGCTATCAGCAAGCTGTTCTTTCTCTTCTTGCGGTAATGTCGATCTTAGTGCCAAAGTTACACCCAATGGCGAGTCTCTGCCTGAGCCCTCCAATTGAGCGGGATCAAATGAGTACAAGGTCGATCCGGAACCAACAACCTGTGAATTGGAGGATGATGACGACAGACCATTGTTGTGATGATGGCCATGTTTCAAAAAGCTTCCACCACTCTGGTACCCATCCAACGATATTTCAGTCTTATTACGTGTCAATGCTTCTTTTGTCTTTGTGCGGGCAAACATTTTGGCTCTGGTAAACTTTCCTTCTTTCTTTTGGCCTAGTACGGGACTTGCGGTTATACTAGTGTTGCTTGTAGGAGATCCGTTACTCATTGTCTCAAACTGCGGAACAACCGGGGTAAATCCCACATTCGACAAAGTATGTGTCACCGAGTTCACTGTTGAGGACGATCCATTTCGATTCAGGTATCCGAACTGAGAGCCACCAGATGTTGTGTTAGTCCTGGACGCGGTCTGTGTGATATGGCTTGGGAATTGTGAAGACACGGGAGTGCGCACTTCATCGTCCAAGACACTCCTCGTGTGAGTAAAGCTAATCGTATTGGCCAATGTGGAGGTGCTTCTCTTCCTCCTTAGATTGTTTTCCATGTTCCCTGGTGACTGATATGTGATTTTGGGGAGGATAGAAGTTGATGTGCTCTATGAATGCGTCTTCTAATCTTTGCGATCGCGCTCCATTTGATCCCTCCACAGTGTAAAACTCTCCTATAAATTTCAAATATAAATCTACGACAATTTACTATCATAAAGCTCATTAAATTCCATGCTAAAATGTACCACCTTCACACACAAACAGTCGTTCCTCATATTTCTTACACCAGTTCACCACGGCTCTCGCACTGCTCACGAGTACCTCCTTTCTCGCTGTGCCGCTGGTGATGAGGTATATTTCGTAGTTCGGAGTCGTCCACCCAAGGCCAGCCAAAGAAGGCGTACCGGCTTGCGATGAGGCCCACTTACAATAGGTAACACTGATCTTATTAGCCCTGTTCACTGAGGAGTGAAGTGACAGGTAGTGGGAATGCAATTGTGAGGGTTCAGTTTGTGTCGGCATCACGTACTGCAAATGCCTTTTCGATTTGTAAATGAAATGATATACCAGTGGTGCTGGGATATCAGCAGTGCTCAACCCACACATTAAGGATGTGCTGATTTTATCAAAATACTTGTACTTCGTGAAATCAGCACACATTTTTTGGGCACATTCTCTTACGGTGAAGAAGGAATTTTTGTCTGCGCTCATAAGAAGCAAGGAGACGTCACCAATGTGCTTGACAAACACATGAAGAAATCCATTGGAATTGAACTTCGGTAGACATATTGGAAGCCATAACTCTTCTTCGCCAGTGTTGCCCCTAGACTGATTAGCCACCGTCAAGAAAAGGATCTGGAGGTCTGTGGTGTGAAGGGTATGATTTCTTGGACGCAGTACGGTGATGAGTTTTCCATTCGGTCCAAGCAATAGACCATAGAGAACTTCCTTCACACGATGCTTCGTCATGATGTCATTAATTTTCGAACGTGTGGATTTACGCAGTTTTACGCTCTGTAATGCTCCAAGGAGAATGCTTGGATCAAAATGTGCCATGAGTCGACACAGCAAGTCTAATCCAGACACACATGCTCTACCCAAATGTTTGCCCAAATCGAAACCCTCTTTATTTTGGAAGGACCTGATAATATTAGGCTTGCTGAAAGTAGATAATAGGAAACTGTGGATTAGGTCTAATTGATTCAACAAATCTGATTCATTCTCTTTCAATTTGGAAACAGCAACAAGAATCAAAGGCGAACGATCCAAAACAGTGAACCTTGTGGATCCAGCCACAAACGACCTCAACTCGGAACCATCTAACGAAAATGAACTAACCAGCGTTTGTATAACACCACCATCAGTAACGAACCTCGTGTATTCCTCTTGACCGTCCACGTCTCCTTGAGTGTCCGTCATAGAGTAGATTGGCTTTCCAGCAGATGATAAGACGAAAAACTGTTTAGACCGTCGCATCTCACGCTCCTCTTCGGAATTGACATCCCAAAGTCTCATTTCTGGCTCTCGGAGCATCTCTCCGATCCGATCACTGAAACCGAGTCCACTTTGTTCATCCTCATCGTCACTGAATATTGTCAGTGTGGGGTTCGTTCTGACTGTCCAGGTGTCTGAAGGGGTCCGTCCATTGCGCGTGTTTCTTAGATCCAAGCCTGAAAGTCCTGCATATACCGAGGCCGTATCACCAGACAAACTGGGGCTAAGTCCAGCATTCTCCAGGGATATTTCGGTGGTCGGCTGTGCTTGTAGTTCAGAGATCTTAATGCTCTTATTGGACCTGATGGTCAGCTGAGAGAGCGATGGTCTCTTGTGGAGGAACGCGGGTTGCACGTTTGGCTGTGGCGAAGGGGTCAAGCTCGACTCGCGGCTTCTCTCCATTGCTTTGACTAACTGATGAAAGACAAACCTTCCAAACTATTGGCGGCTCAATTAAACTGCTTTGTTGAAACAACTTCACGCACACCAAAGATTAACATTCACTAACGCGAATGCAGCAGGGCGCCATAACCAGCAAATGTTGCGCCTAACGGCCCTCATCGCCATATAGCCAAAAAAAATTTCGAGCCCGCATCTTCGTCTCTGTGAACCATTAGAATCAGTGATTAGGCAGCAAAAACCGGAGATGAGTGCAAGGGAGAGACCTTCCAGTGCTGATACAGACGACAACTTGGATAAGAAAACGCTGTTTGTGCGTTCCATCCCTTTCAATGCTACTGATGAGCAGCTTACAGATTACTTTTCTCAGTTCTGTCCCGTCAAGCATGCCGTCATTGTTAGAGAGGCCGACAAGACCTCTAGAGGGTTTGGTTTTGTATCCTTTGCGATGGACGAGGATACAGAGACTGCATTGACAAAGTCTAAGACCACGAAGTTCCAAGACCGTTTTTTGAGAGTTGATATTGCTAAGAGAAGAGACCGTAAGGACACTCGTAACGCTGAGCTCGCAGAGGCCCCAGTGCAGAAAAAGGAACCAATCGAAAAGAGAAGACCAAGACTCATTATCAGAAACATGCCATGGTCTGTTCGTGATCCTGCACAGCTAAAGAAGATCTTTGGAAAGTTTGGAGCCGTTGCCGAGGCTTACATTCCAAAGAAGAAGGATGGTAAGATGTCTGGTTTTGCTTTTGTTACAATGAAGAAGTTCTCCCACGCTGAGGCTGCCATCAAGGCATCCGAGGGTTTGAAGATCGGAGGAAGAGAAGTTGCTGTTGACTTTGCTTTGGAGAAATCGAAGTGGCTAGAGTACAAGGAAGACCATGCTGATGAACTCTCAGAAGAAGAGGAAGAGGAAGAGGAAGAGGAAGAGGAGTCTGATTCTGAAGATGCCGAAAACTCTGATATCGAAGAGGATGATATCAAGAATGAAGCCGGCGACCAGCAGAATGAGGATGCGGATATTGCTGATGATGACAGTGATGACAGTGATATCGAGCTCAATAGTGATGAGGACGTTGATGAAGATGAGGAGAAGGAGATCGAAACACCAAAGAAGAACAAACAAGAAAACTACAGTGTCTTTGTTCGTAACATCCCATACGACACGGAAAGCGAAGACTTAAAAGAACACTTTGAGCAGTTTGGTGATGTAAAATACGCACTCCCCGTTGTTGACAAGGAGACAGGGCAAGCAAAGGGTACAGCATTTGTAGCATTTTTCAAAGAAGATGCTTACAACAAGTGCTTGGAGGGTGCTCCAGAGAGTTCTACTACATCTATGCTGATCTCTGATGATGTTTCCCCAGCTTATGTTTTTGAGGGTCGTATTCTTTCTATCACACCAACTGTTAACAGAGAAAATGCTGCAAGACTTACCGAGAAGAACGCATTGAAGAGAAGTGAGATGCTTGGAAAGGCACCAGGAGAAAAGGACAGACGTAATATGTATTTGTTGAACGAAGGACGTATTACTGAGCACTCTAAACTGGCCGCTAAGCTCAGCAAATCCGACTTGGAGATTAGAGAGAAGTCCTACAAGCTCAGAGTGCAGCAGTTGAATAAGAATCCATCTCTCCATTTGTCCATGACAAGATTGGCTATCAGAAACTTACCAAGGGCCATGTCTGCTAAGGCACTCAAAGCTTTAGGTCGTCATGCTGTTGTTCATTTTGCCACTGAGGTTAGAGAGAAGAAGAGATATCCACTCTCTAAGGAAGAAGTCATCAGATCTGTAAAGGAGAAGGAGAGATTACTTGATGGTGAAGAGGAATCGAAAAAGTCTAAGAAACAGGGTGTTGTTAGACAAGCTAAAATTATCATGGAAGTTAAAGGGTCAGGTGAGGCCGGTCGTTCAAGAGGTTACGGTTTCTTGGAATTCAGGGACCACAAGTCAGCTCTCATGGGCTTGAGATGGCTTAATGCTCATGCTGTGACTCAGGAAGAACTTCTAGAAGGTCTTGATGAACAGGAGAAAAAGGCAGTGCTTTCAGAAGGTCCGATCAAGAAGAGAAATCTTGTTGTTGAGTTTGCTATTGAGCACGCTGAAGTCATCAAGAGAAGGAAGGAAAAGTTTGCACAGGCTAAGAAGTCTGCTGTTGAAAATAAAAGAAAGAGAGGTGAAGATAGCGACGATGAGGATGGTGCCAATGAGAATTCTGCTGAGAAACCGAAGCATAAGAAACCGAAGGGTAAGGCTCCGAAGAAGCAAGGTAACAGAGCCAAGGGTCCACAAGTTGGGAAGAAGAATGGTGAACAGAAAAATACTGAAGGGCAAAAGAAGGACACAAAGTCTGGCTTGGATGAAGAGACCAAGAAATTGATTGGCCAAAAACGTAACAGAAGAAAGCAGAAAAAATCTGGTAAGTAAAAGGGATATTTTTCTTAATCTGTTTTTGTTTTCTGCATATATCCCAATGGGACTCATTTGTTATACGCCTTCTGGTTTACAGTTTAGTTTTCATGACTTGTTTATAAAAAATTATGTTAAGTTGCACATTAGATAAAAATATTAGTAGATCTAATTAAAATGGTATAAATCAAAGCTTCAGTTATATGCATATATATGAATATTGGAATGTAATCAGTGACTTCTTGGTGGTCTTTTTGCCAAGGCCATTGTATTTTCCACCCAGCCCTCTGCGCCACCTTCTTGTAATAAGATATCATATACAGATAATCCTCGTCTGGAATCCTTTTCATGACCAATGATTGCAGCATTCCGTGTACTTGGGATACGCAACATCTCACGTTCCACTTTCCAGCCAACCTGTTTTGATAGATCCTCCACCTTATCAACTAGCGCAGCATATGTGGAGGAGGCGCCGAGGGAGCTTCCATTGGCGTTCGTGGCATGATTGTGTCTTCTTCTGGATGGGTATCTTACACGGCCTCCAGAGAGAGCATGTGAGCAACATGGAATCACAAGGAATGGGTATCCAAGTAATGGGATCCAACAGGTGAGTTCATCCGAGTGGTTTCCAATAATAAATGTATTCTTTGGGAACTGTGCAGTGTTAACATTTGTTGATCGTAAGAGGGAAGCAGATGAATAGTAGGCAACAACTGGAACATCACCGCCGTTATTCACTGGCACCTGGAAAACACGGCCGTTATCTGTGATGTGTGGAGCCAGGTTCTTGACAGCTGGATGAGGTCTTAGTAAGACAGATGGGATGATCACTTGTTCCTTAAGGCGTCCTTGCACATCCTCTGGATACGTTTTCCAAGATTTTCTTGCACGAGCATCAATACCAATACCCCTGTAACCTTCAGACACAAGAATATGTACGAGGAGGCCATTTCCACAACCAAGATCACGGAACTCAAACTCATTTTTATCTTTGTAGATGTTTGACCAGAGCTCAATCAAGAACGCTGCAATAGCTATATCCTCAAAGACATGCTTGCGTGGGTCAGTGGACTCAACCCAACCATCAACAAGATGTTTAGAGTACTTCTTCTTTAAAGCGATATAACGATCTTGGAACGATACTTTGGAAACAACAAGATCGTGCTTCACACGTTTCTGGTACCCTGCCATGGACCCCGTGGAGTGTTTCTTTGCTGTTTGCAACAGTCTGAAAGCGATTCTAACATCTCTATCAGAAGAATCAAGTGTTTTGAAATGGGCGATAACAGATGGATCTGTGTGATTGAATGGGAGGTAGTGCAATGAGAGGGTATTCTTTCTATAGAGGATACCAACTGCCTGTACAGCAGGCAGGTAGAAAGGACAGTCCTCTTTGTTATCAATGTGGGGGTTATAAACAACCAAAGTGGAGTCGTAAGTTTCAGATTCTGGTTCGTCTTTGAGGGCCAAGATCAGACATGTTTGGTTGATAATGCAGTCTTTGAATGGGTTTCTTGGAATGATGCGTCGCACGATCTCCACCTTTGGTCTCCAAGTAGGCTCGAGAGGTACATTCTTGAGGTCAATATCCTCCAAATTTTTTTCCAGTATGACTTCATCATCATTTCCAGTCGGAATCACTGGCCTTGTGTGGGCGAGTTCGCTCTCAAACTTCTCTATAATTGGATTCTCTTTGTCATCTTCATATGCATACTTGCTCTCCAGCAGAATATCTGCTCTTAAAATGACTGTGGAGTTAATATTTGGCTGCTTTATAAGGTTCTGCAGTGCTGTTTCAAAGTGGTCGGTATGAAAGGTGACTTCAGTCTGAAAGAGTCCGATCCAGCTAGGCCCAAGCACAGAGGGCTTACTGATGATGTTGGGGGGTTCGGGTTGGTTTTTGTTGTTTTGGCGCTTGCGGGAATTGTTTGGCATTGTTGGAGTTTAACAAACAACGTGGAATAGATATTGTGAGCACGTGTGGGTCCTAGGTAAGGTTAGAAATATCCCAATCCAAACGTAGGCTGTGTGTAAGATGTGTTTAGATTAAGAGGATAGTTGTGGGTCTTCCTCTTTAAGCTGTGATGAGTCTGAAAAAAAAACTCGCTTACATAATACACTCCAAAGAAACTGCTAAATTGAACATCAGAACACCAGGCGACGTGTAAACGCGTTGAGGAAAAGGAGGCTTGACAGCATTAAGTACTCTAAGTATCTTGTATAATTATAGAATCTATATCTATTAACGTTTTTTCTTCCAAGGATTAAATGTCTTCTCAGACGTCACAGTTTCAACAGCTCGAGAAGCTCGGCGAGGGTACATACGCTACTGTCTACAAAGGGCGCAACAGGGCCACGGGAACGCTCGTGGCACTGAAAGAGATCAACCTGGACTCAGAGGAAGGCACTCCATCTACGGCCATCCGTGAGATTTCTTTGATGAAAGACCTCAAGCACACGAATATTATCAACTTATACGACGTGATTCACACTGAAAATAAACTTACGCTTGTTTTTGAGTACCTTGACAAGGACCTCAAAAAGTACATGGACCAGCACGGACACAACGGGGCCTTAGAGCCAGCTGTTGTCAAGTCCTTTATGTACCAGTTGCTACAGGGCATCAACTTCTGCCACCAAAACCGTGTTTTGCACAGGGATCTTAAGCCACAGAATTTGCTTACCAATGCCAAAGGAGAGCTAAAGATCGGTGATTTCGGTCTGGCTAGGGCCTTTGGTATCCCTGTGAACACTTTCTCCAGTGAGGTCGTCACATTGTGGTACCGTGCACCTGACGTATTGATGGGTTCAAGAAACTATTCTACATCTATTGACATGTGGTCTGCTGGTTGCATCCTTGCCGAAATGTTCATCGGAAGACCTCTTTTCCCAGGCGCTTCAAACGAGGATCAGCTGATCAAGATTTTCAAGCTTATGGGTACACCAAATGAGCATACGTGGCCAAGTATTTCCCAGCTTCCAAACTACAGACCAGACTTTGATATCTATATGCCACAAGATCTTAGAACAATTATTCCAAACATTGACCCACTAGCACTAAACTTGCTGTCGAGTTTGCTCCAGATGAGGCCAGAGTCTCGTATTTCTGCTGCACAGGCTTTGCAGCATCCTTGGTTTAACGAGTACCACCAGCAGTTCCAAGCTGGACACTGTGACCAGCAGCATCAACAGCAGCAAATGCAGCAGCATCAGATTCCTGCTTACCAACAGCCCGTACAACAACAGTACTATTGAGTGGCTCTTTGTGTCCTCCTCCATTATGTCTTCAGTTCTTTCATCCTTTCGAATTTTTTTTATATCTTATGTTATGAGTTGGTTGTTTAGTTTTTAATATAATGTAGATTTTACAAAAATCTGAATTCCAGTCATTAACATAAAAATTCGTTATATAATACATAAAAAAGTGCATACATCACACTCTGAAACCAGCAGCAAGGGATCCTAATATTTCATGACTTGGGACACCACCTCTTTGCTGGAGAAAGTGCAGATGCTCTGTGTTTTGGTGCTTGGAGAGATACACCCATAGATCATCGTCGTTTATCAATGTGGATTCATCCTCGCACTTGGTCAAGAGCCAAGCAGCCAGCTCCAAGTCGTCACGTTCAAAAGCAGCAATGAATGGCTGACTGTTGGTAATCATTTCCGATTCCGTGCATTTTAAGAGTCTTTCGACTATGAATATGTCACATCCCGAGGAAATTGCAAATCGCAAAACGCTACCACTGTCAACGAAGGTCATTGATCTGTTGTGCAGTTCTTCAATAAGCTGTAATCTCTTTTCGTCAAAAGGACCTTTGTAAAACCGCTCTGGAAAATTTTGTACTTGCTCCAGTGTGAGTTCAGATAATTCCACGTCTTCTAGGCCATGTGTTTCTCTCTCAGTGGCGATACGTTCAATCTCAGAGTTAATATCATCTTCACTTGACTCCGCACGCTTGAGCATATCCAACAGCCTTTTGTTTAACTTGTCGTAGTAGAGGACCAGCCTGTTCTTCCTTTCAGCCTGGATGGTTTCCAGTGGAAGCACGGTGTCAAATGGAATTTGTGCCAGGACATCAGCATCCACAAATCTATAGTTTAACACAGATTTATCCAACGCAGATTGGGTTTTATAATCAGCATGCAATTGGGGAATATCACTGTTCAGATTATGGACGTATTGTTTGAGCATTTGGAGCCTCAGGGATCTAGACGCAGCTAGCTGGGCATGGAGTGACCTACATACAAACGGCAGTGAGTTCAGCCCTGCCAGTGTGAAGATTCTGTGGATCAGTTCCACAGGGAGACGCTCGATGATGGATGTTAACGACTTTTCCGGTTCTTGTCTTGGATTTTCTGCTATCTTACCATCTCTTGGTAGAAGTGCATCATTGGTGGTAGACCTAGAGACCGCTGGTGGTGAATCAGATGCTTGTCTCGCTCTCTTTACTCGTTCAATGTTGGCCTTGTGTTCTTTTGTCCTCTTCTTGGAAGACATTCCGGGTGTCAAGAAGCCCATTTTGTGCTATACCGTGGCTAATGAAGGCTTACCCTTCTGGCACACAAAGAGAAATAACTTGGCTTTAAGATGGACTTTAGTACGTCGTCGAGCACACTCAATTCCTGAAAAAGGTGCCATTTTTGAGGGTGGAGAAGATCCCAGGCCCTGTATGGGTGAAATTTTTTGGAGCACACGGGAGTGCGCGTACCACTGAAATACATATCGTGCTCATCTCGTGTAGATAGCAATCATATTATAGAAGATATTAATACACAGCAACTGCTATTATTTTTAATTCGACCAAGTGCTACATTTCAGGATTTTATCGTAAATAGATTTTTTTTGAAATTACAAAAAAGAAGATTCGTTTTACTTCACTATAGCAGAGAAGTGGGATGAGTAGGAACTATGGGGCAGTATAGTAGGATGGGGATGATAAGGGACAGTGAAGCGGAAGAGGGAGAAAATGCAGCAAATATAATAGTGATGGCGTTATCATGAATATCATATGAGACACCATAACCAAAAAGAGAAACATCTGGTTGACATAGACCAAGCCGACAACAGAAACAGAGGTAAAGAAAGATACAGACATGCCTTGTTCATAACACATCAATCATCAGTTACCACTAATCTGATGTAGACTTCTCCTGAAGATTTGGGCTCGAAACTTAGGCCAAAGATGGGAAGTTCTCCTCAGTCAACTGTGGAGCCTTCTCAGACTTCTTTGGAGCAGCCTTGGCACCACCACGGGCACCACCTCTTGGAGCAGAAGCACCACGGGCACCACGAGCACCACCTCTTGGAGCCTTACCACGGGTAGCACCTCTTGGGGCATCACCTCTTGGGGATGGCTTTGGCAACTCGTCAGAGAAGGTAGCGTCAAACTCCAAGATGTTCTTGGTCTTGAGGGCCTTAGATCTGAGCTTCTTAGAAGAGGTAGCAGAAACCTCTTCTGGCTTGACAATGATGTCCTCCTGAGCGACAGCCTCAACCTTTCTAACCTCACGCTGGGTGTTGGAGGCAGCAGCGGCCTCTCTCTCCTTCAAGTAGTCCTCAAGAGACATTTTGACAACCTTTGGCTTAGAATCTTCGGAGAGCTCTTCAGCAGCATCCTCAGCACCCTCAACCTCAGCGGTGAGTTCGTCCTTGGCGTCAGCGGTCCAGCCGGCCTGCTTGACCTTCTTGTCAGAGTCGGTTCTGGCGGATCTGGACTGACGGTCCTTGTTACCACCCTTGTTTGGCTTACCACCCTTAGCAGCTGGCTTCTCCTCAACAGCACGGGATCTGTTGGAGGATCTGGTGGCGAACTTGTCCTTCAAAGCGGCCTCGTTACCGGTTGGCTGTGGACGGTTGTTTCTAGCACGGTCCTTGTTGGCAGATGGTGGTGGGACATCAGCCTTCTTGGATGAAGTGGTCTTCTTAACGATCTCTCTTGGTGGGAGAGAAACGTCGTTGACGTCCTCAACGTCGTTGCCGAGAAGGTCGAATGGGTTCTGCAGTCAGGTTAGTGGTTTGAACAGAAAAAGGATGGGGGCGAGGAGGGCGAGGACAGAGAAACTATGTAGAGCAATTAACGGCACGATGATGATCAAAGGCAATGACGGCGTATGTGTTAATGGTAATAGTCTGTAACCAATATGGATACACAATAGATACAGAATACCATCCTTTTATCCCAAATACAACGGTCACAAGAGTTAGTCTCTGGGGTCATCAGCTCTTCACCAACTCCGAAGCAATTCACGGCGCAGTGCTTTAAAGAAACATGGAGTCAAAAGCTCCGAGGTCACACCCAGAAAAATGTATGCTGTTTGTAAGACTTACGCTCATCTTTTCAATGCAATGGGTTTATTATACTGACTTCCAGAAATTAGCACACTTCAAAAGGCTTACTAGCGTCGCTTCTTTTTTTTCACCGTCGTCGAGAAAACACTTCAAATTTTTCATCCACCCCACCGCTTTAAGAATATCTGGGCACGGGTTAATTATGGGATGAGAGGCACAGCGCGTAAATATCATACTTGTGGATTTCTCCCCCGGCTTCCGTCTGCGCAAACCTTATTAGGCTCCGTTGACAGGTTTTCTACCAACATACTAATTTATGAACCGATTCAAATAAATTTATATAGACAACAGATAAAAAATAAAACACATTCACACTGATAGATAGATTGGTCTTGTCCTGACTTTCAATTATACGCCCAGTTCTACTCGTTAATGTACACGTCTCCTACACGAGCGAAGAATGCTTTAATGGCCGTTCTCAACTCTGTAGGAACACTCTTGTCCAATATGTTCAACACTAAATCATAAACATGAGGACAATTCTTGTTGAAATCTTTCTCCTCTAGCTCGCAGTATCCTTGGAGAATTTCTACCACAACTGGTCTCCACGTGGAAATGTTCTTCAGCTGTGTGTTGTCATCCAGAGAGACATATCTCTCCACGATTGAAACACACATTGGAATCAAGCTGGCGCTGATAGCGTCCTTTTGCTTTTGTGTGATCTTATTAGAATCGCGATAGAGTCTGAATGTCACATTAATGAAGACAGCAGATGAGGAGGACTCCTGCTTTAGTAAAGATGGCAACTTGTCAATGACACCAGACTCCCAAAGACGCACCCTCAAGTTGTAGTCATCATTGAACTTTCTGGCAAATCTGAATGACTTTTCCAACAACGATGAAAGTCTAGTCAAATTTTCATATGGGATCAACTCATAGAATAGTTCATCGTCAAACAGTTCACTCAAGGTCTCGATCATTAAAAGTTGCAGAACACATTTTACAACAATAGCATTCTTAGACTTTGCCTTAGCACGTAATTCCTCTGTGCTCTTCGATCTCGACATCGTTCCATTGGGTTCATTATGACCGGTAACATCACAGCCGTTGGTTCGTTCGCTAAGCGCAGGTGTTAATGGTGATCCGTTGATGTCACCCTTACCATTTCTCAATGGATCAGCATCAAACAATTCCTTAGCTGTGGTCAAATCAAATAGCTTTTCAAAGGCAGCTGTAATTTTATCCCAATGCTCTTGTTCAAACTTTTCCATATTTTGTGTAATGAGTTGCTGTAAACATGATCTACCAATACGAGCAATGGTATCATTCTCTTGACAGATACATGAGATCAAAAGGTCCAAGTATCCATCTAACATTCTGCTCAAAGTGCCAAAGTAATGAGTAAAGAGAGCAATCATGTTTCTTAGAGCCTGGATCAGCGTGGTAGAAAGCCAAACAGACAGCTCGTCATGACTCGTAAATTGGTTCACCTCCCAGTGTTTAGATAAAACGCCGAAAATTGGGAACAACAAGTTCACGCAAATTTGATCCCAGAACTGTGGGTCAAATCTGCTTCCAAAGTGAACCAAAACATCAAACAAGTAATTCAAAGCTCTTGATCTTACTTCCAAGTCATCACCATTCATAATCACTTCATTGAAACAAGATAAACCTGGATACCAGAGGTCTTTAAAGACATCCTTGTGATGTTTCAGCAATGGATTCCCCTCTTCAGGTTTCAATGTCAATTCTGCAACCTTGTCAAAAATCATTTTGGTCTTGCGCAAACTCTGAAGACTGATTTTCTGGAATCTATTGTTCTTAGCAATCTGTTTTAGAACAGCTACCATCTCAGAAAAGGCATCATCTTGACTTAAAATGGAGTCATGTTGTTCCGTATAAGCGGACTCAACAATTTCATACGTTCTGCGTACAACCTGTTCACTCGTGTCAGCAGCAGTGTACTCTAAAGCAGAGAAAATGGTCTTCCAACCAGATTTAATCTTGGAACCCTTCAAGATAATCAAGTTGTTTAAACAATTCAAAATCATTTCAGTAACTTGAATCTCTTTGGCATGCTTCAGAATATAGTCAAATGGCTTCAAGAAATCCTCTTGGAACTTGAAGCCAGCCAACTCCTCAATGTCCATAAAACGCATGGATAACTGTCTCAGAGAATCCAAGGCAAAGAAAATTACCGACAAGTTGTGATCTTTGTGTGTGATCTTCTGGAAGAATTCGGAAATCACGTTCCAGATATTGGTATATTCCACTCTGATTCTTGTCATGTTGTAGTGACAAACGTCAATGACCTTCTGTAGAGAAAAAGTTCTTGGCGTAGTACTGTCACTCGAAGACTCAATCTCCTCAAAGGCAACTTCAGTCAAAGCTCTAATGAACTGAACAATAGAAGTTCCAGTCAATTGAGAACTCTGTGTAAAAATCTTGTCTATGGCAACAGAAACTTCAGAAGATATCATTCTTTGTCCTATAATTGGGTCCAAGTGTTGGTTATGATGATTGATTTGAGCTTGTTCAGTAAGAGTCGTCTTTTTACCAAACCCAAAGAATCCGGTAGACTGCTGATGACTTCTGGTAGAGTCTATGGAAGTCCTATGCATCTTAGCGTTTGCAATATCAGGAACAACATCGGCCTGAATACCCTTTGCAAGCAACTGTAGTCTCTCAACTTGCGAGACAATGACCAAAACTTCTTGCCATGACTCCTTTAGCTGGTTACCGTATTGCTCGGCACATCTGAGAAGTAGGAGAACGGCATCAATGTTTTTATCTTTTAGCTCTTTCACATTATTCAAGTTGCAAAACTGAACCAAGGCACGAATAAATGTGGTCTTGGCATCATCCAGCTCAAAGATACAAGAAATACTGATAGCAAGTCTCATACCTTCTAAACAAGCGTTATCGATGTCAGTTTCATCTTCATCTCGGAATGGCGTGGTCAAGCAAGCCAAGAAGGACATCCATAATTGATCAAAAATGGACTTGACATGCTCAATATGAGAGGCAGAGTAGAAGATGTTCTTAGCACCTTTGTTTCTTCCTAAGTTCTTAAATAGCTTCTCACTCTTGTTAGAAATTTCCTTAGAAGCCTTGTTATAAGCCTCTCTGTTAACATCTCTACCACTGAAAAGACCAAAACCTTGTGGTTCAGCCGTATTTAGTGTACCAGATAAAAGAGCAGCGTGCTGCTCAGACTGGAGCTTGATTTCATCTTGATTGATCTCGTTGAAGATATCAGTCAAGTACTCATCAGACAAACTGTTTCCGTCGTCAATACCACGGTTGTTCTTGATAAAATCATCGAGTGTCATCTTGTTCTTGACGTTCCTTGAGTGTTGATCAGTGTTCAACATAATAACAGAGTACGAAAGAACGTAAGCGGTGTCGGCGTTCGCAAAAATACCTGGGTTACCATCGGAATATCTTTCAGCAAACTTCAACATGTAACGATCAATTTTCTGAGCTTCACCTGGAAGTCTGAAAGATTGAAGGAAACGTCTCATGGCCTCAACAAACTTTAAGTTGTTGAAGTCCATAAGATCAACAAATGCGTGCATGATGGCGATGTTGGAGTCATCACCTTCTCCCAAGTATTCGCCAATCATGGACTTATCTAGACCTGGTTGGTCAAGCAAGAATTTTGCAATAGTGTCTGGCTCATTGTTTTCGATGAAGCCGTTCTGAATCAAGTACTCAACACCCCTCTTAGCCTTAAAGTTGAATTTTCTGATACCTTCCTGCAAGAGCGTCTTTCTTTGCTTCAAGTTCTCAAACTCCTGTGGGTCATCAAACTCATCCGTAGAAACAACAGCTGGAGTGATCAGATTAGCGGAACCATTGGTGCTCGATCTCTTTCTTGACATGAATACTGAAGAGCTTCTTGTCTCAGGTGTCATTCCTTTCTGAGCCCAAGAGTTCAATGATCTAAGGATACCAACAATGCAGTCTAAAGAGGTGATCTTCAAGGCGTATTCAATAGGATAGGGCAAAGTGGCATCTGCAAGAGCAGCTTGCGAGGATAATTTAGAGATCGAGAGCAATGGCAATTGTGACAAGTTGTAAGTAGAAATTGGCTTAGCAGCGTGTTCCTTGTATTCATACTTCTGTTTTGGTGTGATTTCGACTCTATTGAGAGCCAACTTGGTGAGATAGTTCGTAATTTTCTCCGTGATGTTTGGCTGAGAGGAATCACAATCGTAGTTCAAATAGAATTCAATCAAAGCTCGTGGGTCATTGCAGACTCGTTGGACCACAACAAGGAAATATCTCTTTTGATGGGCCGTAGAAGTTTTTAGTTCAGCAATTGGGAAGTAGATATCCACCAAGAAAACAGGAATTTCCCTCTTGAATTGATATCTCAAGTTCGAAAGAATCAACCAGAAAATCTCCAAAGTAGTTTCAAAAACTGGGGAGATTGCAGAAGCCGCGTTTCTGGAAATACTGAGACACAAGTATTGTCTGACGGCATCCACCAAAACAGTTCCTTCAGCTTGAGAAGTAGAGTGAATGATAATATCGTTAGATAAGAATACATCAATATGTTCCTTGATGATGGAATGGATGATATGCAATGAGATTAATTTCGAACGTACAGCATGCGATCTCATATCCAAAGAGTCGTTGTCCAAATTCTTGACAGACAATTTACACATTGCTCTGAACAACAAGAAGGCGTCCTTCACAATGAGTTCATTTTCATCTCCAACGTCATTGTTTTGGTCAACAAGGCGTTCTTCTTCATCATTCAATGACTTCAAGTTCTCTAATTTGAGTGGCTCGATCTGATGAGGGATATCATCTTGTTTGGTTGTTGGATCAATCATTGTTGTGTCTGCAATAGACTCACTTCTCAACGGCGTGTCTTTTGCAGATGGAATCTTTTCAACTTTGTCAAAGACAGTGTTCACAACGTGTGTCAACGAGGCCTGAGCGACACTCTGGTTCATAGGAGAAAGAGACAGAATAAAAATGTTGTAAATCTGTCTTACAGCTTTAAGCAATGTAGAACCATGGGCCGGAAGAGCATCATTAACTACAGAGGTCATCAATGCCTTCACGACCTGGACTTCAATTTTCTCATCTGTACCTTCTCCCTGAAAAGCATTGGCGATAGTATCGACAGTTGCATCAATCAAGTTTACCTTTGGAGGAGGAGTGACTAATGAGGCAGCACCCGCTGGAGCATCCGGATCCTCAGTCAATGCTGTGTTTGTCTTTGGCGGAGATACCTGGATTGGTTCAAAGAATTTTGACTCGAGAATCTTGGAGATACAGTTCAATGCATCGACTACCACGTCTGTAATTTTGGATTCGATAGCCAATCTCAACGTCTCAAATACCTGGGCAGTATCAAAGCCTGATGAGTTCAACTTGTCTAATGCCTTTTTTGTAGACGCAACCAAGAGGACATTTTTCTTGGCCTCCTTTTGTTCGCTGATCTTAGTTATGGCAGCTTTAACGAACGAGTGGTTAATAGAGGTGGCAACGGAGGTAGCGGACACGATAGAATGAGCACGGGAGTGTCTTGCTTCCTCGTCGTGGAGCTCAGTGACAATCCTTGGCAACGGTGTCGGAGTATCGTCATCTTTACCTGAATCAGCAACATCTTCTTGCTCGTCTTCTGGCGGTGGATGAATAGCATCGTGTTTTTCTGGTGCTATCTCGGCAGGAGGTGCCTGTTCTTCACCATTAAAGCTCACAGGGTATGGTTCTCCCTGGTGGATTGTTTCGTGTGGTGTGCCGTTAGTGTATGGTTCTGTCTCTTTGGAGGTCTCATTCGTCTCAATGGCCTCGTCAGCAGGAGTTTCCACGTCCTTAACAGTTGATTCTGCGGTTGTAGGCGTGGTATCCAGTGGGCCTGGTTCTTGATCTCGTATTGAGTCCTCAGACATTGAAAGCGCCGTGTTTTTTTCTGTTGTTTGTGTTAAACAGCTAAAGTCAAGCACTTTTGTAGATAGAATGGAGAGATCTCAGTAGATTACGAGTCAAGCGCCGTGTTGTGCGTTGTCTTTCCGTGGGAGGCTGTGTTGAAGTCGTGTTGTGTTCAGTGTGTTCAGTGTTCTCTCTGCCTAGCCCTGGGAATTGGCTTAGGCCGGAAACTGTGTCGGATTGGGCTTTCGCGCTTTGTTGTTTGGCCTCCGGCGGCGGGGGAGGGTTCTGCTCAACGTGAGCTCTTTTCGTGCAATGTGTATTACCTGGAACAGTTGGTATTTGCTCTGCAGCAGTACGTTGGTGTTGGAACAGTCCATCTATACCGCATTGACGTCGGAAGCGGTTATTAAGGAGATCTGGGTTTGCCAAAAAAGGGTCTAGAGGGTCTCTGAGTGTGCCCTTACTGATACGTTATGGTTATGGTTATGTCTTACATATTATATTGACCAAATAAATAATTGCAAGCATTGCTGTTTACTTATCGCATGCTCACTGGCCGTTCATTATGAGAACATGGATAAAGGTGTATTCTCAGAGCTTGAAATCCTCGGTAATGTTCTTGAAGATATGGTGTGGCAGGACCGCGTCATAGTTGACTCCTCTCTTACTTGATATCATAGCGGATTCCCAGTCAGATCTTGGCCGCTGGAGCATTTGACCACCGAACTCTGTGAGACCGTAGATCAGGTTTTCGTTTCCAATGTAGTTTTGCGTAAGATTGCCCGTCGATATGTTTGCTAAATCATAAAGGATCTGGGCAGTGAGTCCCCATAGGTCTTTGATTTCAGTACGTTTTGTTTCAACGTCCAAGCCATCTGCAAAGTCCAGTTCCTCATCAGAACTGATATCCGCAACGTCTTTAAGCCACTGCACTTCATCCGGATTCACCGAAGGATAGAAGAAATGTTTGATTGGCCATTTTAGTTTTCCCCACTTGTAATGATTGATGGTCTTTTGTAGATATTCCTGCTTGGTATTTTTATCTATGAGGTCAAGCAATGGAATAGAGAATATCGATGCCGTTTCGCCAGGGTTGAGCAAGAGCTTAATATCCCGGATTCTGTCATACGGGGATTGGGTATTTTGGAGAAGACAAACCACAGGGCGAACGCTGATGAACGTCCTTGACAAGTAACATGGCAAAGTATTTAGTTTTTCAATTGCCAGTCCCTGCTTGGCCAATTCATCGTCATACGGAAGACCAATCTCCTCGGCAGACTCACGTCTTGCCATGTCCCACTCGGTCTCAGTATCTGAATCAGCTTTACCACCAGGAAGAGAGACGTGCCCAGAAAAGTTGCTCAATTGTCTTGAACGTTTCGTCAAGAGCACTCTGAGCTCACCATAGTTCCCAATAAAGAGAACAATGAGTACCGCTGAGCGTCTTGCAACTGGCCACACCGATTGTAGTGGATAGACCTTTGGACACGCATATCTCTTGATGTTGCCAATGATCTGGACAGAGGATAGCGTCATCTTTGAGTGGTGATACGACTAGAGGAGCTTCAATATGTATATATCCAACTGGATGAGACCAACAAACAGCCAGAGAAAAGTTGTGAGTTAAGATCCATTTGACTGTCTTTTTCCTCTTTCCCTCTCTCCCTTCCTCCACATTGCTTTTTTGATGAATGAGGCCGCCCTCGATGCGCGCACTACACTGAGCAAGTATTTACATGGTAGCAGATAGGGTGCCAGGAAACAATTATATATGTTCTAGTTGATCAGCTTGTATTTCTACTCTTTGTGTGCAATAAATAGGCCTATAAAAACAGGAAAACCAATCGTATTATCAAATCACGTGACCATTTTTATACTAAGAGTTGACACTGCTAAATGTACCAAAACACCCGTACATTTTTAACGCGCTCTCCGGCAGTGTCGCTCGGGCTTCCGTTGCGTCGTCGCTTTTTTTCGCCCTTTGGCTTCACGGAGTTCCAACTCGCCCGCAGTTCCACTTCTCGCTCTATTTATTGCGGCAAAGCTTATGTCTTTCTGAAGGAGGGAGTCGATGCTCGAGAGCTAAATCACATTGAGAAGAACGATTTAAATTGAGCGAAGTCTGCATATTGTGGTATATTTTGTTATCACCCCCGACATCAAGAAGACACAAGTTCCCTTTTTACATCCTCAGACGCACCCCACCACCAAATCGACCAACAACGAAAAGGCAATCTCACCGGAGAATATGGTCATCCCGATCTCTTGTAATGAGTGCAGAAGACGTAAGATCAGATGTAACAGGATCCAGCCATGCAAAAACTGCGCCACAAGAGGTGTTTTGTGCACATACCCTTCCAAGTTCCGATCTATTGAGCTGCACAAGCTCACTCCACAAACTGTCCAACAACCGGAGAATCAACACATCTCACCACTCAACCAGACATATGGTCCTTCACATCTTCCACTGCCATTGCAACAGGGACATCCGGCATCAGCGTCATCTGTAGTAGCACATCCACCCCCACCCCCACAGCTGACCGGGCAATTTGCCCCAGCGTTGGCTACTGCCATGCACACTCCACACTTGCACAACGATCAACTACAAACTTTGTACACTGATGCCACAATCAAATTGGATTTCTATGAGAAGAGAATGAGGGAGCTAGAGCTGAAACTACAGGTCTCAGAGGATCTGATCTCTATTTTTGATTCCACAGGCACTTCCAACAAGAACCATTTTGGTGCAAACTCTATACAGTCTTTGGAGTATTCACTCTTGGGTAATACCGGGAAGCACACCGTTCCAGAGGCTATTTCAGGAAAGAAGGGAAGACTTCCTGGATTTGCCGAACTAACTAAAAGCGGCAATACTGGTGGCCATCCTTCAGAGACTCCAAAACAGGACAACAAGAGAGCTTTACCAGTGTTGATACCAGGTAATGAAGGAACGAACATGAATCTGTTAAATTCGCTGGTTAAAAATTTTTTTGACCGTACGAAGCTGAGCTACTTTAACCATCTGTTTGAAGAGTCTGAAGTGTCCTGGTTTTTGAACAATCATGTCAAGTTGGAAGAGTGGGATCACGATGATGATATGATGGTCCTTCTCTCCATTTTGATTGATACACTAAAGGATACATTGTTACACCCAGAAAGATCTGTTCTGAAAGACCCTAAAATAACTATTAAGGCATTGGTAAATTATTATTTCCAAGTTTCCAAGTCTCAGGAGACGGAGTCTATTAAGTTTATGAAGTCACAAGTGGTGTTGATCAATTATTTTTATTATGTTTTTGAATTTGAGAAGTCATGGAAGATGTTGTTTTCAACAGTCTCAAATGCTTATGCACATGGTGTCCACATTCTTCAAGGTTCATTGTGGATGGCTATTTCTTTTATGGAGGCCATGCTATGTTCTTCATCGTCGAGGCCAAACCTGATCCATGGATTGACCAAGCTTGCCATTTCACAGGAGGAGGATCCTTTCAGGGAGTACGAATTGATGAATATACTGAGAGACAAAAACATGTCATATATTGAGGCTGCGCTTAATTCTGTCGAGGTAAAATACCATCAGATGCTTCGTATTGACATTAGGTTTGAGAACTATAACGCTTTCTTGAACAAATTATTGAATACCGAATCTTACACGCAGCAAATACAGCAGGAAAAGATAAGCTCTCTGCTGATAATTTCGGTGAGTGAACATCTGAAACTTCACTATACCTATTTTGAGAAGGATAGATTCAGTGACTTGAAAACTATGGAGTTGATTTGTCTATATACCAAGATCATTGTTGAGTTCTGTTCTGACCGGATCAGCCAAATACGAGACATATACACCGTGCTAGAGTGCCACATGTTTCAATTTCTTTTGATATTTATCAAGTATTTCAATTTCAAGACTGTGCAGTCATTGTTACAGCCGCAGAACAATTGTGAAATAAAGTCATCTAAGGATGACGAGCTGTCCAAGTTACAAATGTGCCAGACGCAGATACTGAAGATCTTTGATTCGGATACCACGTTCTGCAACAAGAACATACTGCGTGCAGTTAAGATCATCCGCTCAGTCAAATTACCAGAAATTAACAGCAAGTCCTTTGTAAGTGCCACTCCAGGCAAGGAGGCCCAGTACTTTGCCAATGAAACTGTTAAGGGCGTATTAGAGGACTCGTCTGTGTTAATAGCGTTGAAGGATGTTAGCGGATTGGCGCCCCAGTTTTCCTTCTAAAGTATGCTATTGTTAGCAAACGATGTCGGTTATACACGGTTTTAGAACGAGACATTTGTCTATGATCCATCAGATCATGTAGAAAGGAAAGCGTGCCTGTGGGAAGGGGGAGTAGTAGGACTATGTGTGTCATGCCTTATCCACTACCTACTGATAAGGCATGTCACATCCGGATACCCACTTCTGTACTTAATATGGTTCATGGATTCTTGGTATTTGATGAGTAAAGTGTTGCGTGCTATTATCGGTTACAAGTCGATATTCCCCTTCTAACAAAACCCATCATGCGGTATAAAACATGTGACACAAGGGTAATTATGGGCCATCTAGACAGATTGGTATGGGCAGATTGTGCTATATGACGTCGTTATAGCCGGGCAATGGAGACCGGTACTTTAGGAATACCGCAGCAGCAGTACTCGGGGGACAATGACTCACACGCTTGCACCTGGGTTGCTGCTTAGCCAATGGTATGGACTCGCAGGCGGATGGGGACTTTTAGGTAATTTGAAGGGATAAGAGCACAGAGACATATGTAGCCACTGTAGCCAAAGTGCTAGGCTCGGTGCAAATTTCAGTCCTCAAAGCAGGAAACATCGACTGGAGGGAGACCCTTTATAGCCATTTGTCATGGAACTGGGATGGATCAAGACTAAGAACAACTTGGTTAATGCGGAGGAAGGAGGAAAGCACGGAGGACTGTTCCGCGGGGACACCTGACGGCCACCATGGCCGCCGATAAAACCCATTTTGGATCACAAAAGGGTGGGCGGTTACAATAGAACTAGTTTGATGGATAGCTGCGATCGCGTACGCCTGATGTGGAGGCTATGCTCCATCGTTCTAGCACCAGTACTACATCCATCTATATATACACACATATAAGGCTAGAGCAACGTTAGCTTTGGTTTAGTACATGCTGCGCACAGTCCCCCAGGACTGAGTCCGGCCCCACTCCACCCACCATCGGTTTCCGCGAAGTGCTCTGAAGGGTAGGCCCAGGGCGGGGAGACAGGGACTAGTCTCTGCTTGCTTCTGCTTCTGTTGGTCTCGCCCATTTCTTTTTGTTGATGAAGATTGGATGTTTCAATGTTCGCCACACGAACAGCGTCACTCGCTCGGGTTCTAAAGGTTATAATATATAAGCAGTAGAAGGGGGTCATTGCGTGTGTTTCGCAAGTATTTTTCAGCGTAAAGACAAACAGCCGGATAGCAGAAGCACACACACACACACCAACATAGAAACAGTTGTTACCACACCCTCCAGTTCCCCTACCGAGTAATTACTTGTCCCATTGTTTACTCAAAGGTTCCGCCGACGCGATTCTGCCCCCGAGAGGAAGAAACTGATAAGACAACAGTGAGAAGCTCGACAGAAATTCCACCAGAAATTTCCAAAATTTCCACTTGAACATCAACAACTACTACACTCGTAGGTCTCCACACGCAAACACACACACACAAACAGTATATTTTACGCCCGCACACTGCTCGTTACTTCCACGAGGTGAGATACACACAGACAGCCAGGACACTCATTTAGCCCTTACGTTTAGCCGCCCGGTTAGACCATCAAACACACACACACGTTAGCCGCCCAAGTCACCACGAATGACCATAGCAGCTCTCAAGTCCACAACCTCCCCAGACTCGCTGGCACCAACCTCTCCATTCTCGAGCCACTCCATGCTCTCCACATCCTCCGCGTCCAACCACTCAGCGCTGGACTCCCCCCAGTTCATCACAAGCGCCACTTACAAGAAGCCAACGACGAAACACGTCACACAGCTTTCTACGTCCTCCGCCGAGGGTATCGCCGTGGCTAACCAGTGCACCCCGGAGAGACTCGCACATGTTTTGCTTGTGACAGGCCCGTTGGCCATCAGACATATCACCTCAAACTTAGCCAAGCAGATCCAAGGGTTTGAAAAGTTGTCTCTCTCCAAGCAGAGAAGATTGATTATGAGCTGCTTGAACCAGGGATTTGAAGAGGAATCTATCATATTTGAGAAGATTGGCTGGGGCCAATGGCGTGCCAAGAAGGTGGACCCAGAATCATTTATCAAAGAAAGGAACTTGGTCAGAATTGCAAACGCCAAGGTCAAGGACAGCGACTCCAACTCCAACGGTAATGGGTCAGCTGCACCAAACCTGTCCGCTTTGAACAGCGCTGCAGCAAACTCAAGAAGACAGTCTATTACTAAGAACAAGTACGACATGGACGCTCACGAGAAGCTGTTGAACAGAAAGTCGAAGAAACAGACTAGTGACTATGCTATTGCTTCGGAGGATGAGGATGAGGAGAGCTCTTCAAGTGAATTTTCGGACGTTGAAGCGGACGAGGGTGTCTTTGAGTTTGAAGAAGACGATGATGAGGATGGTGATGATGATGACCAGATCCCACCGTTGAAGTTGAACGGAAGACTTGTCTCCCCTCCTATGAATGTATCGGGATCAAGAAGATCAAGTCATTCAAGAGGTATCCAGAAGCCAAAGTTTAAGACCCATAGATCCAATTCCCAGACCCCAACCTCGCCAGAGTTACTCTATACTTACGGCAGTGTCAAGAAGGACACCAAGAGCCGTACAAGAAGAAATAGCTCTATCAGGTCTACATTGAGCAACGAAAATGTCGAGCAGGAATCTGACACAGATGAGGAGGATTGGCAATCTATTGGCGCCCATAAGTTGCGTAACCATATCGAAGGAGCAATGGACATTGATCCAAGGATGGCCCCTGGAATCTTGGAGAAGGATGAACAGGATGCTGCCTTTGCCTTGGTAAACCTAAGATCAGTATGATCACTTTGACTAACTATACCAATGATTTCCGATGATGCACTATGATACTTTTCTTTTTCTCTTCACTTATTTGTTTTCCTTTTCATTGTTTTTTTTGACTTTCATACTCTGTACATTATTACCCTTTGAAAGCTGATATTTGTCTGCTATTGTCTTAATGGAAGGTTCTACATGATTCGACTGGATCCAATCATAACTCTTCTGATTTTTCAAGTTCTTTTTATTTTTTGATATTTTCTCTCTTATTATAAGCTTTTGCTTTAACTGTTGATCTCCTGTATGATGTCTTAGCCGTTTCTTTTAACCTCCGTTATTCATTCTTGGATTATTCATGGATCTTAGAGATGTGCTTGCTACCTTAAGGGGTTATATGGGAGAAACATCTCTACCGCAAAGGCATGCATGCAATGTGTCCTTATATATTTTATTTATGTCCGAATTGTTCTGTATTATCTGTTAAGAAACACAACGCCAATATTTCTTTCATGATCAAGATGTATGTTACATAGATCAGATGTATTAGATGCACCGCAACTTTTCACTCTGGAAAATAAACATGTGGGCCGTCCGTCTCTTTCCCCACGTTGAAGCCCACGCGTCCCCATAATGACAGCTGAAAATTAATTGACGCGTTGCTTAGGGGACGCCCCCGCGCCACGTATATCTATGATTATAGAAGAGAAGTACGTGAGTCCAGGGGTCTAGAAAATTGGCTTTCTAGTCTACACGCGTGAAACACAGACGCGTAAGGTGTCACCCCCATAATTTATAGTCAAACCCCTGTCACTGATTAAATATTACTACATACAAGCACTTTTCATGAGTTTGTAGACGCTTGCACCAATTGGACACATGTGACTTCACTAGCAGCTACTACGATCAAAAATATAGATAAACGCCACAGATAAATTACAAAAATTTACAACCTGTACACTTGCGAAAGTAGAAATAATTAGAGGATAATAGGAAAAACTATTACTCCATTTACTTCTTAGCAGCCTTCTGGGCGGCCTTGGTGACCTTACCAGACTTGTCGGACTTCTCAACAGACTTGATGACACCAACGGCGACGGTCTGTCTCATGTCTCTGACAGCGAATCTACCAAGTGGTGGGTAGTCAGTGAAAGCC
>JAJLZS010000013.1:0-230962 GCA_030572335.1 Petasospora nakhonratchasimensis | reverse complement strand
CACACCAAACAAAAACACCCGCACACCAAACAAAAACACCCGCACACCAAACAAAAACACCCGCACACCAAACAAAAACACCCGCACACCAAACATCTATCTATTGATATCATCATTATAATACATACCATTTGTTTAATAAGTGCCTTTTTATGCTTTGACAGTCTACTAATTCCTTGCTATTAGGTTTCTTGCATTCATTACATTTAAATATTCATAATCTATTTTTCCTCATATCAATATCAATTATTATTCTTTTTCCTTTTATCTAAAATTTAAACTCTTTTTTGAGTTCTTTTTAAAGCCAAGCTTCATTAATTTAGGACAGAGGATATACGGTATGTTGTAATATGCAATATTTGTGGATGAGTGATCATTAACTTTGAGTTAGAGATATAGAATTAGTTTACTTAACTTTTCTAGGGAGAGCTGCAAAGTTGTTTGAGGTCTCATCATATGATGATTTCGTCTATTTTGAGATTTGATCTGAGAAAACACACTAAAATTCTAAACTGAATAAACGCTTCTCATTTGAACTTGAGTACTGAAGGTCCTTATGCTTGAACTTTGAGCTAAGAAACACCCGGACATTAGATAAAGAGACATATAACACCCGAACACTAGGAAAATAAGAAAATAGATCCCCGACTTTTAGTGCCTGCACCCTCTTTTTACAACAAATTGTTGCCATTGCAATAGTCCTCCTGCCTTAAGGTTTGAATCAGGCATGGTGTAGATTGTATACAAACATAATTAGTTATAGGATTAAAACATTAAATCTTTATTACTCACAGCGTAGCAAATATGATATATATATATTGATTGCACGACTTGATTGGCTTTGTGATTTTAGATGTAAGGTTCAGTTGTATCACGCGCGGGTATTGAGTTGAGTGCACCTCTTAGTGTCAGATATAGATGCATCTTCTACTTCACCGTATAGTGGAGAATTGAATTTAGTGAATAAGAGATTAAGATGTGGCTTAGATGTTCTTTTAGCTTTTGGCTTTCTGATTTTAGATGATCCTTTCTTGTTCTCTTTAGTAGTCTTGAAGTTGATGGAAAAGGTTAATGTATGGTCCTTGTAAGTTGAAGGTGAACACACAGTGGTAGGTATTCCAGATGGCAGTTTAGTCTTAGCCTTATCAAATGAACTGCTGCATAATTTGACATATTTTGACATATCTCTGATATCACGAACCCTGGTTGTCTCACGAGTATGTGCTCTTGATTGTTGGGTAGTATTGTCTGGATCATTTAACAAGACCACAGATACATTTTTTTGAAGCAATGAATTTGTATTAGCCATTCCAGTTATAGCTTTTGAACCGGTAAGTCGACACTTGGGAGCGTAATGGTATAGAGGGTAATAACATTCGTGCCATTCGGAATCCAAAAATGAAAGATAATTGAAATATTTTTGGAAAGCACCTTGTTCAGAACCCCAAATCTATAGTTTAGGTTAATAGTTGCTTGGAATTTTAGTTTGCACACAGAGAAGAAGACATACCTTTGAAATTATTCGTGAAGCATCATATGTGGAGCCGGTATATTGCGACGCGACGACTTTACTAAGGATTGTACGGGCAATAATAAACTTGTTTCTTGGACGAGAAACATTGTTTTGTGGCATGTAAACATATGTTGGTTCAGATCCCGAGGTTTCTGTATATGCAAATGTGATGTTAGAATGTTCACCAGTAAGTAGTGTCTTGTCTTTTGGGGGGACAGCTACTGGGAATTCTTTCTTCTGTTGAAGATGACCTGAGTGGGCAAACTCATCGAGCCTAAATGTCACTGTAGAGAGAAAGTGAGTGCCGTTTGTCTCCATGGTTATTGTATTATCTTTCACGTACGAAAGTTTCAGAGCCTTGAGGAGGGAGAACAATCAAACCACTGATCTTTTAAAGATAGCTCCTAAGCAGATACAGCCATCTATATCAGGTGGATAACATCATCGGAAGGGAAAAAGATATCAATTTAGACGTAATTTATAGAAAGCCTCGCGAGTTGAGGCAAGGCCAGAGATGAAACGGTACACACACGATTCAGAATCGTAATATCATGATACAAAGACTTCTGGCGGGGTCGTCACTGGTACTGTACCCGGTAAGATGTTGGAGATGACAACAAACGAAGCTACACTAAAGGACAATATATTGCCCTTACACAATTAACCCGCTGAATTCTAACAGAATATGTCTACAGGTGATCAGATTCTCTACAAGGACTTTATGGAGAAACTTGAAGCCATTTCCCAGTTCTCTTCACAGTATCATAGAAGAGAACAGAGTAAACAATACGATAATGTTGTAATTATGGATCCATTTGAACGACAGAAGCAACTATCAAGAGTTCCTTTTGAGCTAAAAATGCCTTTGGAAAGGCTGATTGAGAACTTTGAGAGATCTTTAGAAAGGTTATTTGTAAGGTTTTGTTGTAAACATAAGTTCTTCGACTATATTACTGACAAACTTTATAGGCAGCTGGTGTCGATCTACCAAGGGAATCAATTATCAGGAACTATCGCTGTATTATTGAGCAGGAGATACAATCTATTCTAAATACACAGAATCTACCAGAGATAACACCTGGTAAGGATCCCGAGGAGTATGGCTACAGACTTTCGGCATATACGGTGGACCATACATCAGTCGCTATATCTGGTTCAAGCTCAAGAGAGCACTCCGTACTTCAAGATCCAGAAAAGACATCAGCACCATCGAAAAAGAGAACACCAATATCTAAAGAGACGAAATCATTCCTTGAAATGATTTTTCAAACAAAGAGAACACCAAACAATAAAGAAAGAAAAATCATTGCCGATAAGTGTGGCCTTTCGCCTCTTCAGGTAAGGGTGTGGTTTGCGAACAAAAGAATGCGGTCAAAGTAACGCGCTTTAGCGCGCTATAATGCTTTAGTATATTAAATTAGCTACACAACAAATAATTAATATTGCTTGTACAATTTGAGTTTAAGTTTCTGTAAAAATTCTCTCATTCTTCGTCACTATCACCATCTCTGTAGCCATACTTTCTAATTTCACCCAATCTCTTTCTAGCAGAAGCCAGCGCATTTTCAAGTTTCAAGATTTCAACCTGTTGCTCCATTTCCATTGTCTTGTTCTCGTGGTTAGATAACTTGGAGAAATCAACATCGGTTTCCTTGCCGTTTGATCCCTTGTTAAGAATATTCTGAACTTCACTGACCAATGCCCTGCAAGCGGAAGTGACAGTTTTAGATGCACCTTCCAATTGGTCCTGAGTCTTGGACATAAATGTAGCCTTGACCCTTGAAGCGGCGACTAATTGAGCAGTTGAAGCAGCAACCTCGTTGGATGCCACGATCAGCTCTTCATGTGAATTCTTAGAGCTTAACACACCATCTGCGGTACCAATTAAGATCTTTGTGGATGCAGCCACTGCTTTAGCAGCAGAGATCAAACCTTCAGTCCATCTGTTATGTTTCTTGTAGAATTGCGCACGAGTACCTGAACCCTGATTCTGAGTAACAATTTCATTTTGTGTCTCAATGGCAGCCTTAATCAAGAAAGAAATAGCATTGGTGACAGCAATGGCAGCAGCTAAGATTGCCTTATTAATCTCAAAATCAATTTGAGAAAGGGATGGGTTCTGCGGTCTGTTCATTAACTCAGTCAGATGAGTAGCAGCAGTACTTATTGCATATGCAGCAGAATTAAATTCGTTATCAACAGCCTCACCTAAATCACCAGAAACGTTCTTGAATGAAGATTTCGGAGCAAGGTTTTCTGCGAGAATGCTTAATTCATGAAGTTTCTCCTGAACGTTCAAGTTACCTGTGATGACTACATCAGTTTTTTCTTCGTCAGTGCCATCTAAAATACCAGACAGCAATGACATGAGGAAGTCCTCCGTCTCTTGTCCAGTAGCCCTTGCAGAGGAGATCAATTGATCTGCCTCAGAATTGGTCTTTGCAAGTCTGACCATACCCTTCGCATTCATCAACACATCGGCTACAGCTGATGTGAACTCATTAATGGATCTGATAATCTCAGTGTGATCTCCATTTGGTCCATCTGCAATGAAATCATTAAACGAGTTGGAAAAGTCTGTAGCAGCTGAAGATGCTTTTTCAGTGACTGATAAGAGATATTCCGGGGAAGAGTTCTGGTTACCAGCTTGCATTGGTGAGTCCAACTCAAATAGAGAGTCCTGGATTTTTTTGATACCAGAAGCCAAGATTGCATCTACCAAAGAAGTCAATTTTGACAAATGATCAATGAGGACACCGTCAATTTGATCATTAATGGCTGTGTCTTTATCCTGTTGCACCTTAGCAAGTTCTTCAAGGGCATCATCCATAGTCTGTTGAACAATCTCCAATTCTTCCTCTTTTTCCCTCAACCTAGCTTCAAGATCAGGGTCAATAGAACGTGATTGTTCATTGATATTAGCCTTCAAATCTTCAATCTCTTTCTTGTGAGCAGCAAATATGGATGACAAGTTAGAAGATTGGTTTCTTTCGGAGTCATCAAGCTTCAACGTCAGGTCCCTGATTTGCAGCTCCAGCTTATCAATTTCGCTTTCTTTACCCCCTTTGATCTTGTCCAAGTCAAGTCTAGCTCTGTCACGTTCCCTGATCAAACCGGCCAACTCAACATTTTTGGCCTTTAAATCCTTCTCGAGCTTCTCACGACGTTCAATGGCTTCTTGTGCAGATGCCGCCTTTTGTTGCAACTTCTTAAACTTATTTAGCAGGTTTAGATGCTCTTGTCTCAGTTGGGAGTAGAGTTTGGCCAAAGAATCATATTTGTTCTTCCACAGAGTCAACTGTTCCTGAAGACTGTTGATAAGCTCATCCTTAGAACCGAGCTGTTCAGTAGCAGTCTGTGTTGTAGCAGCAATTTCAGTCTCAAGTGCTTTGACCCTCTGATCATACTGTTGGAGCAATAGTTGGTCGTTTTCGTATTGTTGCCTCATGGAAAGAAGGTCACGTTCCAGTTCTGCAACCCTTCCTTGAGCCTGATTTTGCAGTTGATCACGCATCAATTGCTCTTGAGCAGCTCTTTGCTGTTCAGCTTGTTCGGCTTGCTGTTGTTCAAACCAGCGTCTTTGTTGTTCAGCCTGTTGTTGCTGTTGAAGGAGCTGTTGTTGTGCCTCTCTCGCCAATCTGTTCTGTTCCGCTTCATAGACATTCTGTTGCGTATTCCAGAAATCGACACCGGTTGGCTGTGTTGCAATTGGCTGTTGATACTGTGCCATAGTTGGTTGCTCAGAGATTGGCTCCGGAGTTGAGATTGCTTGGGATTGTGTTGTTTGTCTTGAAACTGGTCTCTGGATATCTTCGGAATCGTCCTCATCTTTTGCAAGCAGGTCTGGTGGGGTTACTGGAAGTCTTGGAATGGTGATCAAGGAGGTCAAGTAACGGATTGAGGAGCAGTCAGCGTAGAATTCATACAATCTAGAGTGTTGCGAGTTGTAACGTTGTCTCAATGGCTCTAAAGCATCTCCAGAGCCAGTAGCACGATGAAGGGCTCTTAGCATTGATGTGGAGAACTTGTAGATACCATATGATTCAGCAACCAATGGGACCAGGGCAGAGATTTTACACTCGGACTTTCTATCATGAGATATGCTTGCAAATATGAGTCTCTGAAGATCGTCCAAAGAGTCTTGCAAACTCATTAAGTCCATGATGGCCTCATAACCTTCATCCGGGTTCTGGACTGTCACCAAAGAAACATATTCTTCGTACTCAAAGGTCCCATTAAAGCCACGGTGGTTTTTGTGAAAATTGAGTTTTCTTAGAAGATAGACAACGTACTCTCTGATGAGCCTGCCGTATCCCTTGAAACCGTCGCCGTGCACTGATCTTCCCAAGCTTTCGAGCCAATCTGAGTTGCGCACAGCCTCTTTCAAGGCAGAGCCGTGGCCTTCTTGAAGCACCTTGTGAACAGTGATCAAGGCCTTAAAGAGCTGAATTTCGTCACCTTGAATAGGAAGTAGTTTCAGCTGGTTGAAGAAAGCTCTAGATGACTTATGGTCCCAGGTGTAAACAATACATGATCTAACATGTTTTCTTTTTGGTGCAGTCTCGTCAACAGATGTAGCCTTCCTCAAGGAGGTAGCGAGCTCGGAATCCGTAATGGTCTTGGACATTCTGGTTTCTTAATATGTGATTAGTAATTAATTTCTAGGTACAGGTTTAAACCGTACAGGCAATTGGCAATTGGCAATTGGTAGTAATGTATGTGTTCTGCCTGGGGACTATTTCGAGTCTTGTTGTTATCGATTTCGCCTATCTCGGACGTATCCATCCAGTCAGCGTGAAAAAGATGCCAAATCAGGGGAAACAGGTCTTAATTATCAATTTTAAATAATATGAAGAATCAATCTAAAACTTACGGGTCCCGCTTTGTCTGGTGGTGTTGTACTGTGAATGGTTTATATACGTGACCCTCCGCCCCCTGCCAAAATGAACCAGGAAATTGTATGAAGCCTCGAAATGAATCTTTGGGGAATTGTTCTAAAATGGCAATTACCAAATTCATAAAGGTATGCATAAGAAGACTCTGTGTGACATTTATGCAAATATGCTGTTCGTACCACTTCGTGTCTTTTTTTTTTCCCCTTCCTCTCTCTGGAAATCAGATGAAAAGCACCGCCGAATAGTTAGTTAGTTACATTAATAATAACAGATAGATCATTACTATAAAAGGAAGATAATTGGTGTTGAAGGATTCACTTTCCACATCTTAATTTTTTTATTCCACACAGTCTCCACTTTTATGAGCTCCATCGAAAACTTGAAAGCCTTTGACCCATTCGCCGACACTGGTGATGACGACACTCAGCCAACCAACTACATCCATATCCGTATTCAGCAGAGAAATGGCCGTAAGACGTTGACCACTGTTCAGGGTTTACCAGACGAGTACGATCTTAAGAGAATCTTGCGTTCCTTGAAGAAGGACTTTGCTTGCAATGGTAACATTGTCAAGGACACCGAGCTTGGTGAGGTCATTCAGCTGCAAGGTGACCAGAGAGTCAAAGTTATGGAGTTCTTGACCACACAGTTGGCACTCCAGAAGAAAAACATCAAGATCCATGGTTTCTAAGATTTTGCTTTTGGTCTTTGGTGTTACTTCTGGGAAGAGCTAAGGTTGTATATCATACCTTGATATTATCTTATCTAAAGTAGTTGGAAACGGACTACACATGAGCATATGACTATGTATGGTTGTGAACTTATTACAGTTTTCTAACCAGGAATTGCAACTTTTTTGTTGCTTAGATCTTCTTAATCATGTTGCTTTTCGCATGTTTCTAATTCATGTTAATCTATTGTATTGTTTTGTAGTCAAATGATTTGCTATCTTGGCTGAAAGATTTACACCAAATGAATATTATCTCTAGATATCTACCCCTCTCAGCTACCATGTGACTCCGTTGTATTTTATATACATATAATATTACCGGCTAACTTGACCGTTGATATCAGATATCATGCTCTAGTAGAAGTTTGAATAGATTGAAGTATGACGTAGTTCTTCTGGCCAGCCTCTTCACAGCCTTCGCGAAACTTTTGATTGAAGGCGATGAGCATTGTCTAAAGAAGGCAATTTCAGCACATTATCATTGCGAACTATACGCCCTTCTCGTTGTCTTAAATAATAAATAGCAAACAAAAGTTCTATACGAAGAATCATGGCTCCAGGTGATTTGAATCTGAAGAAATCCTGGCATCCAGGTCTCATGAAGAACCGGAAGAAGGTATGGGAAGTGGAACAAGAAGCATTGGATGAGCGCAAAAAGATTGAAGAGAGACAAGAAGAGATCCGTCAAGAAAGGGAACTTGCTGAACTACGTGCCTTGCAACATGAAAAAAATGGCAAGAGTGCTGTGGAACGGCTTGATTGGATGTATGACTCTACTGGTATTGAGGATGACTCTACCAATCTGAAGGACAGCGAAGAGGGTGAATACCTCTTGGGTAAGAAAAGATTAGATGAACTGATAGTAAAGAATAAACGTGAACCGAAGAAACATGGCTTTGAGATGCTGGACTCAAAATCATTAGTGTCACAACAAGATGAAATGGCCAAGATGAGAGATGACCCGATGGTTAAGATTCGACAACAACAAATGAAGAAAGCACGGGAGTTGAGGGAACAACGGGCTCCCAATAACAACAGGAGGTCATACACAAAACGTGATGATGGTCGAAGCAGTTCACACAAAAGTTCACGAGACTCAAGGAGTTCTTCACGGAGAATAGACCGAAACAGAATTGAAGGCTCATACCACGATCGCAATCATCATCATGGCAGAAGACCAGATGGCTCAAAACATCACTTCACAAATGACCAAATGTACGGTGATCGTGACAGTCATAGAAACCGTTTTTCATCAAGAGCACACCGCTATGAAAGCAACCCATTAAGCTACAGAGATAAAGACCTTAGAGGTCACAGTCACGCAGAGGTTTACAAAAATGATAAAGTTGAAGGTTCAAGAGGTGAGACTGATGAAGGTGAACGAGTGCGACAGATGTATCAAGATGTGAACGATTCTAAAGAGAGAATGTAATGGGGCAGTAATAATGTCGAGACTAGTAGGAGCTATCGCATGATTCAAGTAATAAAGCTTCCATACACAAGAGAAATAGATTTTTTATTTGGTTACGTTCATTATATCATGAAATATCAGTTAAAATCGGTCAACGCCTTGTTATTCATTCACCAATGTGGTGTATGATCCGTAGGGAAGTGGTCTGGATTCAAATCCTACAATCACACAACTGAACAATCGTACAAGAACACAAATTAGAGTAAAGAACACATAAATTACACCACTAGGATTTCATTCTAACCAAACATATTCCGATAACTTACAGCCCACCCTTTGCGGTTTATACAGAGATTGCATTGGCATTGGTGTTTATGCATACAGACCGAGTACTCCACTAAGCCCGAAACACCCTTTTTTAAAGTGCTGAGTGCCTAGGTCCGATAGATGCCGTTGGTATAGTGTATATGAAGGATGAATGTAGTGTGATAATTAAATGAGAGCGCTATATAGGTTTGTAGATTGGATACTGTAGGTTTATCTCTATTCCATGTCGGACATCTCGGAGATGATTTGGTGTACTGTTTGACTTTATAGTACGGTGATTATTCTTACATTGCATCTCCCTCATCACTCGAAGCATTTTGGAGTCAACCAAATCTTCTTTTTAAACAGCAAACATCGGGACACATACAAACACACACACACCTAATCACTTATAAAAATAAAAATTCACTGAACAGTGCTTAGTTACCACGACCATGAAACTGATAGTGACTTTGTTAGCGGTGCTATCAGCGTTCGTGCACTTAACTTCAGCAATCTTTTCTCCAAAAATATCCACCTCCAAGTTTGATGGGGCCCCCGAACTCGTTTACTTCGAGGACACCAACGTGAGTAGCATCATTTCAATTTATGATTACAGAACTCTTTTGCTAACTGTTAATAGAATGTTCTTTATCTTGACACTAGTACGAAAGAGTTGTACTTCTCTAAGGATGGTGGCGGGTCCTTTACGAAGGTGGACACAGAAGGATACCCTATACACTACTTGATACAGCATCCAACAAAGGATGGCTTTGCCTACGCAATTTCCGATGGAAACGTTCATTTTCAAACTGTTTCCCAGGGTATGACATGGAAATCGTTCTCCTCGCCAGAAAAGGCGGCTGACGCATCGGTTCAAACCTTCGATACTAAGCACTCCCCTATAGTCTTCCATGGGAAACGTGAAGAATACGCTCTATTTGCAGGTAGTTGTGTAAATGATAATTCGTCTGAGAACTGTGAAAGACAATACTATTACACCAAAGATAACTTTTTCTCCTTGAAGCCATTGACCAGAGCATATTCTTGCCTCTTTTCCGATGCCACTACAAACACTGAGGTTGCTAACGCAGATCTTATCACTTGTATTGTTGAAGGTGATTCTAGCACTGTGCTTGCCAGATCAGAAGATTATTTCTCTTCTAGACAGTACATCCCTGCGAATGGTGGGCTGATTCTCAATGTCGATAAGCTTGGTGCTGGTTCCCACTCGCTGATAGCTTTCGGGGCGCATCTTGCAGACACCAAGTCCACGTTTGCATATGTCTCATATGACGGTTATGCATGGGATCAGATCAAGTTACCATCGGATTTAGTTTTGAATGATTTCACTGTTGTTGAAGGGACGGCGAACTCTCTGTTCATTGATGTCAAGTACCCAGGTTCCAAGAATGTTGGCCAGTTGTTCTTTTCTGGTGGCATTAATGGTTCTTACTTTACCCAGTCTTTAAAGTACACACATAGAGATGTCCAAGGAAATGTTGACTACGAATTGGTTAAAAATATTGATGGAATAGTGATGGCCAATATCGTAAGCAATGGTGAGGATGTTCTCTCTTCAGATGCTACTGCTATTGTCAAGTCCAAGATCTCCTTTGACCAAGGATTTTCTTGGGATAGTCTGCAGGTCACTGACGACTCATGCAGTGGTGATTGTACTCTACACCTACATTCTTTAGTTCAGAGGGCAACTAAATTCAAAAACGCCCCAGGAAAGTATTTTTCATCTCCGGTTCCAGGCGTGTTGCTTGGTGTTGGCAACACAGGCCCTTCTTTAAGGTCTTATGAAGAAGGAGATACGTACGTCTCACTTGATGCTGGTTTGACTTGGTCTAGGACTTTAAATGGTCCACATTTGTTTGAGTTTGGTGATCAAGGATCCGTAATCGTAGCCATCCAGGATAATTCGGATACGAATATTATCAAGTTCTCTAAAAACATGGGAAAGTCCTGGCAGCAAGTTGGTTTAGACGCTACTGTTCGTGGTAAGTTGATCACTACTACTCCAGATTCCACCACTTTTAAGTTCATTCTTGTTGCCACTCAGTCCGGCCAGTATAATGTTTATGGATTGGATTTTTCTGGTCTTTATGGGGACAGGTGCTCGGACAATGATTTTGAAGACTGGAATGTCATGAACAAACGGTCCAGTGAACCTATGTGTATCCTCGGTCATAGACAGAAATTCAAGAGAAGGTCAAGGGAGGTCAACTGCCGTGTTGATAATCAGTTCAGGGAGGCTATTTCGGTAGAAGAACTTTGTGAATGTACTAAGGCGGACTTCGTCTGTTCTTTAAACTTCAAAAAAGACTCTAATGGCCAGTGTACTCCTAATATGAATTCTTTGACTGATAATTACCTTCGTGAGCAGAATTGTGTTAATAATTTTCCAACTTACACTATTCCATCCGGTTACTCTAAGCAGCCTGGAAATTTATGTACAGGTGGTGTGGACTTATCGTCTGATATCGTCAGAAACTGTCCTAACTACCAGAAGGAATCTGGATCGTCCGATGATCACAAGCAGATTGACTATAATGATGACGACAGACCGGATGAAACTGCCCCAGACTCTAACCCAGATGAGCGTGAAGGTGATCGGGAGAAGTCTAAGGATGGCAAGAATGATGGAAGAGTCAAAACTTCTTCATTTGTTTTTGCCGGTAAGATCAAGAAGTACGAGTACTTGGACAGAGTTAAAGGCTCTAAATTGAGAGATGAAACTATTGTCTTGTTAACCACACACAATAAGGCATATGTTACTCACGACCAGGGATCATCTTGGGAGATGGTTGCTCCAGAGGATGAGGTCTTGGATATTTACGTCAATCCTTACAACACTGATCACGTATATTTGCTTTCAGTGAATCACAAAATCATCTACTCTACTGACAGAGGTGATAATTGGAAGTTCTTTAGAACTCCGGCCAATTTTGTGCCTGGTGTCCAGGCCATACAGTTTCATCCAAAGCATTCTAACTGGTTTATATATATTGGTCAACTGGGATGTGAGTCGGCCTCTAACCAAGGTGCTTGCAGGACTGCTACTTACTATACTAAGTCGTATGGCAAGAGATTTGCAAGACTGATGGAGCATGTTAACACCTGTGAGTACATTGGCCATTTGGCTAAGCCAACAGATGAGCAGTTGATTATATGTACCAGAGAAGAGAACGAGAACACCATTCACAATAACGAATTAATTGTTTCTACTGACTTTTTTAAGACCACACAGACTCCATTGACTAATGTTGTTGGTTTTGTTCAATCTGAAGATTACCTTGTTGCTGCATCTGTCCTTGCTGATGGCTCCTTGAGAGCTCATGTTTCTGTTAATGGAATTGATTGGTCTGATGCATTATTCCCACACAATATTCGAGTTGATAAACAACAGGCTTACACTGTCCTTTCTTCAAAGTCTCACGCTATATTTCTTCATGTTACTACTAACCCCAGAGATAATTCAGAGTTTGGTGCTTTGCTAAAATCTAACTCCAATGGTACTTCTTATGTCATGTCAAACCCATATGTCAATAGAGACTTTTATGGTTTTGTTGACTTCGAGCAGTTGGAGAACCTCGAAGGTGTCGCAGTAATCAACACTGTTTCAAACCCGCTGGAGGCAAAGCAGGGTGCGAGAAAGCAATTGAAAACTAAAATAACACACAATGATGGTGCGGACTGGGATTTCTTGCAGCCACCATCTGTTGACTCTGAAGGTAAGAAATACGAATGCTCAGGTAAATCACTTGAAGCGTGTGCGTTGCATTTGCACGGTTACACCGAGAGAGTTGACTATCGAGATACTTTCTCATCTGGATCTGCCGTCGGTATGATGATTGCCGTTGGAAACGTCGCTGACAGATTAGGTAATTACTTGGATGGCCATACCTTCTTGACAAGAGACGGTGGGGTCACTTGGAAAGAGGTTAAGAAGGGTGTTTACCAATGGGAGTATGGTGATCAGGGTTCTATCATTGTATTGGTTAACGGACAAGATTCTACAAACACCATATCCTATTCCATGGATGAAGGCAATACTTGGAACGATTACAGATTTACTGAAGATATGGTTATTGTTAATGATATATCTACAGTCCCCTCGGATGATTCGAGGAGGTTCTTGCTTTTCACCAAATTGCCATCAAATAGAGGCGATAAGTCCACTATTTATCAGATTGATTTTTCCCAGTTACTAACAAGAAAGTGTAATTTAGACCTTAGCAAACCTGAGAGTGATGACTTTGACTTATGGACTCCGAAGCACCCACACATGCCTGACAATTGTTTATTTGGTCATGAAGCCCGTTACCATAGAAAACTAGCTGGTAAGGATTGCTATATTGGAGAGAAACTTGATAAGCCATATGAGGTTATTAAGAACTGCGCCTGTACTAGGCAGGATTATGAGTGTGACTTCAACTATTTCCGTGATACCAACGGTGAATGCAGGCTTGTTCCAGGATATACACCGCCTGACCATTCTAAGGTTTGTTCTCAGTTTGATGTTGATGAATACTGGCTGCCAACGGGATACAGAAAGATTCCATTGTCAACCTGTGAGGGTGGTCATGAATTTGATAAGATTGATGCAAAACCATGCCCAGGCAGAGAACATGAATTCAACCTGAAACATAAGGGTTTAACTGGTTTCTCCTTGTTCTTGATTATTCTTATTCCAATTGCTGGTGTCGCTACTGTATTGTATGTTATTTATCATCACTATGTTGGGAGATATGGTCAGATAATTCTAGGAGACGAGAATGAATTTGAATTTGATAACTCTTCATCACTGAACAAAACATCATCTATTATTGGTTTCTGCGTTGTTGCTACTGTCAATTTTGTTCAACAAGCGACCTTTTTTGTTTTTGACTTTGGTTATAAGTTGTACTCCAGAGCTATTGGGAAATCTATTTCTCTTAATGACAGCACTAGTCTACATACAACATATGACGACCTTCCAGCACATCCTAATGACCATGAAGATGGTAGCCACACTGATATTGAGGATAGCGACTTGTTGAATGAAAGTGATCTGATGGAGGATGTTGGAGATGACCATCTTTAGATTGTTAATCACAAATTTTGGCATAAATTTATTGCAGATCTTTTATTAATTTTAATAATGTGGTTTCACATTATCATTACTATTGTAAAAAGAAGAGTATTCACATTTTCTCTCACCTAACAAGCAATGATTATTATGATATATAGAACAGTGGTAATTCAAGATCATTTGTATCCTATGACTTTCTTTAATCTTCATGTTTTCTTTTTGTCCCTTTAGTCTCATCATCAGTGAGATCCAATGGCTCAGAGGCATCTGAGTCCATTTCTTCCTCTAAACCGTCTCTCTGTGCCTCAGTATAGTACTTGACGGCACTTGGAAACAGGTCATCGGCAAAAAGTCTTGCAAGGTCATCACCATTAGGGAACTCCTTACCTGGTTTACGGCCAGTCCAACGGAAAAATCCAAAAAAGCTTTTCATACCGGCTCTGTGATTTTTCTTCCCTTGAGGTGTCTTTTTATCTGTGATCTTGGATGGGTTGATTGAATCATACGAGGTTGGCCAGACGATTTCACTTTTCTCAGACACAAGTCTTTCTGTCTCGTCAGAAACATCATTCTCTTCATCACTTAAATTTGTGCTCTTGCCTTTTTTCTGTTTAGTGGACAACTCTTCTGGGTCAATTTGCTCGATCCAGAATCTTTTACTGACAATTTGTGATGGGAAGTCATTATCGTCAGTTCCTTCAAACGTGAAAGTTATAGTAAAATTACCAGGGTCAATATTGGATTCCTCTGAAGTAGCCGCCTCCCAAGACACATATATATCACGAATTGTTTCCAAGTACTTGAAATCTTGAGCTCTAATGTACTCCGAGAATTCGGGGTGCTGAGACAGAACGATGTGCCAGAATTTGTCCAAAGCTCTAACATGGGCACTTCTCGTCTCATATAATTCCGAAACACTTTTTAAACGAGCAATTTCTGCGCAGTTTAAAGCGTTAGTGATATGAAACTACTATATGTAAAACATTGAACTTACCAGCAGCTCGTTCGGCCTGTTCCATCTGTTCCTCTACGGCACTGAGGCCAATGAGAGCGTTCTCCACCAAATTGCTTTAAAAAATTTAGTAAATGGATCAGAATCATCTGTATTAGCCTATGAACTCACTAATATTTATCTTCTCCCATGACCTTTATCCACCGCCGTTTTTTTACTTGTACGAGTTGAATAACACATCTTTGGATATGAATTATTAAAAGTCTCCATTCCAGAAGATGTTCGGGTGTTCCCAACAAACTCTGAAGTAGTACATTCTTTTATAACTACACTTCAACTGTAAATAACACGTCCATTACACACATTTCCGTGATCCGTTGTATACGATTGGTTTACATTGCAGATTATCAAGTTCTTCTTCCTCTTCTTGTCATTTGAGGTATCTTGAACGGCACCTTTAGGGAGGCAATCTTGTAGTTGGCAGCTTGGGACTTGTGAATACCAAATGCTTCAGCCTCAGCAACAGTAGCACCCTTGATAACAGCACCCATGGCTCTGAAGAGTCCCTGGAGCTTTGCTGGCTTAAGGGATAATTCAGAGGCCAGTGGCACAAGCTCGAGATGAAAACCAGAGATGTGGAAGAGCACAGCAAGAAGGTAACAGAGAAGCTTGTCCTCGTGATGTGGATCAATCTTGAATCCCCTATCTTTGGAGCGACCAAATTGACCCGGTCTAGCAATGGCAAATCTATCAATTATACCATCAACCAACACCTCTGGTGGGTTGTTGAGCTGTGAAGTCAACGCGACCTTGTTGGAGATACGTCTGTTAGCGTAAACACCCATAAGAAGAGAAGCGTAGTAGACGAGCTGTGCTTTTTCTGATTGTGATTCATCTGTGATGGTTTGGAGCTGTCTTTTGAGGATTTCAGATTCCTGATATGGCAAGAGCTGAATCTTTTGTTCGATGTCTGTTTCATTGATAATAGGACCCGTACGGATGAATTGCAACTCCTTCTTAGAAACGATGTTGAGAACTGGATATATATCCTCAACAGAAGTAGCATCAACATTTGCAGCTGGTGTTGGTCTATCATCAAGAACTGTCTGTTCAAGCTCCTTTCTTGTTGGTAGGGAAGCTGTGTGGCCCTTGACGGTGTCAACAATATCCACCTGAGCGTCTGCCAGTTTGTCTGCGTCGATTCTGTTTCTCTCGAGATCTGTAATAGCTTTTTTGGCCTTTTTGGTACCAAATGCCTCACCAAGGGCATTTCTTTGGATGTTCATCCGGACGTTATTCTGTCTTACAACTGGACCTCTGAGCTTTTTGTGTGCCTTGGAGGTAACATTGCCAAGAAGAACCGGCGTCTTGTATAGTTGAACAGATTTACTCACTGGATCGTACACAGCTATGGCATAATCACTTGGATCTTCATCATTCGTCACAGAGTCATATTCCAATCTCTCGTTCTCACCATGGAATATCACTCTGCCATTCTTGTTCTTGTAGAGATCAAATTGCACGTCCTTTGGTACAGTGAATCCCTTGAAAAAAGAACTCACAGCCAATGAAGGCTCATCCACACATCCAGAAACACGAAGATCTGTGTGTTCGTCCCTTTTTCTTTTATTGACCATGTTTCTTGTTTCTTTATGTTTTTATCTTAAGGAAGTAGAAAGAAAAGGTGCGATGATTGTTTCCTCATCGCCCTTAAACAAAAAAAAATTTGAATGTTCAGAAAGCTTCATAGTCGGATTTAACCCGACATAGAAACCATCCCCGGTTTATATTATAATGAAC
The DNA here is from genome assembly GCA_030572335.1 of Petasospora nakhonratchasimensis. Lineage (NCBI taxonomy): Eukaryota > Fungi > Ascomycota > Saccharomycetes > Phaffomycetales > Wickerhamomycetaceae > Petasospora > Petasospora nakhonratchasimensis. The sequence continues at coordinate 214,275 of JAJLZS010000013.1, read as the reverse complement.
TCTTGAAGTTTAAGGAATATTGTATCTCTTTATTCTGTTACTCGCTTATATCATCTTGAAACTAAAAGATGAACCAAATAACCTTGAGATCATACTATGAGGTATTGGGAGTAGATTCTTGTGTGACTCAGCTGGAGTTGAAGGCTGCTTATAAAGAGAAGTTATTATCCACCCATCCGGACAAGACGAAAGAAGTTGTGCATTCAGATATCATTCCACAGCTCAAGGAGGCCTACTCTGTGCTATCAAATGATAATCTTCGAATCGAGTACGATCAAAAATTAAAAGAAATATTCAAGAAGAACGGACTTACGAGCAGTGGTGAAGGGCTGGATGTTTTCTCATTGGATGACTTTGAGTGCGTGATCGTGAAGGCGGGTACAGCAGATGAGCATGCGCTGTTCAAGAAAGACTGTCCGAGATGCATGACACAAGAAGGATTTGTTCTTGCAGAAGGAGACCTGGAAGATAGCGGCACAACAGATGGAATAGGTGGTTATGAAATTATTGTTCAATGTAATGCTTGCAGTTTGTGGTTGAAAGTGAGGTACTATGACACGGAAGAAGAAACTTAGAAAGGAGATAATATGGCATAATGTACATACATAGGCATAATTAATGAATCATGAATAATATATACATCTACTTAAAGTAATCTAGATCATCGCTTTGTCTTTTTTCGCACTTTTTCTTCTTGTAACAAGGCCCAAATGGCATCTCCCATGGTGTTCAAGTCACTCATCAGAGAGACATGACCTTCTTCACTGGCAAATTTCGCAACAACCGGGAATCCCCTCTTTTCAGGCATGAGCCATTTGTGATGAACAACACCATCTCCTGGCCCATAATAGAAATCATCGTAGTCCCCTTCTTTGATTCCAACAAGGCCATTTACACGGGCGCCACGGACTGTCGGAACCTCATTACCATACACTATTACCAACGGTGGATAATTCTTCTGTGGATCATATTTTAAGTCTTCCAAGAACTTCTTTGTGCGTTTAAGTGTACGGGATAAGTAATCATATGACTGCTCAAAGTTGTTATGCATCTCATCACTGTTCAACTTGAGGGAGGATGCTTTAAGAGAAAGAGAACGTTTCATGTCAAACGATTCAAAATTCCTCATAATTGGAGATTTCATGGCTTCACTGTCGTTTTCGTGACTGCTTCTTCTCGGCAGTGTCCTTTCCTCAGTTTTTCTTGTTTGAGAAACACAGGGAGATAGATTGTAGTCCACCCAAGTGTCAGGATTGAAATAGTCCAAGTTGTACTTTTCATGAGTTTTCTTATCAACAAAACAACGTCCATCTTCAGGTAAGAATACGAAACTTGATCTCATAAAAAAGTTAATCTCTGCAGTAAGAATCTTTGTACTGAACATGACAGAATCACCGTATCTGATAGGGCCAAGAATGTTTGGGCACATCGCAGGCACACCAACATAGATTAATCCTCGGAATAATGATGGATCCTTCTGCATAGCGTGATGTGATATTAATCCACCCATAGAATGCGCAATAACAATAGCGCCTGTTCTTTTCTCCCCCTTATTACAATCCAAAGTTGCAAGGAACTTATACAGCTTTTCAGAGTTGACATCAGATGACAGCCTCCAATCATAACCGAAATTGTGCACTTTGGTTCTACCATTACTCAACTTTGCTTTGAGTTTTCTTGAGATATCCACAGGACCGATGTGTGAAAGCATCTTATTGGAATATATTTCCCTTTGCGCCTGCTCTTCGTCTTCATCAGTAGGGCCAATGAGCAGGTTGATCTTCTTAATATTTAACCCAGCACTAAAGCTTGGGATCCATACCCTGGAATCAGTTGCTGTTTCTTTTAAAACGCTTCCTCTATAACCACCTAATATTACTACTTCGCCGTTTAGTTGGTCCCAGACAGTCTCCAGTTTCCTTTTCTCTTCACCGAGAGAGGGAATATTGATAGATGGTGTTAGTGCTCTCTTCATAGCCCTGAACCTCGGATTTCCCGTTCCTTTAAGGTCATTAAATAGGAAGGCCTCTTCCAAGGTGGTTATGGATTCCTGCCTTTTTAGCTTGGATTTTATGTGGTGTCTTGAGAGAGTGGGATCAAAGTCGTCATCTGAGTCGTTGCTGCCGATGATGGGGAGTGATTGCTTCAGCGATCTGATTGACGGAAGACGTGACAATGGGTTACCTCCAAGTGGTAAAGAGAAAGTAAATATCTTATGTTGGTTCTTATAATGATTATGTTCAATATCCTTAGAAACGACTTCGTTGTGCTCCAGTTTCCTTTGGTTCTGTTCTTTCTTGTCATCCTTGTCGTGGTGCGATGAGACAACGCTTGCACCTCCAATCAATGAGGCTGCTGTTTCTGAACTCACATCAGAGATGTCGTTATCATCGTCCTCGGGAAAGTAATTTTGTGTCTCTGTGATTTCCATGTCTATGTTATCAACCCCAAGCACTCTTTTATTTGTAAAGGCAATGCCAGACCAGGATTAATTATTGTTTCTTACCGGCCAGTGCGGATCTGACGGAGATGGAGGGTTCCAAATGCCGCTTTGTTTGCGAACCGCAAACATATCAAATGTGGAGCGCAATTGCAGAAATTCTTTAAATAGAGACTGACAAAAAATGGAAGAAGCCAATGAAGTGATAGTCGGAGTGGATGTTGGCTCTACTGCTGTCAGAGTTGGATTTTTTACCTCGAATTGTGAGTTACTGGCAGCCCTGTCAAGACCTATCTCCCATAAGATAAGTAGTCAGGATCATCGGTTCATCACACAGAGCTCTGTGGAAATATGGGAGGCATTTAAGGGATGCCTTGATGATCTAAGCGTAAGGTTTCATGAACCTCAAGTTCTTAGCGTTGGAATAACTGCTACATGTTCTGTAGTAGTGATGAAAAAGAGCGCAAGCGGTGAGCTGATACCACAAAGCGCAGATTTCGGCTCGCAAAACGATGACCAAAACGTCGTTTTCTGGATGGATACAAGAGCAGAGAGAGAAACTAAAGATATGAACAGGATTTTGGAAGGAAGTAAAACCCTAGGGTACCTTGGTGGTTGCTTCCTTGAAGAAATGGCTCTTCCAAAAGTTAAATACATCCTAGATCATACAGATAACAGTGATGATCTTGTCTTCTTTGACCTCCATGACTATTTGTCTTACAAGTTCGGAAAATCTCCGTGTATTGACATTAATCCTACCAACTTAACGATTCCTGTTGCGATAGATGGTGAGATTAAAGGCTGGTCGGCGAGCATCTTGAACAGACTCGCTATGTCACAATTGGTCAAAGATAACTTTAGTTCTATTGGATGTCTTGAGAAGAACTTATCAGCTGATATCTCAGCAATTCCAGCAGCTGGTTCTCCAATTGGATTTCGTGACAAGTGTGTTATTGCACAAGGTGTGATTGATTCATATGGCGGCTGGCTTGGATCATGTGGAAAATCGGTCGAAGGCACGTTGACCATGGTTGCCGGTACCTCAACCTGCTTCATCTTCGCACATAAAAACCCATCACCAGTGAAAGGTATTTGGGGACCATTTCAGTCTCTTTTTGAGGACTTGTATGTATCTGAAGGTGGACAGGCAACTACCGGTAAGCTCATTGAGCACCTTTTTGACACTCATCCAGCTTACACGGAGTTAGAGTCCATGGGATCAGATGTTTTTGCTACTATTGACTCTCTAATTACGGATTTGGAGGTAGCGCATTCAACAAACATACACTATTTATCTAAGTATATGTTTCTTTTTGGAGAGTTATCGGGAAACAGAACACCATATGCTGATGCATCTTTGCGTGGTGTTTTCTTTGGTGAATCCACGGATATAACGTTGAAGGATCTGGTGTTAAAATATATCTGTATCCTGGAGTGTCTGGCTTTCCAAACAAAACAGGTTCTTTCGCTTCTAACTGAGTATAATATCACCAAACTGAATATTTGTGGAAGTCAGGCGAAGAACACTAGATTTGTCAGATTGTTAGGAAGAGTAACTGGATTTCCCGTGGAAGTGGGTAATGCTAACCCTGAGTTGTCTGGAATTAGAGGAGGTGCTTATTTAGCATATACAGCACACAGAAAGAAAGAAGGTTGCAATCTTCTGGATGTCGTTCAAAAGTTTAATAAGCCTGGTGTTGTATATGAACCAGAAACTTCAGAACCGAGGTTGACCAAACTCCTTCATGCAAAATATCAGATTATGCTTGATATTGCACAGCGTCAAATAAACTACAGAAGAAGCATAGATTCAGATTTGGCATATTATTAGTCTGTTAATTAACAATATCCATCATTCAACAACTTTTGCAATATCTACCCACTCGATTTGTGAGTTTTGGCTGTCATCTCTTTTCAATCTAAAGAAATGGTCAGTGTATTTGGAAGCGCCCATACTGTTCAAGAACTTTTCATCATGTGTAATAACAATCAGTTGAAAATTCTTTTGAGATTTTCTCATTTCAATGATCCTTGCCAAAGAATGGGCCAATGATTCAATATTATCGGCATCCAGATTGGTTGTTGGTTCGTCTAATGCGATGACACCACAGTTTGTACCAAAACACTCTGACAGGGCCAATCTAATGATAATTGCAGCAAGAACCTTCTGGCCGGCAGAGCAGCGGCCCCTCATATCCAATTCAGCATCCTGTTTCATCATGACAACACGATAGTTGTATGATTTATTTCCTTTACCACTCTGCTCAGACTTGATCTTGATACTGTCAACATCAGATCCACTGTATGTAGTCTTCCACAACTCGTCAATGATCCTGTTGATCTCCTTCATCTTCAAGGCATGATAACTCATAATAGCACCATCCAAGGCCTTGGAATACGTCTGAAGATCGTCATTTACAACAGTTCTCGTCTGTAGCTTAGTCCACTCCTCTTTGTAATTACTCTCTACATCCTTAAACTCAGTGTTCAATTCACGAGTCAATTGTGCCACCTGATCCTCGATCTGTCTCATTTCACCCCGTTTACCTGCAAGTTCAGATCTTGCATTGGTGTATTCCTGTCTCAATTGATTGGACCGGAGCAAGTACTTGTCTCTTTGTGTTTCGGCATTGGAAATATCCGCAGTTGCAATGTTGGATTCGATCAGAGTGAGACGTTCTTGCAAATGCCTTAAATCTAGATTAGCACGAAGGTTACGTTCTTCGCTTGAAGAATCAGCTAGACGCAATTCTTCTTCATTGACAGTGTTAGCGGTAGTGGCGATGTCCTCTTCCAATTTGACAATCATGGAGTTGGTAGTGCGAATACTCTCTTGGCAGCTTTGGAGCTTGTATTCGCCAACTGTGGTATATTCCGTAATCTTCTTATTCAAAGATGAGAGTTGACTATGTGCATCCAGTATATTGGAGAGTTTACCCCTGGAATCTGTAATCATCATATAGTTTTGTTGTTTCACTAATTCAAGCTCATTCTTCAGAGCTTTCATTTTATCCTCCAGTTCAGATACGATTGAATCAGTATTTGTGATTGTTTCTTGTAGATTTGTAATCTTCTTGTTGTTATCTTCAAATGATCTTAACAAGTTTTCCCTTTCAATCAATGACCTCTCCAAGTTACTAATCATTAGTCTTTTGTCTTTCACGTTACCTTCTAGAATAGTAAATTCCCTTTGGAGGCCTTCCTTTTCCTCTTGAAGGCGAGCCACAGATCGTCTTAGTGACTTTAACTTCTCAGAAGATTTGACAGAGTCTTCTTGTAATTCATTCAAACTCTTGGATGAATAGCCATAATCATGTAATTCTTGCTGTTTAGCAGATAACTGGGATTTGGATATCTTCATTTCATCCTTTAATCTTACAATCTCATTAACCGGGTTTCTCAGAGAATCCAACTTAATTACGGTTGATCTGAGCGCATCAACGTGTAATTGCAAATTCTTAATGTGGCGATTCATTTCGTTTAATTCGATGGTGTCACCTGTAATGGTTGAACTAAGCTCTTCAATCTTTGGTTTCGTGGATGTAATAACATCAACATGTGAGGATAATGATCTCACATGCTCCAAGTATTCTTTGGTCTCTTTCAGTTGAGTCTGTAGTTCTTCGTCATATCCAGTGTCAGTGCGTTTTTTCAATTCATCAATAAATCTCTGAAAACCCTGAGGATCTTCAAATTTTCTGGAACACAAGTAACAGCAGTCATTGGACTCCGCTACCTCTAATGCCTTTCGGTTAAATTGAAGAGTAGTTGTTTTCATCTTCAAGTTTTCAAGTGCAGTCTTGTAGTCTTCTTCAGCAGATTCAACGATATCCATGTAGTCTTCTATTTCTTCGTTTGGAAGTTCATCATTGTACTTTTTTTTAGAGCACTCAATGGTTTTTTTTAGGTTTTCATTTAAAGCATTGTTGTAATCGATTGTGTTTGACAGCTTGGATGCACTCTTCTCTTTTTCAGACAATTCAGATTCAGAAGTGTTTAGTTCTGCTTTGGCATTAATAACCTTTTCATCGTAGTCAGCAACCAAGTCATCAGTGTTAATACTATATTCCTTTAAGTAACTGTTATTTCGCTCCAAAAGCTTAGTCAGAGCCGCCTCCTTGAACTTCCATTCATCGGTTAAGAGGGAGATTCTTGCATGTGCATCAGAATGTTTATGAATCTGTGAGATATCGTTGGAAATTACTTCCAATTCGTTCTCAATCGTTGAAATCTCATTGTTTTTAAATCTAATTTCCTGATTCAGACTTTCAATACTCTTATTGTTTTTCAGTGATTTCAACTTCTCTTCTAAGCTCTTTAGTGATGACTTGCCATATTCCAAATTGCCTTCGTTGATATTCATGTTGTTGATTCTAGCTTGAATGCATTTATTTTCTGAATCCAGATTGGTGACATCTGTCATGGCGTACTGTTTATGTTGAAGTTCTCTTAATTTAGTATCACAAACTGCTTGGAAAGAGTTTTGAAGTGTTTGTTCTTCTTGCTGAGACTTTCTTTCAATGCGCTCAAGTTTCGATTGATGGATATCAAGGATCCGCTGGAGGTCGTTTTGAAGAGCATCAAAGTTGTTATTCATTGGGATATCAAACATTGAGTTCAACTTCTCAGCAAGGTCATTACGGTTTATCAGATCAGATTCATGATCATTTTGTTTTGATATCAGTTGACCTTCTTCGCCTATGAGCCGGCTGTGCTTTTCCCTCATTGTCTTGAGATCACTTTGAAGAGCCTTCTCCATAGACTTGAGTTCTTTGACGCGTTCTGTACTAGTTTTAAAAATGCCCTGAAAGTTTGCCAACCTATACTGAAGTTCTTCGTCACAATCTGGAGATACCGTACATGAGTCCAGAAGTCTATTAATCTGTTCGGTGACTGATCTTCTTTCGTGTTTCATACTTTCAATCCTCGAGAGAGTTTCCTGGAAATCTTGGTTTGATCTAAAAAGTTCATCACTCTCTTTTGTTAATAGTTGAATCTCTCCATCAAGCAATGCAGTTTCTTCTATGTATTTCTGTATCGTTTTGTTATTTTTCTCAAGCTTCTCTCTTGTACGCTGTGCCCTGTCTTTATCCAATTTGAGATGTTTTACAGACTGATCCAACAGTTTAATTTCCACTGCCATTTCCTTCCTTATTGTTTTCAAGCTGTCCAAGGCCTTTGTGAATTTGAGTGCTTCAAAAATTTCATCGAAACGCTTCTTCAAATGTGATGGTTCAGATAGGGGCCAAAGGGATTCTTCCTGGTGGCAAAAGACCACGTAATCCAAAATAGGGGTTGGAGTACCCAAATTCTTAGGAACTAGGTCATCCAGCTCCGCACATTTGGTACTAATAGTTGTTCTCTCTCCATTGTGCATCTGGAGCAGCTGTCCTTCAAGTGTTTTGAATATATTAGCGACGTTGCCTTTCTTAGCAACTACTTGCATGTTTCTTGTGCAAACCATTGAATTTCCCGACAAACTCTGAAAGGCCAACTTCACTTCGGCCTTCACCTCCTTTTCTCCGTACATTCCTGGGTCATGGACAAAGGCTCCTCCTTTGGAATTGGGTGGCATGTCACCAGTTGTAGCATATTTCAGACACTCGATTACGGTCTGTCCAACCTCGTTAGTAAATCCAACTCAAAGTGATTGATGTAATACTTACGGTCTTACCTGTACCATTGGGTCCAACGATCAGTGTTAATGGTTTTCCGAACTCGATCGTCTCTGGTCGGCGGGCATCAAATGATCGGACACCAGAAATGGAGAGCTGGGTACTCGTTAGTAACTTTCAGATCGGTCTTTTCAGCGAGAACATACTTTGTAAATCGTAGACCTGCAAAACTGTTAGTAACTGGAACACACACTAAATCAATATTTTCCTTCCATACATTTTTAAAAGATCCAAGTACTTTTATTTTTTGTATACACATTATTTCTTCAGTTGATAAGACTGGTTATAGACCCTTTTGATTCTACTTCGCGCCTCGCAAGTCTGAATGGTTACATAGCCCTGGGATACTGTTGATTTCCAGTGGTCAAGTAAAAAAAGCAGCGAGAAGCAAGTCATCGAACTTCCACCAACACTAAAGAAAAGTAGCCCAAGGGTTTATGTCTATTCGTTTGCTTCTTAAGAGAACAATGGTTACAGTGAACAAGAGCAAAGTTATTCAGCCAGAATGGCGCACTACTGTCCAGCAACAGCCAGAACGGCCCGTTCTCAAATTGTACAACTCGCTTACTAGAACTAAGACAGAATTTATTCCAATTAGGCCACGTGAGATTTCATGGTACTCTTGTGGTCCGACTGTCTATGATTCTTCTCACATGGGACATGCCAGAAACTATGTTTCGATTGATATCAATAGACGCATCCTTGAAAACTACTTTGGTTTCGATGTCAATTTTGTTCAGAACATCACTGACATTGACGACAAGATCATCATTAGGGCTAGACAAACTTATTTGTATGAGCAGTTTGAAAAGGATCTTGAACATTACAAAGAGATTCCGTCCGAAATTGTTTTCCAAGCTCATTCTGGTTTGAAAGCATTTTTGGAGAAAAACCTCCCAGAGGCTCCATTTGACAGATTCTCTACATGGGCAGCATCTGTTAATGTTGTTGAAAAGCAGGCTACTGACCCAAAGTTTCCAATGTACGTTAGGTCTGCTTCTGATGCATTTAAAGCAATTTCAGATGTAAAGATTATATCCAAAAAGGAATTCTTGGATGGTGTGAAGGACGTGGTCGTCCCGCTTCTTGACGCTGAAAAGGGAAGCGGTGTAAATGACCCGGAGGTGTTCCGCGCTCTTCCTTCTTACTGGGAGAGTAAGTTCAACGATGACATGGCTGCTTTAAACGTTCTTCCACCGTCTGTTGTTACAAGAGTCTCCGAGTACGTTCCACAGATTGTTGAATTTGTCAAGAAGATCATTGCTAATGGTTATGCCTACGCTACAGATGATGGTTCCGTTTATTTTAATACTTCAGCATTTGATGGTTCTGACAAACACCACTATGCGAAACTTCAACCTTGGAATAAAGGACAGATGGATCTTATTGCTGAAGGTGAAGGATCTTTGTCTACATCCACAACCGGCAAAAAGTCACCAAATGATTTTGCTCTTTGGAAGGGCTCTAAGCTAGGTGAGCCAGAATGGGACTCACCGTGGGGTCGTGGCCGTCCAGGTTGGCACATCGAGTGTTCAGTAATGGCTTCAGATATCCTGGGTTCCAACATGGACATACATTCTGGTGGTATTGACCTTGCATTCCCACACCATGATAACGAGTTGGCACAGTCAGAAGCTTGTTATGACTGTGAGCAGTGGGTAAACTACTTCTTGCATACTGGTCACTTACACATCGAGGGTCAGAAAATGAGTAAGTCCCTAAAGAACTTTATCACCATTCAAGAAGCACTTCAGCAGAACACTGCCAGACAACTTAGATTGGCGTTCGCCTTTATCCAATGGAATAACCAGCTTGATTTCAAAGAGGCCTTATTACAAGAGGTCAAGTCTTTCGAGTCATCCATGAGCAAATATTTCCAAACTGTGAGAGCATTGAATAATGATTATAAGGATCGTGTTATGCGTGGTATTCATATTTCTAAATGTCCAGGGAGTGCTGAGAAACAGCTCATGGTTGATTTAAGAGAAGCTAAGCGCGCTGTTCATTTCTCTTTCTGTGACAACTTGGCCACTCCACAGGTGCTCAAGAACCTTGCTGATTTGGTCACTAAATCCAACTCATACATCGTCTCTTCCGGTGCAGATATCAAGATTGACCAAGTACTTGAGGCTACATACTTTGTCACAAAGATTCTTGATATTTTAGGTTTCCCAGCTCGCTCCGACCGTCTCGGTTGGGAAGATGTTTCCACTCAGGAGGGTGCTTCTTCTATGGAAGATGTTGCCATGCCGTTCGTGAAGGTTCTTTCCACATTCAGAGATACAGTGCGTTCTTCTGCCATCGCTAAGGCACCGTACGGTGAGTTCCTTTCCGCCACTGATAAGATCCGTAACACTGATCTCTTGAACCTTGGGGTTTCTCTTGATGATCGTGCTGATGGGCAGGCTGCTCTGATAAAGTTCCTAAGTGTTGTTGAGAAGGATGAGCTTCTTGCTATCCAATCTGAAAAAGAGAAGCGTGAGGCTGAAAAGTTGGAAAAAAAGTTGGCACAGTTGAAGTTGAAAGAGGAGCAGGGACTTCGAAGAATCGAGAAGGCTAAAATTTCTCCAATGGAAATGTTTAAGACGGAGGAGTTTAGCGCTTGGAACGAAGAAGGTATTCCAACATTGAACAAAGATGGTAGCGAGGTGTCAAAGAGCATGAATAAGAAACATTTAAAGCTCTATGCTGCTCAAAAGAAGTTGCACGATGAGTACTTGTCTAAACAGGCTTAGATTCTTCAGAACTGGCTACTGATCTAACTTTCTTTCATAATTATTTTATAAACATGTAGCAACTTTATATACATGAACACCTACTTCTGTGCAATTTCTGCTTTCTTGTTATCTTGTGTTTGATTCAGAGATGTATTGAAGAACAAAGAATTTTCTTTCATACGTGGGAGTACAAAAACTCAGTAGCCTGAAAGTACTCTTCAGTGACCTTTGACTTAATTTCGTCACGTGTGAGCCATGCGTACTCAACATCTTTTGGTTTGAAGGCACCAGACAAGATGTTGGATTTGATAACAAATTCTCTAGTTGCATTTTTTTCAGAAGAGTTAACAATCTTTAAATCATTAAACTTCAGTACAGCAGCAGGAGAACGAGCAACGGTCCATGTGTTGATATCATCCCCTCCTAATTGCCTTAATCCTTTTTCAGCGCATCTGTGAAGCGGAGTTCCCTCTGTTGTTGCAAAGCTTGGTAGCTTCCAACCAAGCTTAGAATCTTTCACAAGAAGGTATAAAGTTCTCGGTAGTTTTCTTTCCAAGCTTTTATAATCAGACTGCACATCGGCATCAGTTGTACGTGCATTAGGCACCACTGGTCTGGAAATGTCAGACATAGCTGACTCTTCATATTCGTCTTTTGGGATGAGAACATCTTGCTTGGTTCTACGCTCACGGTTGTGGACAATATCTGGGACACCTTTGGAGTAGAAAACACCAGGTTGTTTGGAAACTGGACCACGCTGTGCCTTAAAGAAGCGACGCTCAGAAAGGGAACCCTTCTTGAAGTAATAGTAGTGTGGGAAGGTCCACATCAGTCGACGTTCAAGTTCCTCTTGATACTTGTAGTATGCACTCTCCAATGGTGTGACATCCGGCGTAACAATTGGATTACGAACCAAGAGAAGAGCAGCCTTTATAGATTCAAGTGGAATGGCTGGAGTTACTGATGTAGCAGTTGTTGCAAAACATCTTCTGAGGGCTGATGTGTGTGTTAGTGATTGCCTTCGTTTGTACCGAACTTCAAAATTTCCTAGGAGAGGGGAAGGATGTTGACACATACGCTGAAGACCTCGTTGCAACATTATGACTTAAGTGACTGAGGCTTGCACTATTTTAGTTATTGAGTAATAGTTACAGATGAGATGTTGGTTCTTCTGCCCGACCCGACGATGTTGAGGCTTGTAAGCCAAAACTGAAAAATTTCGAGCACTGGTGTGCGGGTGTATTTATCAAAAAGGTTAAGGTTACGTGCCCTGCTAAACGTCCAAATTAAATCCTTTACAAGAGATCAATATCAAAAATACAATTATGAATTACTATATATAAAGAATTTCGCTAGGTCTCCTGGTGTAACAATGATGATGAGATATAAAACATGAGGGAGTCTCATTAAATGTAGAAAACTGGTAAACCAAGCATATTGACCCATAAAACTGTTGTACAAAAACATCAGGAAAAGTACATTCTTTATTTTATTCATCTTCAGGTTCATCTCCAGGTTGGAAGTAGTCCACATTGTAGCAAAGACGACAAGTATTACAGAGCAGTGGATCTTCAATCTTTTCTTGTTTATTTTGGAACTAGGATTTCTAACATCATGGTTGTTGCTGCTTTTGAAGCATGGCCATGAGATTTGCCAATGCATCTGGAGCTGGAGCTGAGGCGCCGCTTCCTTGGGAAACTGGGGTTGGTACAACAGAGTTACCGGAAGATGGCGGTTGTTGCACTGTCTGTGAGACCATGCCACCACCGTTGAATAAGTTTGCAAGTGGGTTGGTAGTGTTGTTGTTTCTCATGAATGCAGGTAACTCAGCCTTTTCGTTAACGGAGTTGTCGATTTCACCTGGCTTGGTAGAACGTGGGCCATTTCTAGATGCATCAGTTGGCATCTTCTTCGAGATAGCCTTAGAAGAAACACCCTCACCAATCTCAATATCTGGTTCCTCCATTACCAAATTTGGAACTAATTGACGCTCTGCACCGATACCACCCCATTGAGCAGTGTGGACCCAACGTTTATCAGCATCCGTGAGTCTGTCAATTGGAATGATTGAAACACCATGTTGGTAATCACAGCAGTCACGAGGACCATAACCAACACCCCAACGAACACGAAGGTTCACTGATGTGATCTTCGTAAAGTTTTGCAACACATTTTCAGCTTCGCGACGAGAATAGGCTTTAACGAACGCGTGCTTACGCTCTGGGTTCAAAATAACACTCTGGACTTCAGCATAAGGTCTCAAGATGGCTTTGACCTCTTCTTGGTTCATGTAGCTCGGAATACCACCAACGAACATGGTGCGACTAAGTACCTTGATGGAGTTGTGCGGCAAGTTTGGATCAAGCTCTACCTTGACCTCTCTGTAGTGTGCAGTACCTGGGGTGTTCATCTCACCGATGACATGACCTGGTGGAGGACCATCACGGCGAGGGCGCTGTGGTGAACGAGAGCGCTGACGGCGTGAGTAAGCGTTGCCAGCTGATCCACGGTCACGACCATACCCACTGCTACCGCTTCCGGAACGGCGGAAAGCTTCCTCTTGAGATAAACTAGCATCTCTATCGCGGAATCTTTGGCGTGAATCACCACCTTGTTGGGGAACGGTGGCCTGTGTAAGAGCACCTTGTTGCATCCAGGCTGGGAGCTGACCAGTACTGGCCATCTGGGAAACTAATTGTTGAATGGCTGCCTGCGGATCTGGAAAGCCAGGAATAGATGGCATTCCTGGGATAGATGGCATAGCTGGCACAGGGGCAGCAGGGGCAGCAGGGGCAGCAGCAGGCGGAGGTGGAGCAACCGGTGGGAAGCCTCCTACTGCTTGTGCACCCTGCGACGAGCTCTGTAAAGATGCCAAATTTTTAAGGAGCTGATCGGCAGTTAGGACAGTACCGGGCTGAGAGCTATGTGATACAGGGGCAACTAAAGGCGGTGGGGCAGTCTTTGGAGTAGTTGAAGTTTCAAAGAACTCAGTCTGAATAGTAGAGAGGGTAGACTGGGAGAAAGTACCAGCATTACGCCAAATTGAAATCAACTTACCAATCTTTTCCTTTTGGTCAGCAGAAGCGACTCTTAGTGTAATACGGAGGGCATCATCAATAATTGTGCCAAACTTATAGAGCCCAGAGGAATAAGTACCCTCTGGCGCGGTGGCGTCAACGGCGCTTGTAGCGCTATCTTGGTAACGACGAGCAATAGAGTCAATAACATAGAGAGCACCGAGTTTATGTGTGTCGGCAGTGTTTTTGAGGTTTTCATAACACTTTTCGACAAACACAGAAGAATGCTGTTTAAATTACAGTTAATATGTGTTTCCAGGTGTTTATTGTTGACGCTTCTGGAGAATAGTCAAGACGGATGGGCAGCATAGATAATCATCAACATAGAAAACAGGTCATGGAGAGAGGGAGGCCTTCAAAATTTACTGAATACTGCAGGGAGTTACAAAGTTACAGTGTAATATAGGGCGGGTGGTGAGATGTTCATCTGTTACCAAAGGGTCTTGTACCAGCCCAGGTGTCTAGAGCTTAATAACTTTTGTTTAGGGGTTAGTACTTACGTTAACATTATCAACAGCTATTTGTGTAAGCTTCTTGATACGGGAGCCTGAGATTCCCGACTTCACAGACTTGATCTCCTCGAGTGTGTCTACGAAGATCTGGATGGCTGACATCAGCGTATTATATGTTTTGTTTTCGTTGCCGCTGCGGGTTTGTGGTTTGTAGCCTGGAATGTGGCTATAATTAGGGTTCTAATTCGGATGGAACTGGAAACAGGTGTTTGGTTCTCGTTCTAGAACGTTTACAATAAAAGAAAATAAGAAGAACAATTGAGCACCGAAACAGATGTTAATAATTAATGTATTTGAGCTTGAATTTTATCGTGTATAGTGTGCCTTCAGAGGAGCTCTTGGAAAACGTTGAAGGTTTTTACCGGCAACAAATTTGTGGTTGGAAAATCAAAAGTTTCGCGAAAAGAATATTCTGTAAGTCGGGTTACTACATCATGTACTTTTTTGTCCCAAAGCAGAAAAATCACATAATTAACTTGTATATATGTATTTGCATATAGTCCATTAATTACGTGTGTCACCAGAATTGATACCAGTGAACACTTCTCCTGAACCTGAAGTGAAAAGGTATGTCATAGACACAGGACTGAACCGGATGACCTCGTCCATCTGGCGGCCAGGATGGCACTTGTCCAGTGTCTTGATTTCTTTCCCGTTTCTTACATCATATATCTTTGCTCCATCTGTTTCTCTAAATGTTGCTCCAATCACAGTACCATCATAGGAGATATCCAGTGATTCAATAGATTGGTCTACTGAACCAATTGTGCTAAGTACAGTTAAATCCTGCAACGACCAAAGGGAAATGACGCCTTCATGAGACCCAGCAGCAAGGAACTTTCCCAATGGGTCCAATGCCATTGCATTGATAGTGGATCTATGGCCCTCCAATTTGTGCACTTCCTCAAATAGTCCCTTATGGTTTTTCATGAGAAGAACAATAGTGCCAGACCCCAAACCAATAAATATCGCATCGGACCCGTTATTCCAGCAGATCGAGTGTGTATTTTCGCTGAGAGAGACCCTCTGTACAATGTCGTTCGTCCTAGTGCTAATGAATAGTACATTCTCTTTACTCGCAGCAGCGAGATATTTCCCATCCTCTGAATAAGATATCAATTTCAATTCCTTTTCTTGGGTAACAATCTCACTGATAGTAGCACCTTTCACAACATTCCAGCACATGATGGTGTTATCTCTCCCCACAGTGGCTAGGTCATCTTCACTGTTTGGTTTCCAAGAGAAATCATGAGAAAACCTTGAGTGAGTTTTCTTGATTACCATTGGATTTCCTGAAGACTGTTCACCTGTCTTTGGGTTCATCTTCCAAATAACAATCGATCCATCGCTTCTCGAGGCAGCAATGCGTGTACCAATTCGATTCCAATATGAAGCCTTGATTTCTGAAGCAGTGAGACTCGTTCCCATGCCCCCTTTCAAAGGGAAATCCTTAAGCAGCTCTAAAATGGGCTGTTCCTCTTGTTTATTGTCGGTAGCTTTTGGTTTATCTCTGTTGGACCTTTCTGAAGTTCTTGATGATATTGGTCTGGATGATCTCTCTGGTGCCCTTGACGATGGCCTGTCAGATGCTCTCTGTATTTCCTTTCGTCCACCTCTTTCGTTGGTTCGTTCTACTCTCACATCACCTCTAAAAGGAGGTATACGATCTCTTTCTCGTCTTTCACCTCTGTCACGTCCATCTCTGTCTCTGTCTCTGTCTCTGTCCCTCCTGTCACCACCTCTAAGATCCCGATCTCTGGTATCCCTGGTATCCCTGGTATCCTTGGTGTCTCTAGAATCCCTAGTTGTTCGGTGATCTCTCTGACCTGTTCTTGGTGCCATGTTTGATTGGTTGTATGTGCCTTTGAAGCTGGCACTTTTAGTATTTGTGAAGCAAACCGTGAACACTCGACTTTCAACTTGTGTGTTCACGATGTTTTTTCGCGTCTTGAAGATGTGCCAAATTCGGCCAAAACCTAATAACGAAAACAACTAAGATAGTCCAGGTATTACCTGGTTCCTAAGCGAGCCAAGCTCAGCGCGATGTCAAGTTACATACCTGGCTTCTTCCAAAAGGAGGAACAAGCTTCGAGTAAGAATTTATTATTTTCGAAGTCACCTGCGCCAGTAATCCCTCAGAAAAAGTCTCTGAAGTGCAAAGAGATGGGATCCCTCTGTCAGACGTACACTCAAAAGACGACTAACGAGAGAGACTCTCCTATAAGGAAAAAGCAGTGGCAGCAGCCCACTTACACTCTCAATAATAGTGAGTTTGATTGTATCCCCATCAATGGGTTATACTCTGACAGACATCCAGGAATTTCCACAAATGCTCCAAACAATCAATCACACAACCATCTCCCCTCATCTAGAAGTTTTCTGAACGTGAAAGATATTACATTTGCTAAGCAAAAAAGTCTAGGACTGTCAAATCATAGTGCTAAACAAGTGCAGGAGGTTGAGAAGCGTAAGCTTCGGCAATGTACTAGCAACAAGCGCATTGTGACTGGCTCAGTATATGCACCTGGCAGTAATGTTAATGGCGCACTACAATTCTCTGCTTTGCACAGAAAAATGATATGCCACCATAGAACAGATACTTATGAGCCATCAAACTTAGTAAGAAACTTTACGAAGATCGAGGAGAATAATAACTTACTGAATGTGATTGAAGCATCCGGAGATCAGATCGATAGTACTTCATTCAGCAAAAGGCCCAGACAAGTTGGCAAGGGTGAAGAATTTGAGAACATTCTGAACAAAGATTATTTGAAGATCAATGGGCCTACTTTTGATGATTCAACATCAGTACTAAAATGTGCTTCTAGACGAACTGGATGTCATTCTAGCTCTATTAATCGAAATGATACAGATGTATGTACACTTGAAACTTCTAAAACTTTCACAAAGAAATTGCCCATATTACCAACAGGCACTTTTTTGAAAGAGGATGAGCTCCACAATTATCATCTCAGAATGGTTAATTCCAATTGCAGGCCTATGAAGAGAAAAGTGACGGATGATGATGAATATTGTAGATTAAAGAATGCTGATTCTGATGATGACTTGTTTGCAACAGAAGGTGCCGCTACACTTGCTGCAAAAAAGCGGCTTGAAGAATTGAAACTGGCCAAGTGGAATCAGGTTTTTGACGCTGCCGAATATGATACTTGGTCTTCTGCATATAAAGCTGGTAAGAAGGCACATTCGTTGAAGAAGACATTAATAGCGCAAGCGGAAGAAGATGAGTTTGACAAGGTCATAAGAAACACCAATGTCTGGATCCCGGATACTGAACCGAAGAAAGAGTTCTCCGATCTCGATTTAGAAGGTGACTTGACTGTTGGATTCAAGAATGATTATGAAGAAGTTGATGAGAGGGCGAATGAGACCAAACGAACTCGCGCTGTGAAGAAGAAGTATGAGGATAATGAATATCCTGGTGCACTATCTCGTGATGAACTGGAAAAAATGGTGAACCAGCATTTAAATTGCGTGCCAAAAATTTTATCAGGAGAAGTTGATTCTGCTTATTACTTAAAATCCAAAGAATTCATGAAGGGATCTAGATCCACAATATTCTCTACTGCTGACACAAACAGAGAATCATTCACGCAGTTCTTGATTGGGTTTTACGGCATTAAAAGACAATCAGTCATTGCGCAAATAATCAAGAACAGGTATGGTACGCAGATACAAGAGGCCTCCGAGTCTAACAAGACAATTCAGTTTTGGTCGACTGATTCATTTACGCTTTATGTCCTGGCCTGTGAAGTTGCTATGAGAATGGCCTCTGATGTGTTAGAAATTGAGGAAGAAGAGGTAATACAGTTGTTTCACGAAACTACTGATTATGGGAGGTATATTACTGACCCTGTGGCATGTGATTGAGGCAGGATTGCAATTTCCGTGTTCCAATCTTATGAAAAACATCAATGCATTCAAAACATCATGAAAAAGATCAAGACCACCATGTAATTGGCATATATGGTATCGGCAATTACCCCATTGGAATATCTCCGAGGGTATGATCACGTGACAAGCGATTCTATTAATGAATGCGAGTTTGGGAAGAAACATGAAACGGAGATTCTGTAGTTTGCGATTATATCCATACATTTACATGAAGATTGATCCTTTCAAATTCTTCCAAATGAGATACTTTCCACTAGTCAATGTATACCACTACTCCCCACACACCGACTCTCTGTTATAATCAAGCGGACTCGACTCCGCCCAAAAGAAAAAAAAACGTCCGCGCGCTCAAATGTGCTGAAAGCTGTCCAACGCTCATCAAAAAATTTGCAAATTCTTTTCCTCTTTTATCGTCTCAGTTTTTAATTCCTGTTTTAGTTTATTTTCCCCCACAAAACCCCTAAAGCAATTTCAGAAGATGGCTGCTGTTTTCCCAAGAACCTGTTACAAGTGCGGTGAGGTTGGTCACTTTGCTGAGGTCTGTACCCAGGAGGAGCGTCTTTGCTACAACTGCCGCCAACCGGGCCACGAGTCTACTGACTGCCCAGAACCAAGACAGAACACCCAGAAGCAGTGTTACAACTGCGGTGGTGTTGGCCACGTTCAGTCTGAATGTACTGAACAAGGTAATGGTACTCGTTGCTACAACTGTAGTCAGTTCGGTCATATCTCTAGAAACTGCACTGAACCACAGCAGGCAGGTGCCCGCCCACCAAAGCCTTTCGCTAACAGAGAGAACAGATCTGCTAACTCCAAGACCACTTGTTACAAGTGTGGTGGTCCAAACCACTTTGCTCGTGACTGTCAGGCTGGTGTCGTGAAGTGCTACGCATGTGGTAAGACCGGTCACATCTCCAAAGACTGCACCTCTTCCGCTGGTGGCGAGACTGGTGCTACCGCTAAGACCTGTTACTCCTGTGGTGGTTCCGGTCACATTTCCCGTGACTGTACCTCTAAGGACGACGCCTAAATTGGTACGTTTTCCGAGGTAGACCACTGAAGTATGAAGTATGAAAGGTGAAGTGTGAAAGGTGGAAGGTGAATGCGAAGGCGTATGTTGGTGAGAAGGAGGGAAGGAGGAGTCGTGTATGATTACCTGCAGCTATGACCTAAATTTTTTCTCTTCTGAACTCTTTTATTTGTCTTTTAAGTTTCTTGTGCTTTAATTTTTATTTTCTTCTTTCTTCACGTCTTAAGATTTTGACGTACCCCCTTTTTATCTATATATATGTTACTACCGTTTATCTCATGTGTTTTTTGAATTTGATTTTTACGTCGATCTTCTCTAAACAGAGAACGAGAGACGAATCAACTTGCCAACGGTGTTTTTAAAGATTATAAGTTGATCTTTATACGTCTATTGTCAGTGCGTGGAGGTTGCCAGTGTTGAAGGATTGCTTTTACGAGTCAACGACCTATTGTTATACGATCAATTGATATAATAATACTATATGTGAAGTAGTACTCTAGAGAAAGATGCAAAATAGTGACAATATGTTATGGAGTTAGAGAACGTCTCTGTAAAGAGCGTCACCGATGAGCAGAACTTTCTTCACCTCTTCAACATCATGAACTCTCACGATATCAGATTGGTACCCAATACACGACATTATCACGGCGCTAGTAGTTAAAACCCTCTCTGATGGAATCTTTTCGTTTGTTAAAGTGCCGATGAATTTCTTTCTTGATGGGCCTAGGAGAATAGGCAACCCTTCGAGAGAATTGAATTCATCTTTCTCCTCATCGTAGTTAGAATACGATTTGATGAAAGGCGTTCCTCTAATTACAGCAAGGTTTTGCTTGAGGTCCTTGGCAAATCCAATACCAGGATCAGTGATAATCTGCCATCTTTTAACACCAGCATCAATCGCTTTACGGTATTGTACAGAGAGCTCTCTAGCAATTGCCTTGATGAATATAGCTTCATCGCTATCATCAAAAGATTCCTCAGAATTGAAAAATTCTGTGAGTCCGGTAGCCCAGGCCTTCTCATAGTGGTTCAAAGTTGACATAGTATTAGGGGTACCTCGAGTATGGTTTAATACATATGGCACACCAGTCTCAGCTACAACGTTGAACATTTCCTCATCATAGAGACCACCACTAATGTCATTAATAATATCAGCACCCGCAGCAACCGCGTCACGAGCAATCTTTGCACGATAAGTATCAACACTGATAATAACGTTTCTCAAGTTCTCATTTTCATGCGATCTAATAGCTTTAATGATTGGCACAACACGACGCCATTCCTCATCAATATCTGGTGCAATAGAGCCTGGACGCGTGGAAACTCCGCCGATGTCAATGATATCCACACCAGTATTGACCATATTCAGCGCATTATCAAGAGCTAGGGGTAAGGAAGCACTGATTCCACCATCAGAAAATGAATCTGGGGTAGTGTTTAGAATCCCCATTAATTGTGTACGATGTGTGTGATGCTTGAGATCAAAGGAAAGCGATTTGTTCTTGTGATGATTGGAAAGGTTATTAATAAGTGGGACATGAGCATCCAATCTGTTGGATTTTTGTTTAGAGGAGTCACCAGCAGAAGCATACAATTGCTTCAGGTGATTATGGAAAGGTTCAGCAGTAACTGGATGAATAGCCGTCGGTGGGATAAGTTCACAGAGTGGTTGCAAGACAAATGTGCGCTCAATCATACGAATATGCGGAATGATTAACTGCGCCTCTTGATTGTTCAATACTAAATTGTCATAGAGGAGAATGTCAAGGTCAATGGACCGTGGACCATTTTCGATGATCTTCTTGCGATCTAGGACGTCATATTCAATGGATTTGAGTTGTTTCAAAAGATTCTCTGGAGTGAGAGTAGTACTCAGTTCCAGTACACCATTAATGAACTTCTGTTGATCTAAAACGTACATTGGATCAGATTCATAAAGCGAAGATGTAGCAATGACTTTGGTGTCTTTAATTCTGTTTAGCTCCTGAATGGCTTTATTGATGTTGTCAACTGGGGTCCCGACATTTGAACCAAACGCGATGAAAACAAGGTGTTTGTGCTCCTCTGACAAGTAAGTACTATCAGCTTCAGAGGATGACGGAAGATTAAAAGAAGGCTTATTAAGGGATAGTTGATCAAAAATACTTAGTGGCTGGGATTCGATAGCCGGTTTACCAGCAAAATCCTTTGCTGTTCTGGTGACTTGAACGCCAACACCCTCAGCAAACGTAATTGCATTTGGCTTCTGCACTTTCGCAGTGATCTCAGCAATTGAGTGTTGTAATGAAATTTGAGCAACAGACTCTATCAGCGCTTCAACTGTTTTGAAGTTAGCATTCTCAACATAATTGGCAACATCGTCAATTATGCCGTATACATCGACCTCTGTTTCTGGGAGAGCCCTGATCTTGAGGTCAAGGTTGACATACTGTTTCATAAGACGCTCAAAGGTGAATACACCAATTAACGTGGAACAAGTAAGTCCCTTGATATAGACAACGTCACTGGTTCCATCAATTTTGGTAATAACGCCATTACGTTTATCTCTGTTTATAAGAACTTGGATTTGATTTACTTTAATTTCCGTCTTGCTACCGCTAACAAGTACCTGTGCGTTATTACCACCACCCCTTTTCTCGTCTAATACAACCTCAGAAACAGCCTGTGCAATATTTTTGAAGGACTTAAAGTTTCTTCCCCTGTTTTTGTTAAAGAATTCTGTGATGTTTCTTGAAATGACAGCGTAGTTTAGAGAATATCTGAGATCATCAGTGTCGCTGGATGCCTTGAAGTCAGTGCGCAGCTCCACGGATACCTCCAACGGTTGCGGTGTTGGCCTCCTCCAGTAATCTCTACCGGTGATGGCCTGAACCTGAAGTCGGTCAATGAGGACAATGTCTGGGTGGGAAGATGTGTTGGCGAGGAAAGAGGACCCCATGGCTGAAAAGTTCCTACTTAGTCCAATTGGTATCCGTGAAAGCACTGACTTCGGAGAAACGCAAGAAAATAGAGAAAGCAACTTGGATATTACTAAGAGAACTTTTGTCTCCTAAGAAGATAGTTTGGGAGAATATGAACACTGGTATATGGTGAAGTAAATAAGACCTGGTCTGACTCCCTCAGTCTAAAGAATGCAGCAAAAAAAAATTGAGAATAGAACGAATTCGCGAAAAGTGTCTACTAACATAAACACGCCATACTTCAACACCTTAGATGTCTTTTTAAATATGGACCTCACTAATTATCAGTTGAATTGATCGTTGTTCTGAATTTTCGGGATAAACTATGTTACAATTTAGACGTACATTGGCTTCAGTGGCTGAGAACACTGTGAAAGCTGCAGAGCCAAAACTAGTGGACGTCCTCATTGTCGGTGGTGGCCCTGCTGGTCTGACCCTCTCGGCGGCTCTTAAAAGCTCCAGAACCACACGCAACTTGAAGGTGTCTTTAGTTGAAGGTTCCAGCTTGCATTCTGTTAAAGATTTCCACGAGAGCGCACCTGACATCTTGACGAACCGTGTGGTCTCACTTACTCCACAGACAGTTGAGTATCTCCAACGCATTGGAGCCTGGAAATGGATTAAACAGGACAGAGTGCAGACTTACGATGCCATGGTGGTCACTGAAGGACTCAGTCATGCCAGATTAGGATTTGAACATCCTGAAATTGCTACTATGTGTGAAAACCTGAACATGCAATCCGCATTGTACCAACGAATCCAAGAACTTGAGGCAGAGGACCCCAAAGCTGGACTTGAGATCATTGATGATACCAAGGTGACTGATATTACCAAAGAGGAGACCACACAATGGCCTATTGTACACCTATCTAATGGAGACATGATCAGGGCGCGACTTCTTGTTGGTGCAGATGGTTTCAATTCCCCAGTTCGTAAATTCTCTGGGATTGAGTCACGTGGTTGGTTTTACAAAAGATTTGGTGTTGTTGCTACATTAAAGCTGGAATATCCCCCATATCAATCCATAGCTTACCAGAGATTTTTGCCAAATGGGCCTATTGCTATACTCCCAATGCCGGAAGATCGTGCCACAATGGTTTGGTCCACAACTATCGAGCTATCTGAGCTCTTAACCAAGGTTGATGAAGACGTGTTCATTGCATTAGTGAATGCCTCTTTCCTTCTTAATGATGTTGACATGAACTACTACTACAAAAAGATTGCTGCTGGAGAAGTTGAGGGTCTTGTTAATGACATTGAATGGCGTATTGAGCATGCAACACAGAAATATTCGGAAGAGGAATTAGATGACAAGTTTCCTGTTCGTGTTGTTGGTATCGAGGAACGCTCAAGGGCACGTTTTCCACTGAGGCTATCCCATGCTGACACATATATTGACGAGAGAATAGCACTTATTGGCGATGCGGCACACACTACGCACCCGCTAGCGGGTCAAGGTTTGAACATGGGCCAAGGTGATGTTCAATCTCTCATGGGTGCGCTCGAAAAAGGTGTTGAGAGAGGTTTAGACATCGGCAGCTCATTGGTGTTAGAACCTTACTGGGCACAAAGGTACCCAATTAACAATATGCTCCTTGGTGTTGTTGACAAGTTGCACAAGCTTTACTCTATTAGAGCTGAACCAGTTGTAGCATTAAGAACCTTTGGCCTCAACGCTATTAATCAGTTGAGTTTCTTGAAAGACTTTATGATCAAGCAGGTATCTGGCAAATGATTAAAAAAACGTGTATATAAATACAATGGCATACTTAATTCAAGATCTTTTTTAAGAATTGTTGCTGCTGTTGTGCTTGTACTTGCGCCTGGATTGCCGTGATAGTGGGGTCTACATCCTCCAAGATAAGACCTTTATCTGTTTCACCTAGATCTACTTTTCTCCTTAATTCAGTAGATGGCGATAGAGAAACTGATGCTGGCGATGTTTCATCAGGCTGATGGTTGACATGTGTGTATGAGATTTTCAGCATCTGTGTTGTCCAATTGTATGCCACATGTAATTGAGATTTACAATCTTGTGTCTTCTTAGTTTGTTTGTTTCTCTTTCCTTTAGACAGAGAGGTTCTAACACGGCTTTTGTCGTCTGAACAGTATAATGTCATATACACGGCACTTCCTGAAGTAGTGAGACGATATATTCCCCATTTGTACCCCTTATCTCTAGAGATCTCACTGGCAATTGAGTCTCTTAGCTGTTTCTTTGCTAATGCTATAACTTCTTTCTTGTCATCATTATAGCCTGGTTTGTCTTGGTGCCGGTGGGCAGCCATATTGCTCATGCAACTTTCGAACCTCGCACATATCAGTAGCCCATTATCTTCAGCGGTCTTGTGCAAGTACTGAATGAACTTCTTCAGGTCGGTATAAGTATTATCATTCTGCTTCTGTATGAGGCCCTTCTGTTCGAGTTCCAAATTTCTTCCAGACTTGAGGTCAGTGTTATCTTGCTCTTTTTTCAAACTCATTATTCTCCTACTCTTCATGTACTTGGCTTTGACAGTTCTACATTTGTGACACATTGATGTGTACCTTCCGGAACCTTGAAACCATTTGTAGTCCGCAATTGGCAAGATACGAGAACACTCCAAGCACTTTTTCATATTATCAAACTCGGGTTCTTTCTGATTTTTCTTAGACTTCATCTTCAGTGTGTTTTGTTTGTGACCTACTATGTTTACGGCTTTTGGTTTATTATATCGAGAAAAATAGGCGTTATTTAAGTCAGCGGTTATGAAGCACTGCCAGATACTTTTTTCCGTTGAGCATGAGAACAGAACAGGGTTTGATATATGTTATCCTATTAATCTTTCTACCGCTGATCCAAAATTTGATCAAAATGAGTGTAATTCTACAAACATCTCTAGGTATGTATTTGAGGGGCTATGCTTCCTGCGTTGATTTACTCGCTAACCACTAATCGTTAACAGGAAACATTGTCATAGACTTATACACCGAAGAAGCTTCGATGGAATGCATGAACTTCATTAACCTTTGCAAGGCGAAATACTATACTTTTGCACCTTTCTATAATATTCAGAAAGACCATTTTGTTGAGTTTGGGGACCCTGAGTACCCTTTATATCGTGAAGGCTGTTCTGCATGGCATTTGGCTGACCCGTCAGTACCCAAACACTTCAAAGTGAATAAGAACAACAAAAAAAACAACAAGAAGGGCAGCGTCGCATTTTTAACAAAGATGGCTGGATTTGATGAATATGCCACTTCTATTGTTACCATATTGTTAGGTAATCTGGATGAGCGGAGAGGTTCCTTGCAAAGCGTCGTGTTTGGGCATGTGAGTGAGGGACTTGATATCTTGGAGAAACTTAATCGTGCTATTGTGGATGAAGACTACAGACCATATCAGGATATCAGAATACACCATACATATATCCTTGAAAATCCACTGGAACCAATTATTGGTCTTGAAGCTCAATCCTCCACGCCAGAACCTTCACGCGCACAACTATCCACCATAAGACTTGATGATTTAGCAACTGTTGTTACAACAGAATACAACCCAACTACCACAAGTGCTGAAATGAAACATAGAAAGAAAAAGGAGGCTGATTCAAAAGCGTTGGCCCTAGAAATCATGGGAGACTTGCCTTCTGCAGAAGTTAAACCAATGGAGAACGTCTTGTTTATTTGTAAGCTAAACCCATTGACAAGAGATGATGACCTAGAGATTATTTTCTCAAGATTTGGTAAAATTGTTTCATGTGAGGTTGTAAAGGACAAGGAATCTGGCGATTCTCTGCAATATGCCTTTGTGGAATTTGAGAACAAGAGAAGCTGTGAAACAGCTTACTTGAAAATGAATGGTGTTCTCATTGATGATAGAAGAATTCATGTTGATTTTAGTCAGAGTGTATCCAAATTGGCTGACGATTGGAGATTCAATACCAATAAAAAGAGAAAGTCTGTACACGGATCGCTGAAGCACTCTAAGGTAAAGGATTACATGCTCTCTAAGGAGACGTCAAGCAAAGGCCCTGCAGGAAGAAATTCAGGAGATAGATCATCAGGATATAAAAGAAGAGACCATCATTGCAGTACAGATTACGGAGATGATCAAAGCCATAGATGCAGTAAAAACAATGAAAACAGAAATTATAGAGACAGAGACGAACCTGAAGAGTATAGGTCACTGCATACAGGCGATTACAAAGATCACAGGTATCATAAAAGCAGGAAAGAACACAGCTTTAGTCACTCCAGTGATAGAAAAAGCAGAGCAAACTACTAGTGAATCTATGATTCCATTCAGTTATATGAGCTGGTGTTGTCTATGAGCAATTTCAACATATTATAGACTACTCTCATATCGGATTCTTCTGATTGTTGCCACAGCAACTCCCCATGTAAAAAAAGAAATTTTTTGTGACATCATTTTTTTCTCGGGCCGGGGAGAACAAAAAAACCGGTGTTGTATGAAAAGTTTTTGTTTTTTTGACCCGTTTAGGACCTCCTCTTCTTTTTCTCAATATTAACAATTTCTATTATTACAATTTGAGGTATTTTAGAGTTCTTCTAAGAATTTAATCAACATAGGTCTTCACTTGCTTTACCTTCCTCTCTTTGACACCTTTTCCCAAGCTTAAAAATAGCGCTCTTTACACTCACACGACTCTCTTGAAGGATCGCCCAATAAACGCAAAAGTACATCCACAGCACACACCAACTGGTCGAGAACAAAACAGACGCATACAGAAGTATGATTGGTTTAGGCTCTCAAAAATACTTCCCTGCTGTATTGGGATTTCTCCTGTCTCCTTTAATATCCCTGACCTTAAAAGGGCCGATCATCAACTGTGAGTCCTCTACTGATGCTAAGCAAGTTCAGGATGAGAACACGCAAAAGACGCAAAACACTTACATTCAGAACAGTTTGAAGTTTTTTAGTGAATGGATACACTGTAGAGTGTCTACAGAACAACGTAATTCACCAAGAATCAATCGCAGGAGCCAGAATAGGGATAAGTCCATTACTGAGCTACATCTGAAAGAGAATTATGAGGCTCCAAAATATCCCGTTGTTCTATGTCATGGGCTTTCTGGATTTGACAAGATGATGGTCCTTCCTTCCTTTAGTTACTTGATGAGTCTTTCAAGGAAGAAAGAATCTGCTAGAAGAGACTTTGTTGTTGCGGACCATGATGGTGTTTCCTTGGAATATTGGTTTGGTATTAAAGAAGCACTTGAAGAAAAAGGGACTACGGTTATGGTTGCAAAAGTTCCAGGATTTGGCAGTATCAAGGACAGGGCCAATCATTTGAATTATTTCATTACAAGAGAAGTTGGTTATCTTGGCCAGAACACGGTAGATGAAATCTATAATGATGATAACCAATCTACCAAGAGACTTAATGAAAAAGGTGAGAAAATGAAAGTGAATCTTATTGCACACTCTATGGGTGGTCTTGATGCTCGTTACCTCATATCTAAACTTGAAAAGAAAAACTACGAAGTTGTCAGCCTCACAACAGTAACTACACCGCATAGAGGCTCTGAAGTTGCTGATTATATTGTTTCAATGGCAAAGCAGTTTCCAGCAGAATTGAAGCTTCCACCAAGCTTATATCAGCTCACTACTGATTACATGTCAAAATTCAACAGGGAAGTAAAAAATGATTATAATGTGCAGTATTTCAGTTATGGTGCTGCATTTCAACCAAGCTGGTACAATGTCTTCTACTATAGTTGGAACATCATCAATCATACAGGTGGTAATAATGACGGCATGGTAAGTGTCGACTCTGCGAAGTGGGGCACATACTTAGGCACACTAGAAAATGTGGACCATCTTGACTTGATCAACTGGTCAAATGGCTTTAAACGAATGGCCAGTATCATGGTACCAAACAGTAAACCTCCACCAATTAACAGCATTGCATTATACCTTGATATTGCTGATAACCTGGCCCAAAGGGGCCTTTAAGAACACAAAAAGATGGTTTATAAAGTAACAGATATTATAGAATGGAAAAAATATGGAATTGATATTTACAGCAACCCTATAGCCAAGTTTTTGTATTCTTCGATACAACTCGAACAGTACACCTCTAACTCTTGATTCTCAACACCCATATCATCAAGTGAAATTTTACAGTAGTTCACCTCAGATAGAACGAAGTTCTTGTAGTTTCCAGCGACCAATTCCCTCTCCACTTGTTCCAAAATTTTCAGTTCCACAATAAGTTCGTTCCTTTTCACAGCAATATCATATCTTGTGTCTCGGAACTTAGAATCCGCTAATGAAAGTTGAGAATCAACGGCATGAAATGCTAAAAACTTGTTGAAACATGATGATGTCGTATTGTAATTGCACGAAGTCAAAAGCTCGAGATCATTTAAAGATATTGACCGTTCCATCTTGGTCATTTCAAGGTCTTTTCTCAATGATTTCATAACGTACTCATGTCGTTTCTCCTTCCAATATGAGAATGTTGAACGTCCAATCAGGAATGAATTGAAAGAAATTGAAAGGATTAATAATAGAAGCAAGACTTTGTTCATAGACAAGGAAAGAGCCAGTTGAGTAATACAATGCAGAATGAGATTCACCAGACTCATCGCAACTGCAGTGAAGAAGTTCAGTGACAGCTTGAAGTAGTATTTAAAACACATCCGCAAGGTCAGCTGAAAAATAAAATCTTTTCCAGGTTTATACTGCTGTTCTGATTGAGAAAGATTTCCGTAAATCCTAATCGCCTTAATTACCTGCCCATGAGAGCCCAGTTTGCTGACACTCATTTTTATTCTGTTGATCATAGACTTGAACTCTTGTACTTGGTAATGACGAGCAGACTTTCCAAACACCTGTTTAACCAGGAAATTTCCTTGCTTTTCGTTGAAATGGACCCTACCATACAGTAACAGCTTACAGCTATTTGTGTTAGTTCCAATAATCACAAATTTGGCCTTCACAATTAGCTCATCTCCTGAAATCATCACCTTATATGGGTTTCGTTCCTCTTCAATTCTGTAGTACTTGCTATCCACAAGCTCTTCAATAGTCTGGGTACAGGTACTAGGAATAAATCCAGTGTTCTTCAAACTCAAAAATCCATTAGATAACCTCATCTTGAAATTAATTACTCTTTTGAGGGTATTTTCAAATGGGTACCAAGGTGAAACATTGAACTGATCAAGATCCACTAGTGTAATTGTGTCCCTTGATAGCGATGAATGATCCCCAAAAATGATATGGAATATAGCCTTTGCTGGTGCATCAAGCTCTACAGCCTCAAACAAAGTGTACTCATCTCTAAAATTTGTTCTCATTCTGTGTCCATCAACTGTAACACCAGTGAACGGTTGGAAAGATGACGAGTCACTATGAGAAGTAGGACTGTGCTCATGATGCACAGACCGAGAATGATGTCTCTCGGAAGCCTTCGTTTCATGCGACTCGAGAGTTTCTAACATTGGAATCAATTCACTGTTCGGCAGTTGGTGTTCGTTTGCCAAGTTGTTGATTAGCATGTCTAACTTTCTCTGAATGAGCTTGGCGTCGTTGAAGAAGACCCGACCCTTCATACTTAAACCATGGATATCATATACCTTCATCCTCTCCCAGTACTTTTCAGTAGTGACATCGATAGCAACAATATCAGTCAGTGGCTTCTTCAATAGAGAGATAAAACCTGCATTATGCATGTAGAAATAGCAGTGCTTTGTAGTTATAAAGGAACGCCCCGGTAGTTCTTGTGTATCGTTCAACGACCAAAGACAACCAAAGTGGATAACAACAAACTCATCTGGATCAGTAGATGAATCAAACAGCGACTTGAGTTGAATATCATAATTTCTCAAATAGGATGTATAATAAGAGGGATATTGAGTCCTTGGTCCCAGGGATTTAAGGTTGTTCTCTGGCGATTTTTTGCTTTTCTTTGTGCTTTCATTCATATAATACATCCCCCAATTCACACTACCCCATATATTAGCGGTCACGGCAGTAGGAACGACTGTTGGATCTAGGAAAGCATGGGAAATCAGAGCTAACTTGGAGCGACTTGTAGATATTGGAGTGTTGATATCTGGATCTCGGAATTCACCAGTCATATGATTGGTGACTTTTAAGTCTGAATTTTCACCTTGTCCCATAAGATTGGAGAGGTATGACGATGTGACTGTAGTGTATGTCTCATCGTTATTAGCAATCTCAGCACGGGTGGTAGTAAGCTCAATATCAGTTGATGTTAAAGAAGTACATGCAAACTCGTAGAGCAGAGGCGGATAACGACCAAATGCGTATTTTCCCGAGTCACTGGCTGAGTTTTCAATTGCTCGTTGTTTTTCTTCCGAAAAGACCCTCAACCATTCTCTCATCTCTTTGAGCGTCTCAGCCTGGAACATGATAGTATTCTCAATTGTCTTGATTTCAAAACAAAAGCGTCGTTCTTCATCAGCAGCGTATCTGATATTTGCAAGCAAAACGCCAATCTTATCAGTCTCTTGGACAAAGGTCTTGGATGGAGACAGCAACAAGATACCAAAAATTCCAGATTTTACAAATACCCACCTTTTGACCCAAATGCTTCTTGCAGGTTTCCCCACAGTGGTCTTCATGTATAACCAACCATGTTTCTCAAACATTGGCTCTTCTCCATCTAGTTGTGACGTTAAATTGGAAAGATTGATTAAAGCAGGATTATGATCTTTTAAGTCCCTGCTCGGTTCATATTGTGCAACGGTCGTTTTTTCAATGATATTTCTGGAGTTCTTCATATCATTCAATAGCAGCTCTGTTGACTTAATAAGTGCTTGAGACCATGCTTTCACTTTCAGATAATATCTGTCATCGTATGTTGAGCGTCCTTTAAATATTACGCTTGATAATTCTGTCAACATTGATTCCAAAACTTTCAGGAAATTGACCGTTTCAACACAAATGTCTAGAGATGCAGCCACATATGATTTCCGCACTTCATGCAACTGGAATGAGTCCTCTCTAAGTGATGATGGCTCTTTTGTCTTTGACAACCCCGCAAACTTCGACAGTGTGGTGTCGTATTTAGATTGCAGAAAATCAAAGTTCTTTCTACTGTCCTTGTAGGTTTTTATATGTACCTTAGAGAATTCGGTGAGTAATACTGAGATTTCAGTTTCATTTACAACAAGATCCTTTAACTCAGAGTTCCATAAGCTGCCAAGATTGGTTCTTGTACAGTCCAAAATTGATAGGGTGTTTTCTTGATCAATTGGTATGTTCTTCAGAAACTCTGGGATTAATTGGTTTAATAAAACGTTATTCACTTCCTTGAAATCATTATAGTGTTGTGGGTATTTCTTGATAGATTTTAGCAACCCTTCAATCCACATCTCAATCTGTTCTACCTGAGAGCTGTAGTAATTGTAGCTTGCTCTAAAACTTGGTGAATCCAATGCAGCCTCCTTAAGTCTTACTGAGATGAGTTTAATTTCAGTTCTCTTGTGAGAAAATTCTGGTAGGCTATTATTCTTCGAATTTTGACCTTTGATGGATTCATTTTGAGATATTCCTTGGCTATTACTGTTATTTGCTGAAACCATTATGATATTAGATAGTAATGATTCCTAACTGTTGCGTGAAGGGTAGTGCGTAATAACTGGTAGGGTAAGCTTGGAATGCGGAGGCGCTAACACTGAAGTTGCCGTTCTGCCCCCGCCTCCATGCAAACTACATGTGGTCTGTTCTTCCATACACCCGCACACCATATTGTACCAATGCGAGAGATTTGGTAGAACTATAACAAAGGAAACTAGATTTGTAACAATCATGTTTATCATTACTGGTTGAAATCATTACTTCAAGGTTTAATTAAAGTTATTATGTAAATTTACGGGGGAAGTATATTGGAAATTTACAACTAAATCGTTCAGCATAATCCGGAGATTCAAAATACAAATTCAAAATTTATAAGAAACAGTAGTATAATCTTTATTAAAAAATATTAACTTCAAAAATCAACTAGAAGCATTCCAAGTTCGCAACTGCTATTAGGCTACTGTGAAGTAATATTTCATTTTGAAATTGGTTTTTGTTTCCAGATCAATGTAATTAGTATGGCATCCTTGTACAGGTCAAACATAAATTAGTGTAATGTTCGAAATACAATTAACTAATTAAAGTCTTTATTGGAATAAGTATGTTTGTAATATTTTAAAATTAGCCTTCCTTACTTGGATTCAAGTTTTCTAGAATGTTTTCTTCTACTTTAAGAGTTTATTTGAATATATTTATATTGACTCAATGAGATTCAAAGTGATAATTTTGAACGTTGAATTGGGTCTAGTGGTGTAGTGGTTATCACGTCTGTTTCACTCACAGAATGTCACGAGTTCGACTCTCGTCTGGACCTGATTTTTTTTAACTCACTTGATACCACACCATAAATTACTGTACCTATCATGCGTATTTTTTGCTCGCGCATTGCTCCCTCACGCTGGTTCCCCACAAATTTGCCTGTTAATTATCTGATACTTTGGAGCTACATTTCCCGTATTTGAGATCTCACGATACATTGAATAACGCGATGATTGCGCTAAAGAGGCGTTGTCCTCTTATGTTATTTAGTCAGAAGCGGCAGTTTCACAAAGGAAGTAGTCTGTTGAAGCGATTTGAATCGTTAGAGAGTCTCACAACATCAGTCCACTCAAGGCTCGGACAAGACATCATGAAGAACGAAGATGCCTATTTGAGTACATTCGAAGATGTGTTTGACTACGCTTTGGAGTCCTCAACGCACGAGTCATCTGCACTGGAAAGACTCTCTCGTATGCTCGTTGCAGAACCTCGTGAGTTACCAGAGGAAGTATTTAAAAAGATCATTTTGAAGAGACCGCCTTCAAAAATGCTCCCATCTCTTCTCGAAGCGTATCAACAGAGGGATCCACAGCGTGCGCTCTCTAGAGAAGTTGGAATTATCGCCCTTCGTCGCTCGTTGTGGGATGCTGATGTCCAGAATGCCATGAAAATTGTCGATTTGACAGCTGCTTCTCCACAGTACCTTGATCTCATGGAAAGCAAGAGAAATACTTCTTTGTTGAAGGCCTTTGCTGGTATATGTGGTAGCGTCAGTGTCGTCGATATTGTACTCAGAATTTTTGAAGTTGTACCTAATATTGGAGTATACGGCATGCTTATCACATATTTAGGGAACCTCACATTCTTTGGCTATTTGGCCTTTGGCGGTAAGTTTGCTGGTAAGGTAAGTGATATCCAGTGGAAGTCAGGAGTTTCGGGAAATTATAAGTTCATTCATTCTGACGAGTTGCTCATGCTTTCGAAGGTCGCCGGGGTTGATATTGAGTTAAGCAACAATGACGGGTTCATTAGCTATGGGTTGCAAGAAGCACTTGAACAGAGAAACATGGAGGCAATTCATCCAGAGAGTGATTTACTTCTTCAAGAGTACTGGCTTTCAGGAGGTGAGAACTTTGAATGGACAGAGCCTGACCAAGATCCTGCTGGAATTCAATGGAAAAAAAATATTGAAACAAAAAAACCAAATCTTCTGAAAGCCGGTATTGAGTGGACTGACAAGCTCATCCCTTCATCGGAGACGCCCCCATCATCCATATAATAACCATTTTATTTTATTTATTTATTGAAAACTTTACAAATATGATGTTGTAACATGTCAAAAATCAGCAGACCTTTTGATATTATTTTTGTCTTCAATAAAATATATACACGCTCTCCTTGTTCATAAACTCGTTCGTAAGAATAATTACTCGTCGTCCTCAATGAGCTCAGCAATCTTCTTATTATCCTTATCTTTCAAATCTTTTTTTTGGTTTTCATCAAATAATACTGAGGCCTCTTCCTCAGTATGGTTTGGCACAACGACAAGATCATCGTTATGAAGAGTAACGTTAACAGTTTCATTGTTGTTTATTTGTCCCTTCAACAGATAGAGTGCCATTGGATTCAATAATCTTTTTTGAATCAATCTGTTAAGAGGTCTTGCACCGTACAAGCTGTCATAACCGTGTTCAGTCAACCAATCTTTTGCACCGTCAGTTAACTCCAAATTCATTCTTTTATCAATCAATCTTTGTTGGACTTCTGAGATTCTGATATCGACAATACTGCGGAGAACATCTTTAGATAATCTGTTGAAAACCAAGATATCATCAATACGGTTAATGAACTCAGGTGGATAGCTGCTTTTCATGGCCTCAATTACCTTCAATTTAGTTGGTTCTGATACTTTTCCAGTATCATTCATGATCTCCTTATCGTGCAGCAAAATGTCTTGGCCAATGTTGGAAGTCATGACTATAATGGTGTTCTTAAAATCAACATGCGTGCCTTGAGAATCCGTCAGTTGTCCTTCGTCCAAAACTTGTAGCAAAACCTTGCAGACATCAGGATGTGCCTTCTCAAATTCATCAAACAATACAACAGAGTATGGTTTTCTTCTCACTGCCTCAGTTAATTGACCACCAGATTCACTCATGACATACCCTGGTGGAGCACCAATAAGTCTTGAAACAGTATGCTTCTCTTGAAATTCGGACATATCAAATCGGATAACGTTGTTAGAGTCATCAAACAGAAATTCAGCAAGTGCCTTGGTTAATTCAGTCTTACCAGTACCGGTAGGACCCAAGAACATAAAACTTGCAATTGGCCTCTTGTCAGATGTCAATCCAGCTCTTTGCAACCTGACAGCATCAGATATGGCATGAATAGCTTCGTCCTGGCCGACCACTTTCTTTTTCAAGGAATCCTCCATATACAGCAGACGATCCTTGTCGCCTTTTAAAACGGTATCAGTTGGAATTCCAGTCATCTTTGAGATAACCTTAGAAATGTCGTCAGAAGTAACAGACTCGTGGAGCAAAGAGGACCCACCTTTGGAATCTTCATTTTCACTGATAGCCACTTTCCTTTCCAACTCTGGGATTTTTGCATACCTTAATTCAGAAGCCCGCGCGTAGTTACCTTCTCTTTGTGCAATCTCAAGATCCACTTTGGCCTGTTCCAGGTCTCTCTTGGCGTTTTTAATGGAGTCAATTTCAGCTTTTTCTTGTTCCCAAACTTTAGTTAATCTGAATAACTCTTCTTCTTTAAGCTTCAGTTCTTTATCAAGCTTTTCACGTCTTTCAACAGACAACGGATCTGTTTCTTTTTTCAAGGATTCCAATTCTATTTGTATCGTCATCAGCGATCTGTCAAGGATCTGAATGGAGTCTGGCTTGGACTCGTGTTGAAGTCTCAGCACAGCACATGCTTCATCCACTAGGTCAATAGCCTTATCCGGGAGAAATCTGTCAGTTATATAACGATTACTCAATGTTGCAGCAGAGACAAGAGCTGCGTCAGTGATTCTAACACCGTGATGAACCTCATAGCGTTCCTTTAAGCCCCTTAAGATGCTGATAGTATCCTGAACACTTGGTTCATTCAATTGGATGGGCTGAAATCTTCTTGTGAGAGCAGGATCTTTTTCAATGATTTTGAATTCATCAAGAGTTGTAGCGGAAATACACCTTAGACCTCTTGCAAGTTTTGGCTTCAAGATGTTTGAGGCATCCATCGAACCATCACTTTTACCTAGTCCCAAGAGCATATGGACCTCATCAATGAATATTATGACTTCACCGTTAGCTTGGTCAATTTCCTCTAAAACAGTTTTTAGCCTTTCCTCAAATTCACCCCTGAACTTGGCACCAGCAATTAACGCACCAAGGTCGAGTGCAATTAACTGTTTGTTCTTTAGAGACTCCGGCACTTCACCTTTAACAATACGCTGTGCTAGACCATCAATCAAAGAGGTCTTACCAACACCAGCTCTACCAATTAGTACAGGGTTGTTTTTTGTTCTTCTTGAAAGAATTTGGATAGCACGTTGGATCTCCTGGTCACGACCAATAACTGGGTCAAGTTTGCCCTCAGATGCGAGTTTGGTAAGGTTTGTACCAAACTGCTCAAGCGCTGGCTTTTGCTCTTCTTGTTGTTGTGGGTTCATGTTCATGCGAAAGTTTCCTGGTCCCTGACTGGCATAACCTCTAACAAAGGAGTTGAACCGAGAGACACTGGAAGAGTGGAATGGCCCCGGTTGCCGACACAGTATTGTGCCAATGGATGGAGACAGACTTTGCTTTACGAGAGCTGCTGCTTTGGCCTTGGAGATTGTTCTCATTGTAGGTATTAGTTTTCTGGTTAGCATTTTTGCAGCCTGAATATTTGGCAAGAGAGGGCGTCAGTCAACCGGAGCAAAGTGAGTTCTGGTTATCATCTCATTTATATAGTTACACGAACGGCAGTTATGAAGTCTCTCCACAATTTTCCAGAACCTTCGCGGTGGTTCCGCGGCAATCGGTTTCCGGGTGTGGTACGTACCATATTTATTTACAGCCAAAGATATTCTATGATGTGAGTTTTAGTGACGGTCATTAGTTCACTGTAAATAATTCGAGCGAAAGAAGTCTAAATGTCATCAGCTTCTTCTGATGAGTGAGGAATGTGATGACTGGTTGCTTGTGATTGGGGAAACAACAATCCCTCCGGTATATCAGGTGTAGCGTTCATATAACTTATAGGCGTGTTTCTTGAATGAAGAGTCGACGGAGTGTTTCTCAAGTATCTGTGATCAATGTCAAACCGTGGGTGATCAGCAACTATAGAGATTCCGGTCTCCTGGGAGATGTTTGAAGGTCTTCTTCGTGCAGAGGATTCACCGTCAATTGTTTGTAGTGAGATACGTTCGATGTCTTCTTCTGTATTAGCTCTGTTTGCGACCTTAGAGGAGATAATTAAAAATAATGAGCGGAACCATCTGACCGCGTTCAAATATTCCAAAGAGCCAACGATATTGATCGATTTGAGAATATATGAGTTACCAGATGGATGTAACAACTCACCTGGGTCTGTACCAGTAATTTGCGCAAAATTCTCATTAGAGATTCTTCTTCCTAGTACTGCCTTTTTCTCATACTTCAGTTCCAATGAACGAATCATATGCAGCCATTCCCAAGTAACTATTGTGATACAAAGTTTCGAAAAACTGAGAACATAGGTGGACCAGGCCCCTAATGACCTTGAAAGAAGATCGATGGTGTTGAATGCGTAGGGAGTGAGTAATGTACATATTGTGAATATTGAAAGGGCAAATGCTTTTCTGTGGAAGGCAAATTTTCTTTTTTTAAAGGAGTAAGCTAGAATTTTGTAAGCATATAATGTTATCATCAAGTATTCCATGATATAATGGAGATATTTGACGCCAAGGTAATGTTTTTGAGTGTTCCTTGTTAAGAAACCATAAGCCGTAGAGAACGAAAATGACACAAAGCAGAGTACCGATCCACAGATTAAAACAGCTCTTCGCCTATTGTATTTTGTAATCTGCACTAGTAGGTCCAGCCATGAAATCCATATAAGAAGACTCGTGAGACTTCGTACTACTATGACACCACTAGAATATGTGATAAAGTCCAATACAAAAGTCGTATCAGCAAAATTTTGGATCACCTGGTCCTGAAGAATTTGTGTAAGCTTTGTCAACATGGCGCTGTGTCCAGCACAGAAAAATAAGTTTGTCAAAATCAAAGAGTTTGGGATAGAGTTGGAGGAGAGAACTAGAAGTAAAAAGAACATCCATCCGGCTGTAACGATACCACATAACACAAAGCTGATAGCAACCACGCCAGCAACAAAAGGTTCTTTATTCAAGAGATCTTCTGCACCACCGAACTGCGAACCACTTGAAAAATTTGCCACAAGCTCATCAATTGTTAATGAATATGAGCTCGTGATATTTGTAAGGAAGTATGCTGGGTATATCAATGAGTAGTTGTGTTGTGTGGAGTTGTCTTGGAGATATCCTGCGGTAAGTTCATAGAGGCTGAATTTGCCATCCAGAGCTGGTAAAGCCTGATGAAAAACGCTGACTAGGTCAATCGTTTGTTTTTCCATGTACCCAAACTCCTTGTTTAATTTCTTTAAGGGGTAAATGAAGTATTTGTTGATGTGATTTATTAGCGAGCATATCTGTTACATAGGTGTTTCTTTTGCATGTGGTTATTTTTTCGCGAGTACACTCAAATGAGATAAACAAGCTCCTGTTCTTATAATATATATGACATCTTTTAAAATAAAAGGCAAATAACAAGAAAGGCTGACGCATTCAATACTTTTATGCACTTCTATCCCCACTTCCATTCAACTAGAGAAATAGATGTAGATAAAAATTTCCACCATGTATACATCTGATTTGCTTGCTTCATGTAGCCTACAAAACCATCTTCAGTTTTATGTCTTGCAAAAGATATCAAGCGGACTAGATTCTTGTACTATTTTGCATTAGGTATATGTACCACCCCAGATAAAGTAGGAAGCCCCAAAAGACGCATTGTGAATTACATATAGTCAAATACTTATCTGCTCTGTTGGCTGCAGCTACAGCTAATTATAAGGTGTTTTGATAGCGCGAGAATCTGGAGAGTTAGAAGGAAATGAAGACTTTGGGACGGTCTTATATGTATGCATTGGCGCCAGCGAAGCAACGAAGGAAACACGTGTAGGAGTCCTGACAGCTGTATTGTAGTACGCAGAGTGTTTTATATTGTTCATCTAGTATACTAGTATTGTGTTGCTGACTTTGAAGCATCTCTATAGAAAATCCCCTTGCATTTGGCATAACATGCGTGATACTGTAAACACCTTAAAAGTTTCTGTATCCGTCTCTTCACGTCTGTCCTCCTTTCTAGGAGATTATTGAACCATACATTCAATATGGAAATAATGTATTTTCAAAAGAGGAAAACGGGAAATTGTTAACAAGAGTGCAGACGCGCAGCTGACGTTTTCAGTTTGCACCCCTTTTTGCTTGTGTTTTATGGGTCTTTCCTATATATATATTGCGCTTTCTTTTTTGGGTATACGGGGAATAATGTCATATCTCCCACTGGGATACTCTTCCATGCGCATGCGTAACTTGAGGAGCATCTTAATTTGAAAGGCTCTTCGACAGCATGAGACAAGGCAGAAGGACAACACACAAGCCCCCATCTTTACCGAATTAGGAAAGTTAATTAAGGTGGCTGAACAAGTCACCCAACTGTACCTGTTTTTGAAAACAGATAGAACGTTGGGTCATCTTTAGCCCTTTCAACACGATGTGTTAAACTTCATGCCAGGGCTCCACGTAATTGCATGCGTACTATCCACAGGAAATACACTTGGACAGTGAAAGCAATATCGAATAACCTGTGGATGAGTATCCCCGTTCTTCAATCGAGTCAAGTAATTATAACTTTTACCAAGACTTGCACAGATCGTTACAGTTCGTGGATATTTTAAAGAGAAAGGAGACAGGAGCTGATTACAGTGCTGTTAATTAAAAGAATGCGCAATACATGAACACGCCCACATATATATATTTATATAAACAGTATATATGTTATCCCTTATATGCTGGGGGCGTTTGCTAATGAAAGCTAAGCTTTCACCTATATCACTAACTCCTCATTTTGGATGTCGTTTCACCTTTTCCCGAAGGTGTTGGGTTTGAAAAAATGCGGCTTTTTTTTGAGTAGATACAATTTGATTGAGTAAGAAGTAACTACCTCTGGTTTCTACTGTTGGCTCCGTAGATCTAATTGTAAGTGACTAATGTTCCTGCAGAGTTGCGAGTTGGGGCTTCGTCTTGGATCTAGATTTTGGTTTTAGATGTTTAGATACATTTCTCAAGTGATAGTTGAAGACACTTTTTCGATATAAAGAGGCTGGTAGTGACGTTGAATGCCCATCATACAGTAAAAATTATATATGATATGCGTCGCACTCCTTCTATTAACAAGTTGTAGCTTATACTGTGCAATCCCTTGAGAGAAATGGCACTGAAGAATAGATATTTGCAGGTCACATATAATAGAAGCTACAGAAATGTATACTCTTTTGCTCAGTGCCGTAATTGAAACAGGAATATGTATCGAATATCAAAATAAAGAGCTGATCATATAGGCAAGGGACGTAGTTACTTGATACAACTGTGATTAATCTAACATTGATGTCTGAACCAGAGGATGTACATGCGTAAGGGAGGGATGATACCCTGTTGAATTGTTTCAACTGCCTATCAACGGCCAGCAGAACGATATATGTAGCCTGAGTGGGCCTAATCTAAGCTAGAGCGCATTGCATCAATCGGTAGAATTACCCATGATCCTTCAGGTTAGATCATTAAGTGACAGTTCAAATATTCTGCTTATATCCGCTGAATCTATAGCATACAACGGAACTGGAATTTTGGTTGTAGTTTTAGAAGTAAGGTCCCACCACGGCGGCGTTGGGTCATGATGCAGTTACTACGCAAGGATTTCCAGAAAGTGCAGGGGGAATACATGCATTGAGACGCCACCTGTCTACTTAACTGCACCAATACACAAACCAGTGCACCATTGTGCAGAGACTCGGCGGAGGTTAGAGTTAATTACAACTGTTTCAAACATTCGCGCGCACGCGCGCTTATATAAAAATAATTCCTTTTGTTATAAGGGGAAAGGGAAAAAACTTTGTGTGTGTGGTGAATTTGCTGACCTTTTTATTCATTTTCCTCTAGTAACGTTAGCTATCAAATCTGTGCGAGGTTGATTAGCAAGAAAGGAGAAGTCCATTTGAGACCATCTTGCAATATTCCCAACCTATCTCTCAACACTCTTTACACACTTTTTTTTCTCCCATCCTTCCTTTTTTCTTGTCGAGTCTTTACCGTGAACCTACACACAAACACGGTTCCTCTATTCCCTTTTAAACCGAAAGGCCATTGCAACATCTCCCTATAGGACATTCTATAACTATCATATATCGTTTTTAAAACAAGGACATTTGTTTTAAAGCAATTGCAGTGCACGGTTTTAATTCTGCTATTTTGCATTCCCCAGTCGCTCATTTCGCAGTCTATATTCGTATAGCTTCTATACTATCTCTTCGTGACGTCGTTCCTGGGCTGTTGTTCTATAATCTTTATTCATCTTAGCGTGGTCCCCAATATCCAAGCAGAGGTTAAGATAACGTTACACATCTTGGGCTGGTATTTGCTATTTCTTGCTTGCTTTTATCTTGACACATCAAAGTTCGTACCATGTTGCAAACAGCTCCATCCGAGATCCGACTACCGACCATGAGAAGAGGCCACGCACACAAGAGATCGGCTGCTATCAGCGGTGACTTTGACCTGGACTTCTTTCAAAGAGGCCCTTCAATCAACCAGACACTTGCTGGTGCCTCATCCTCGTCACCTACAGAGTCATCATTCACGAGAAGCCCTCAAATAGCTGCAGTGGTTACTTCACCATCTCCACCTTCTTTGGTCATTACCACTCCAGACGAGGAAGATTACCGTGCTTCTCGTTCTATTGTCTCAAGAACAGGTGAAAGACATTCTGCTACAACTCCTTCCCCTAAGAAGAAGCACACAAGGCTGAACTCATGGGCTCATTCTTTGATCAAGCCGAAGCAGAGAGAGACTCAGCTTTCTCCTTCATCATCTTCTAAGACGGATTATAACTCATCATCCAATGATACTACTCCGGAAATTAACAGAAATTCAAACTATTTATACACACCGACGACTAAACAACTTCAAAACTACAAAATACCAGAGGCTATTATAGATCTAGATCTGGCTTCCGGTATCCGTTATGACCCAGCAGCTTCTATTGTTCCAACGAAAACCAAATCTTCTTTTCATAGAAGAACAGAATCTGCCCCTGAACTCGAGGATTTTTATAAGTACAAATTCTCTTCTGCAACGCCTAACAAGAACTCAAGAAGAAACAGTGCTATTTATGAAGAAGAAGAGGATGATGACCAAGAAGGAGATGAGGATGACGAGGCCTTGAGTTCCACTTCCTCCAACCACCAAGTTTTGAACAAGAACAGCTCTGTTAATAGCTTGAGCTCTGCTTCCTCTTTCACAAACGGAGTGGCAACTGCTCGCGTGCAATCCCCCAACGCTATGCATTCATTGACATCCACTCCGACCTCTTCAAAGACTAGACGTGGAGGTGCATCTGCTGCTAGATATCAGAGCTATTACACCAATAACATTCTCTTGTCTAATGCTTTAAAATCTTCGGAGAGTTTATCCCAGGTTATTGGTACATCATCATTGCATAAACCCTCCTACTCGAGCTTTCAGAGCCAAAAATCTACACTGGGAACTCCAACTTCACTTCCTCATTTGATTTCGTCCTCTTCTACATCTTCGCTGAATTCCAGTGTGCCGAATTCACCATCTAGGTTTAAATTTGAGAGTAAGGTTTATGACATGCCGTCAGGTCATCATCCTGGCTATGCCAATGAATCTACACCAAAGGTAAAGTCAACATCTATAATGACGATTTCTACATCACCTTCGAAAAGATCGGTTACAAAATCGACAAAGTCACACAAAAAGTCTAATTCTTTGCTTAACTCCCTCTCCCTGAAAATCAGAGGTGGTTCATTTTCATCAATGAAAAGCGGGTCCAAGATGGAAATCTCTCCTGAACCAGAAGGTCAGGACTCCGAAGATGCGGTCGTTGACGATCATGACGAAGAGTTTGAAGGTGATACTACTTTAACTCCATTTAACTTTGGTGAGCCAGGTCCTGCTTTGGACTTGAGTACGATGACCCCAAAGTTGTATAATAATGACCATTATAACGATAAAAACAACAAGGCCTTGGAAACACGAGTAAGCCCTGCTTGTATCGAGAGACCAAAGAGGTCTAAGAAGGCTGCATTCTTGAGTTGGATGAAGAAGTGATGTTACTCAACCTATGTTATAATGATATACCCCGCTTTTGGTACCACCACTTTTTAAGACTTACACATCAACACACAAATTTCTTTATATATTTCAATTGGTTTATCAAAGGTCGGCTGGCCTCATACTAATGCTGATTTTCTTTTTTATTGCATTTGACCGTTCAGTTCTTTCCTTTTAATTGTGGTTTTTTGGTTTTACAACTTTGGTTTTTTTCTAAGGTTTGCTCTCTTTTGGTTTCTATTGTTTTGCACAGCACATACACACACACCGATATATCTATATATCTATATATAAAGCGTAATCATTTTTTGTATGCGTTAACCAATTTCTATTGTAACTTGTTAAATTTAGAAACTGTTTGCCAGTTTTTGTCTATAGTATCTAAGAAGAATTTATCTGAAATCACACTACGATCTCTGATCTTTTTTCGTGTTTAGAATACAGCGGTCTGAAATTTTAGTGTTGCGTTGTTGCTGGAGAACACACGAAGAAATGGTTTAACTTTGTGAGTTTGCTGAACATTATCAGGCTCTAGGTTTCTGAATTTGTTGAACTTCTGAGCTCTCTAAAATCCAGGGTCGGGTTTTTACAGTACATGGTTGTACGTTTCCTATGAGTGGCTTTTTGACCTTATTTATACCAGAACTTTACCTGTGCGAGATCTTGCTTGATGCGTTTATTTACACACAAAAGGAAATGCGTCCTGACGCAATAGAATCTTACTAGAAACAGGGCTTCTTTCCATCCAACGAGTTCGCGAATAGCTTATGATTACATAATATAGATATTTACATCAGTTTTTTGATTATTTGACCATTATGTAATACAGAGTGCTCCAACCAGGTTAGTTCAAACTGAAAGCCAATGAACGGGCGGTAAAAGCAAATTGTGTTGCGCGAAGTGGGAAAAAAAGTGGGTTCATCAAAAGGTAAGGGAAAAGCTCTATCAAGCAGAACAACATAACAAATTACAACTTCGAACATTCAAATACCAATAACAATGGCTACTCACACTTCTATTGTCAAGGCCGGTGACTTCATTCTCCGCACCCCAGCCCTCAAGGCTGTCTTTGTACCAGCTGCTAAGTTCTTCTGTGCCTACGCTGGTTACAGAGAGATGGGTCTTAAGTTTGACGACTTGATCCACGATGAGAACGCCACAATGGAAAAGGCCCTTGCTCGTTTGCCAAAGGAAGAGGTTTACGCTAGAAACTTTAGACAGCTCACTGCTGCTCAGTGTGCCATCACCCACCACTTGCTTCCAGCATCTGAGGCTGTGAAAGCTTCGGAGGACACTCCATACCTCTTGCCTTACTTGTTGGAAGTTGAGGCTGAGGCCGCTGAGAGAGCCCAGTTGGATAACATCACTATT
The DNA here is from genome assembly GCA_030572335.1 of Petasospora nakhonratchasimensis. NCBI lineage: Eukaryota > Fungi > Ascomycota > Saccharomycetes > Phaffomycetales > Wickerhamomycetaceae > Petasospora > Petasospora nakhonratchasimensis. The sequence goes on along the minus strand of JAJLZS010000013.1, from coordinate 169,807 downwards.
TCCAAGTGAACTGGAAAAGCTACCTAGCACACTACATTCATTCGGCACACATTCCGTCATAATTTATTTCAAAACATCGAGGCGAAGCAGTCAACAGGTGATATGTCTCCACAATGGCGTGTAACACATATTACTAAAACATCAAGAGAGTTGCGGGAAGGAGTTTATTGAACATAGAAGAACTACAACAACTTCTATTTCATCGTGGGGTTGTGTTTTATGGGCTTTTTTTATTTTTGCTGTGGTACTTATAGTGGTATTACATTTCATATGTATACCTATAACGAACAGAGCTACTACGTATCATCAAGGAAGAAAGACTCATTACTGCCAGCCAGCCACTTTTCATGTGTATATTTTTTGCTTTACAAACATGCAGGATACAACTGTTTTATTATTTGATAAAATGCATTTTCAATGTTGATGATGCGACGTGTAGTGAAGACTATTATGTAATGATTGACAAGAGTCTAGTTCACATGAACCTAGAAGACTGGGTTGATTTTTTGCTCGAGGAATAGTGATATTTAATGCTTCTGTGATTGAGACTCTTGTTCACCGCGTTCCTTTTTGTCTATGATTTCCTTTTTGGGTGAACTAGCACCTCTTCTTACACTCTTTCTAGAGATGCTTTAAAAGAATACCACACCAGTTCTTTCAGAATAACAGGGATAGGAAAGCAAAAACAAAGCACTCACTCCATGATAAATGATTTATCTCACGGATTGCCCGCACTGATTATTCTCTATTACACGGCAGAACTAGAGAATTGTTCATAAAGACATGCTAAGCGCATAAATGCTCTCTTTCACTTTACATAACTCAATGCCACACCACCACTTTCTTTATATTTAGAAGAGAGCTCTCCCACTTCTATCACATAGTTCTCAAGCCTATCATGCATCAAAATCAATCAAGAAATGGACAAGGAAATTCGTATAGCAACGCCAGCGATCCTTCCAAAGCACACACCCACAGTCCTCACTGTTGCGGGATCTGATTGCTCAGGTGGAGCAGGTATTGAGGCTGATCTTAAGACTATCACTGCCCATGGGTGCTATGGACTTACTTGTATTACGGCACTGACCACGCAAAACACACAGGGTGTTTCAGACTTGACATTCACCAAGAAAGAAAAACTTGAGGGCATCATGAGTAGCAACTTTGAGGATGTTTCAATTGATGCAGTCAAGACTGGTATGCTCTCTTTAGATAGCATTGAAGTACTTGCTGATACACTAGAGGTCTATCATGCAGGTAAACCATTGGTTATTGACCCTGTTATGGTAGCCACTACTGGTGCAAAACTAAGCGGACAAGAAGTCTTGAAGAGAGGTGTGCATAGATTGTTTAAGAAGGCTACACTTATTACCCCAAACATTCCGGAAACGCATGAGCTTCTCAGCATGTATGGATTTCAAGAGCAGATTAAATCTCTCGATGACATGAAAATAGCTTGCAGATTGATTCACAATAAGACAGGTGCCATTAATGTCCTCATTAAAGGTGGTCACTGTCCACATGAGACTGGTGGTAAGATTGAGATCACAGATATTCTCTACTGTTCTTTCAAAGATTCCATTATAGTATTTCGATCAGAGTTTGTTAATACGTTGAATACTCATGGCACAGGGTGTACACTTTCTTCCTCAATTGCATCAAACTTGGCAGCTGGTTTTTCTCTTGTTGCATCCGTGGAATCTGCTATTAGATTTGTGCATGGCGGAATAGTTTCCGCCGAGAAGATTGGTAAAGGTAATGGTCCACTGAACCATATGTATCATATATCCTCGCCATTTTCTGGACTAGAGACTTCTACTAGGACACCTTTTGTTGAGGGGCATTTCGTGGAATTTCTGACATCACATCCAATGATAAATCCAGTTTGGAATCAATACATCCACCACCCATTTGTCTCACAGTTGGCACAAGGAACTCTACCAAGAGAGAAATTCATTTATTTTGTCAGTCAGGACTATCCATATTTAGTCAACTATGCGCGTATTCACGCTATTGCCGCTAGTGTTGCTCCAGACATCGAGAGTATTGAAAGAGAAATCACTGTGCTCAATGAGATCAAGAATGAGATGAACAAACATGCCAAGAGACTTGCAAGTCATGGCGTGACTGAGTTAAATGATTTAGTATTGAGCAAAAGTTGTCAGACATATGTGGATTATTTGAGGGATATCGCTCGTGGTAATGATTGGCTTGAGATCAATGTTGCTTTGGCACCGTGTCTTTTTGGCTACTATCATGCTGCTATGTCTGTGCAGGCATCAGAAGAGATTCCAGTAGAATATCACGAGTGGTTAAAGGCTTATACTTCTGAATCCTATATGAATGCTGTTCGAAAGGGCACAAGAAACTTGGAGAGACATGCTGTAGGTATCTCCTTGGACAAGACTTTTAAGCTTGTTAAGATCTATGCTGACGTATGCCAATTGGAGGCCAACTTTTGGGAGTCTGCCCTCAACTATGGAGAAAAATAGTTAACATATATATTGAACAAGTAACTTAAACCAAAATGTCACGCACCTAGTCTAGTTTTATTCTCCATAAGCATCGTGTTCCTTGATGTGATTTGCGATACTCTTGAAAGTTAACTTTTCCCAACCACTCTTTTTCTCTACTATGGACTTTCTGATATGGGATGACGAAATGTCCAAGGAGTTTGGGTCACCCTCCACAAGAAAGATCTGATCACCCCACTCTTTTAAACATTCTGGGTCTTCACCACGTTTGATCTTTTCTAAATACTCCATTTGTTGTTCCATTGTGTACTTCCTATGATCATCTCTGGTCAATGAGAACAAGTCATTGTGATCCATAAACTCTTTCAATGCCACTGTAGTAGCTGCTGGTTTGTAGTACTCGTTATCAAACACTCTAACCAATGTATCGTACCCCAGAAGAAAAGTGAGCCTGATGGAATTGAGAACACTACCAACAGAGTTTTTGATCCACCGCTGAACTTCAAGTGATTTATCAGAAAATATTGGCTTATCTGTGAGCACTACGTACACTGGTACGTCCATTTCTGTTTTGATTTGATCTGCGAAGAGACACATCATTGCGAGACGGTGTTCAAAGGAAGCTGGCTTTGGTATCTTCTTATCACAGTTCTCAACTGAGAACATCAAGACGACACCAATGGCATCATTGGATAACCGGGAACCATGATTATAAGGATACTTGATTGATTTGTGAACCAGAGAAAAGTGTCCTCGGTGTGGTGGGTTAAATGACGAGTCGAGAATACAGAGTCGTTGTGTGTTGGGGTGTACAGTTGGAGTATGTGTGTAATAAACGACATTGAAGGAGCTTTTTGTTTCAAAGAAATGACGCAATTGGTGTTTTAATGCGTTTAATCGGGACATTATGTTCTCTGAATTAGGTGCCTTTGCCCTGGTTGGTGGATGAAACTGGATGCTCGAGTTGTAGTCATAGGCTTCTCCGTATTTTTTAATTTTTATCTATCTTCGTACTGTGGTTAATCTTTGTTGACTACGACACACCATCTAAATACAAAAGCCTGAAGGTATTCCGCAATTTTAAGCGAATACAAAATTGTTTTTGGAAAATAATCAAAATAATAATCAAATGATCAAATAATCATCCATATAGCACCACCAGTCATCACAGCGAGAATAACAGCGGTGATGATACCACTGCCGGCTTTGTCTTTACTGGTGATTTTGAGGGTGTCACCAGAAAGGGCCGTGGTATCTGTGTTAGAACCTAGAGTGGGATCACCAACAGAGGTACCACCGGTAATGTTGGTATAAGGAGCTGGTCTATCGTTGATAAGCAATGCATTCATAATCTCTAAAGCAGAGATCTGCTCACCTAGGCCGTACTCAGCATCACATTTACCTATTTGCCAGTTGAGACCGCAAGTGTGGCCATCTGAACCACCAGTACAGGACTCAGCCGCACCTTCCGCAGAGTCGACGATCCATGTCCAGATGGTGTCGTATGTGGATGGTGCAAGAATGGCAGTTTGGCCTAAGCAACGGGAGAAGATAGATTTGAAGGACCTTTGATCAGTGTTACAGTTGTTTGAGGCCTGACAGGCACGTTCGTACATGATGTTATTCTCAAAAAAGACGGAGGCACCGTTAACAAACATCTCAGTTCTCTGCAGCCATGTATCGTTCCCTGTGGCGTTATAGGCGTAAGCTGAGGCTGCCATGAGAAGCGCCATGTTGTAAGACCATTCAATTTTTGTGATATCTGTGCAATTCGTCTCGATATTTGCACCATCATAAACGGAGGCAGAATTTCCATTCTCGACAACAAACCCAACCTCAACGAGCCAAAGGTAGGCCGTGTTGGCAATATCGATGTATGTTTCATTGCCGGTGTAACGACCCAGTCTTGCGGAAATTGCAAACATACAGGCTGTGGAAATAGTATTCTTGTAAGAATAACCTGAATTCCAGGTAAAAATTTGCCATCTTAATCCACCACCACAGTGTCCAGAATCCCAACGGGCCCACATGGTATTGAGTACAGCCTGGGTAAGAGCCAACCAGCCAGGTTCTTTTTCTGGTGGATTTGTAAAGTTACGCTCGGTAGCCTCCATTACAGCAAGACCCCAGAATCCCTGGTCATCATTACCTTCTGTTGTAGACTGGTTGGATGGGATATAATCGTACCCAGAGCCCCGTTGAGCCATCAGGGCGTCATAGATGACAGTTTCATAAGAGTTGTTTTGACAAAAGTACCAGGCACCAAGTAGTGAACCAAAGGCTTCACCGGCTTCCCACCAATAGTATGGGTCCTGGAACATACCAACAGTACCTCCGTATCTTGTTCCTTGGTAATAATCCATGACACCATCCTGGATCAGGAAGATAGCCTCACAGATGGAGTCGGTACTAGAGGTGTCGAGATCAATCGCGCCAACGCGTGTAGAGTGGAGGCCCAGAATACCGGCCAAAGCGGTAAATGTCTGTGTAGATAGCTTCATGAGGATTGATAGACAAAACGAATATGAGATCAACTCTTGAAGTCAAAAGATCAAACCAGTTTAAAGCGCAGTATGTTATGTGATCGCAGTGATGTAACAAGGGAAGGTACAGATGGAAAATAACAGTGAGAAAAAATCGTTGTGAAACCAGAAGAAAAATGGAAAAATGCAAACATGCAAAAGACCACAAGAACAACCGGAAGAAATCACTAAAGTTAAGCTCAATAGTTGCTTTTCGTCTCGAGCTTCTTGACAACAGCTGCTGCGTTTGGTTGTTCAGTTGCAATTTCAAACACTTCGCCCTTTATTTCTATTTTTATTTATTATCAAACGAGTTCGCGGATACTATAGCCCCAATAGTGCTCAAACAGCTGTATATGCTCAAAGACTACATATGTGTTCTCCTTTGATTCTATAATTTTTCAATAGCCCACAAAGAATATATAGAGAAGAAATAATGCAATATGAACTCCATGTGATTCACAGAGAAGATTCTTATAGGATAGAGAGGATTCACTCATCTTTGCAGGCATTTCTGAACCGTTTGTGTAAAAGTACTTGTAGTTGTGTAAAGGCATTGGGAACAAGTCTTTCTTGATGAGCATTCGTAAATCCCATTCTATTGCATTTTCAGTCTTCCAGTTCCAGAAGATCCACCCAGCTCCGTTCTTTTCATATTCAACTAACTGGATCTCAACGAACTTCCGAATATGCTCTTTGCGTTCGTCAGAGAAGAGTGAGTAGTCACGAAGGTTAGAGCATGTTTTATCCGAAGCTGCACTGGTCAAGTTCTTCTCTGAAAGATCAGTAAAAGCATGATTGGCTTCGTTATAATAGTATTTTTGCTTCTCAGAGTCAACAGACGTTTTACCCCAATCAATCAACGATGAAGTATTTAATTGTCTCACCATAAACGTTCCGTCGTATCTAGCACCGGTACCAACACCATTCAACCATTTGGCGCAATCTGTAATGGCTGCACTCCACTCACCGACCAAAGAGGGATGGTAAATCTGAGTGGATTCAACTGCCTTAGCATAATTCTGAATATCAACTAATCGCTCATTAAAGGTTTTTCGTAATTGACCGTCTGTAAACACCTCGTAATGATGGTGGTCGATAACGACCCCATTGAAGTAACCATTCTCAACCAGATTGTAGTTGACATTGCCTGAATAACGAGAAGACACATTGAGATAAGCAATATTAAACTGATCATTCCAAAATCCAATTGGTTTAAAACCTTCTTGCACCAAAAAGTAGTTTTTTGATCCATATTTTTGTCTGTAGTTGTGGTACATATCATAATGGAACTTGATAGCTACTTGTTCATTCAACAGTGGTAACATGGGCTCATTCACAATCTCTATACCAATCACAGTATCTGTAAGATCAAAACCACCATACTTTCCAAAAATGTACTCCAAAGTTTTTGCGGTGAAGTCTAAATTCTCTTTGGTATCTGTCCATTGAACAGGTCCCCTTTTCCCAGAGTTATCAAAACCGTTTTGCGATCCCGGCACGCTATGCAAGTCAATCCAAACTTTAAGTCCGTAATTACGGGACCACTCAATTGCTTTATCTAAATATTTTTCTTGTCCTTGGACATATGGATCGTCAACAAGTAATCCAAATGCCCAATAGCCAATTGGGATTCTCACCAAATTCAAACCATATGAGCTAATCATCTTGAAGTCGTCTTCTGTGTAGTAAGTACTCCAATGCCTCTCCATTTGTACAAGTGCTTCAACTTTGCCCAAAACCTTCGTGAATGTATATTCATCTACAGGAATATTTGTTTCATCTGTACTAAACTGTTCAAATAACGAGGGTGTGATATACGGTTCGAGAACAAACCATCCACCTAGGGAGACACCCCTGATCTTGTTCCGTTGGTAGTCCCAGATTCTTTTCTGCTCACTGGAGACCAGGTCACACGTTTCGAGAGAAGACGCACGTACTGATACTGTTTTTCTGCTTAGAAAAACAATAAGGGTAAGCAGCTTCTGGAAAAACATTGATTTTTAACAGAGATCTTGGTTTATGCCTTTCGGTACTTGAATAATAGAGGGTTTACCTCAAAAGATATATAATCTTCAAGATATAGCAGTGATCAATCTTACCAAACTACCTATCCTCCACGAGTTCAATTTAACATCCCAAATAGGGAAAGAATATCTCATTTACAGAATATGCAAGGCTATAAAACTCAGGATTCAAACACTCTTCCTGGCTGTCTTTGTGTACGCTTTGTGTCCTGTACCATTAAGCCCATTGAACCTGCTCACGAAGAACAAACCCCCGGCCTTGAAATGCTACTTTTTTTTGTGTCAACGCGCCCAGCTTACGACTGTTCTCCACATTTTCATTTCTACTATTTTGCGTAAAGTAAATTAAGGATACTGTGTGACCATATATGTAATAAATAAGTTATTCTCTCGCTTGGGGGTAGAGTCAATTTCTTGCTGTGGAAGACATCAGTAGCCCATGACCTATGCTGAGGTTAAATGTTTCAGAATGTGGGGTTCGAAGTCTGAACCTGTAAGTAGTATAGCGCGCAACCCCTCTTCTTGGGATGTTATTTAACCAGTATAGTATCTAACTATCTATTTTGCTATAATATATTGTAAGTTTTGTGAAGACTTGAAATCAAGTACTATAGCATCCGAGTTTATCACAGGCAACTCCAAAAAGTCTATCGAACATGAACACGCTAGAGGGCAAGATCGCACTGATCACCGGTGCAGCTTCTGGTGTTGGCCTTAGTACCACTAGAGACTTTTTAAAGTCATCCAATGGAAAGATGAAGTTTATTCTTGTGGACTTGAATATCACTGAGTTGGAAAAGTTAAAAATGGAGTACCTCTCAGAATATCCTTCTATGTTGAGCGAAGACATTCATGTGACATACGGGGATCTATCCAGTGCTCTTGAGATTGACAACTTCTTTGGAAAACTCCCACCTGAATTAATTAACAATCTTGATTTTCTTATTAACAGTGCTGGATTAGCTAGAGGGCTTGACAGAGTTGGTGACGCTAAACAGGCGGACATTGAATTAATGTACGCTACAAATATCCTTGGCCTTATGAGGATGTGTCATTTAATTGTTCCAATATTAAAAAAGAATAACAAGGGAACAATTGTTAATATTGGTTCGTTGGCAGCAGAAGACCCATACCCAGGCGGGGCAGCTTACTGCTCCACTAAAGCAGCGGTAAAAGCCTTCAACACTGCTCTTCGGAAGGAGCTTATCACATTCGACATCAGGGTAGTCCTCATTGAACCAGGCCTTGTTAACACAAATTTTAGCTTAGCACGATTTCATGGTGATAAGGGCAAGGCTGAAAATGTCTACAAGGACTACGAACCCTTGGTAGCTTCTGATATCTCGGATCTGATTGTCTACGTTACAAGCAAACGTTCTAACTGTGCAGTCAGTGATATTGTCATTCTTCCAACGCGCCAGGCAACTATGAGTGACAAGGCTTACAGATGAGACAAGATCAGTTTAACTTGTTAAGTATAGATAAATAACAATAGTAATTAATTAAATATTTGGAAATCAATGTATACTTTTGCCATATTAATATAGCTTAGCTGCTCCTCACCTTGTGCAATAGAAGTTTGTTTAGTGGGATTATGTAATTAAACTTCAAAGAAAAAAAATAAATTTCCAGCTCTGATGAGGCTTCGAGAACCGAGATACCACCAATCTTGTGGTACATTCAAATAATTCCTACCAAGACAGATTAAAAACGAAGAGAAAAGCAGCTCGCTGGAATTCCTTTACAGGGGGTGCATCCACACACTAAACTATTTAGAAAGATGTCTGAACTTCCCAAAAAGCAGTTCAAATCGCAGTCGGTTAATAGTCTCTTCAGGCAACAGGTCACGACCAATACTGATGCCGTCAAAGACTCCCGCAAGTCAGCAAGGTCCCCAACACCTTCAACAACAAAAGTAAAACTTCTATCAAGACGTAAAATAACTGGTATAAAGAAGAAATCACCACCACCTCTTCCATCATCGTCAGCAACTGTGGAGAGCCCAGATGATACTACTACTGATAAGACGGGATCCAACACATTTGTAATTGAAAACTCAGATAAGGAACAAGTGCTCTCTCCATGCACCTTAGAAACACCAGAACTCAAAAGAAAAGAAAAAAATGCACTGGATACGCATACACAACGACAAGACCCAAGAATCATAGACCCATTGAATACTGGGAACCATCCGGCTCCGTCTTCAAGCAGGATTTCACCACTCTTACAGACACCACTCGAACCAATCCAAGGAAACTTTGGTCAAAGAAACCTTGATTGGGCAAAAGACGAATGGTCTGACATTCAATCACAGATATCGTCACATACAAGTTCTCCGCAGTTAGCTACGATGCACCATGGTGGCGCTACTTGGAATGAAAGATTATCGACTTATTCGCCAGAGGGCACAAGGTCATGGTCGTCCCCAAACTCTAAGATTTCTAGTTTCAGAAGAAGTGTTGCTACTCCAATTATTCAGTCGCTCAACCAATCGCCGTTATCAAAGCCGGTAGATGACTCATCACTTTCATCACAAGAGCAGATTCTTAACAAGAACCCAATTGGAGTATTTTCTGAAAGATTTCCCAACAAAATATCAGAATCAAGAGCTAATACTAGTGCACTTGGAGGACAAGACATAAATGATTTGGAAAGATGGCAGTCGTCGCTTACTATTTGGAACACGGAGGATAGACATTTGTCCACGAAGAGTGACTCTGCATTGGCCAGTACATGGTCGCCGTTTGACATTGAGAAATTAAGTTTGGATGACCCGTTCAAAATGCAATCTTCCCATATGTCTCTATCGTTTGAATCTTCCACACAAGGACACAGTGCAGGCCAGAGTAATATCACAAGTCGTAATGGTTCAAGAACGTCCAGATTTTTTCCATCACCAGTGGTAGAGCAAAACCCCTCTTTTGATCACTTCCCAAGACAACCGTCTCTAGTGGAAAGGTCTCCAGCACACTTTCAAGCAGTGACACCTCCACAGTTCAATTTGTTTCAGCAACAGCACCAATCTCTTCGGCAACAACATCAACATCAAGAGCCACAGAGCGTGCCAGCCCCTTCAGTTACACAGAACGAAGCTGGGTTTCAAGGAAGACAGCTATTCCAGGACAGCATTTTTCCAAGTGCCAGTGAATCCAGCATGCCGGTACATGTAGAGGAACAAGACCAATTTATCAAAATGCCTCTATATCCTCTGAAATTTGAAAACTCATCGGATAAGATGGATCATGAAATATTTCCAGACTCGTTCAGAATAGATTTCTCGCAGATTCCAATCTCATTGAACCAGCTTTTGCCAAGATACAATAGTACTCCATATCATCCATACCATCGCAGAGCTGTTTCATACGATCAACCGGCTTATCCGGAGGGATTTTCATCTACATTTTACAAAAGAGGTAATAATAATTTCATGTTTATCAGAGAGCTGCAACCAAAACTGGTTACTTCCAAGCATAAGGATACGGTGGAAGTGCGTGTCTCTTTCCCCTCAACCAAGATTGATGACGACGATGATGACAAAGATGCAATGATTAAAATGAGGTGTCACATTGTGAATGTTAATGTTAAAGAGCTGGAGGGGAGAATAGCTGGTGTGAAGGTCTTAAAGAGCGGGAGTTCTACTGGACGGACAAGAGCATTTGCAAGGGGAGGACACCATAGGGGCTATGTCAGACGTTAATAAAATGCCGTGGGAAGTGTGACCTTTCAAGGTATAGGTATTACGGTGTGATGGATCGATAGTTCTGTGCTAATGACCAATACAAAATAGACATTCGCTGTCTAAATCTAAAGCAGAGCTAACTGCTGTTGTTTGATGATTATCATCCGTTCAAACATTCACAGAGTATTCAAATTAATAAGCTGAAGAATAATTCCATATCTCTTAATTGTTGAACAATGAATTTTACTTATTTTTCTATTTAAGCACGCTCCTTTGTCTCTCTTAACTGTTCTCCTACAGAGGATGACCCATCAAAACCAGTTGCGAGAGTGTTTTTAACAGGTTGCGCGAAGTAGTGCTATCAATTCTAACAACATCTCGACAGAACACTTATTTGTCTCACTGACAACACACAACTAGAGAACAATTGAGCCGCCGCAATACCGCCTAATAACATAATGAAACAGCGAACAACGTTCCTTTTAGAGACCTTAGATGCTGTTGAAACAGACAATGCTGTGTTTTCAGAGGATTTGGTCTCGTTACCTCCTTCTCTTTTTTATGCAAGACAAGATAGGCTAACTGTGGCGTTGGGGGAGTTGCCTCTTGAGGTGAGTCTTACGTTGAAACGGAGTAGAAATTCAAGTTATAACTATTGGTAACTAACATTGTGATAATGAGATGGCAGAACTTTTCCAAAAACTGTACATGTTTCGTGTGCAGTGGGCCTGTGTTGGCTCCAAACATGAACCAGCATTCCAAAGTTTTGGCCTTGATGGCTTCGCAGTACACTTGATTCCAACAACATTGGACTACGAACCAGTTTTGTAAGTTGATATTTACTTTTTAGTGGGTGTATTATTCTAACGAACGAAAAAGTGATGAGATCGGCAACTTCATAAAGAAGAACTTTGGTATTGGCTTTGATAACACCAATGTTATATCTACAGCTACCTCAGCATCATTCCACAAAGTGGCACAGATCAAGTCATCTACATTTCAGAACTTCCTGAATAAAATAGCTGATCAACTTGACCGTATCTCCTTTGTTGAATCGTTTGATATCAGATGGGAGAAGCAATTGCTTGTGATAGAATGGACCACTGAACCATATGAAGCCAACATTAAGAAGTCACCGCTTATAAAAAAGGAGGTTGCTATTTTTCAAGGACAGCAATTACTCTCCCAGGAGGATTTCGAATTATCCGGTATCCGTACGGTATTATCAAATGATGAATATGTACCACCGACTAAGACATTAATTATTGTGAAACCTCGTCACAATGTCCAAAACAGCACCGTGGGTTTCCAATTTGAGGAGCCGTTGGGTCTTCACCCCTTATTAGAAGTTACAGAGCTCGATGACAATTCTCCTCCGTATCCCCAATGCGAACTTTTCATGTTTTCTACACTTCCAAAGTCACTATTTTTTGACAAGTATCAATATGACCAGAAGTCAATATCCTTATTAAAAAGTTGGGGCGAGGATGATTTGGAAGCACCAGAGTGGAAGGTTTCCCGCTTTGGATCACAACAGCTCTTCCATCTCACAAATCGTTCGGCGAACATTAATGTGAAGCTTCACTCTCGTTATCTCACACCCTCTGATGAGAACATATTTACAATGATAACTCCAGAATTGTTTTGGGCGTGTGACATAGAAGATTTTATGGATCCTGAGGAAAGACCCAAAATTGAGGGTAATCCATTTGAGTCCTACAACCTTGGTTATGAATCATTCTTCGAGCCTTCTACTGTGTTCTATCATTTAAAGAAAGATATACCAAAACTGCAGTACACAGTTCCGAATGCCACTAAAGCTAACTTTGACACTGTGAAGGTAACAACTACTGCTGTTGTAGCACTTGGTACTCTCTATCTTTTAAAGAAGATGTATCTAGCATTTTCCAAGATGACCGTAAAAGATGACACGGAATACTCCAAGAAGGTGATATGATATATATATGTAAATATAGTCAATTAGATTATCTTGCAATGCGAAAATTATAGAACACTTCAATATGTTTATTTATAGTTGAGTGAAGAATACAGCACACCAAATTTACTTCTTATTCTTCTTAGCAATACGACGAAGTGCCCTTTGCTCGTTCTTCATCACACCATCAACCATTTTATACTTACCCTTGATTCCCTTTGGTCTGCCGCTCAGGCCCTTATTGCTACCCTTGGCATAAACATAAGTAACTTGTGGTTTTGCTTTGGTTTTCTTGGTCAACTTCTTCATCAATATGGAAATCTGCTCTGCCTTATCCTTTTCAGATTTATCAGAATCCTCATTAATCAAATCCGACTTCTTCTTCAATTTCTCCAAACGGGCAAGTGCTCTCATCTTCTTACGACCCTTAGCCTCAGCAACCTTTTTAATAGGTCTGGCATTCAGCTGTTTCATCTTCTCCTTGATGGCCAATGCTGCCTCTTTGGTAATTGGTTTGTTTATCTTTGTGTGCTGCTTCTCATCGTCCAAAAACCAGGCTGGAAGGCCATCACGATCATTGAAAGAGTATCTATTGAAACCATCATCCACGAGGTCGTGCTTTGTTTTTTGGCCCAAAGCAATCTGATGGGCCAAAGTCATGGCCTGAGCAGTAGCCAGATTGACCTCTTTCTCATGATTTCTCAAGTTAACATCATCATCCATATCAGAGTCTATGTCCATCTGATCATCAGTGGTCTTACGAGATACATATTGAATCTTACTACCTTCAGCATCAGAACCATAGTTATCTTCTTCTTCATCTTCATCTTCATCAGACAGAGAGGCAGTTGTAGATTCACCAGTGGATGTGGCAGTAGTAGTGGACTGGATGCTTGCACCAGAAAATGTGTTCTGAACACCAGCAAAGATTGGATCATTGAAAAGCATGTCAGCCTTTGTTGATAATCCACCGGATTTCTCTGTCTTGATCTTTGAAATCAAGCTGTTAATAGCTTCATCATCATCACTGTCCAAGTCACTTTCACTCTCCTCTGCATAGTCTTTAGCTTCTTCTTGTTCGTCCTCATCATCACTCTTCTTATCTTGAATACCATCCCATTTTTCATCATCATCATCACCCCTGGCCCTCTTGGCCCTGTACTTTGCGTCTCTCTCTGCTCGTCTCTCTTGGTAAGAATCATACATATTGTCTAGTTGTCCAGCCAAATCATCAAACTCACCATCAGAATCCAATTCCGCATCAGAAGCAATATGAATATCATTATCCTGTGCCAGTTCTTCTTTATCAAAGATCATTCTTCTCTTACCCTTTGCCAAATCGCTCAATTGACCAGTTTTCTGGGCCACCTTCAAGTTGAAAAGGGATTCACGACCACTTTCACCAGCCTCAATACCAATATCTGTTGGTGTAATCATGTTCATCTGCATTCTAAGGATTTCTTTTTGTTTCATCTCATTTCTTTTTCTTCTTTCTCTCTTTTGCTTTAAAAGTTGTTTCTTTCTGACTTCGTCAAGTTCCTTGTCAATTTGTTCATCTTCATTAAGCTCTTTAACTTCCACCTCAATTGGCTTATCGTCCTCATCAAGCTTCAATAACTCTCGAGCAGTTTTTCTCCATTTGAGAATGTTTCTGAAGTCTTTCTTACCGAGCACTTTCAAATCCTTGAGACACTCTAGCAGTTCTGGGGTAGTCTTTCTGAGTTTCTTAACAAGTTCCCAATCAGGTTCTTCTTCATCAATCTCCAACTGGTTTGTGGAACCAAGAACGTCAATAGGACTTTCATCTCTAATGAACTCCATTACTGGGATGCTTTTAAACTGGAGGTAGTCCCCTTCTTCGTAACCTTCTCTTCTTCTTCTCTTCTTCTCCGGATTAAATACCTTGGCTTCATTGTTTTGTGGTCCATCAGCTAACTCTTCAAAGACTTCCTTCGGATCGAGGAGTCTTGGGTCAAGTTTCTTTGGGGCCTTGAAGTTTCTGCAAACCACGAAGATTTCTGCAGAGACGTTTCTCGAAGCAGGAGGTTTAGTGGCCTCGACCTTTTCAAACAACTGCTGGAAAACCCACATGAGTTTGTTGTAATCCTTCGATCTGAAGACCTTGGTAACAAAGGTACCACCTGCAACCAAGTTCTCAACAGCAAGCTTGAGGGCTTGGAGTGTAAGCTGAGATTGTGTGAAAGCATCTTGAACCCAACCAAGACCCACATTTGGCGCACCATCATGAAGGACAGTGTCTGCTTTCCAGGTTTTCATGTAGCCTCTCAGTCTGGATCTACAGTCCTCTGTTGTAATATCAGATTGGAATGTGATAACATTTGGTAGTGGTTTGATAGGAACGATATCCACACCGATGATGAGCGAGTTGATTGGGCAGAGGTTAGAAGCAACCTGACACCAGGAACCTGGAGCCGCACATAAATCAATCACCACCTTAGATTTCTCAAGAAAATGACCATATTTCTCGTTAATTTGAATAACTTTGAAAGAAGAACGAGCTCTATAGCCCTGTATTAGAGTGATGTTAGTAAAGGAATATAACAGTGGAGAGACACATCTATGTCAAATAGCTTACCTTCTCCTTAGCAAGGTAGTAGTAACGATCTAAACGACCTTTGGAGTTTTTTTTCTGAGTCTTACCCATTGTACTGGATTACTCTAGAGATTCCCTTCTTTATGACCTTGGTATGTAGAAGTAAGTTTGAGAGGGAAGAACTCATCGCCTTCTCTTTTAATCAAACTTCAAAAAAAAATTGCAGTCCAGCTCCAATGAGTTGTTACATAATAAATTAGCTAAGCCATCGAACTATTCAGTCATGTGTGTCCGATAACATATTTCAGAGCCTAAGCTCAAATTAAATTTCGCGGACTTCGTGATAGGGTATTCTACCCCATTGGATTTGGTTTCCTCTTCAGTCAGCGGCCGGTCTTGATAGTTAGTTAGGGGTCTTGCGATGAGAATCAGGATATCTCAACGAAACACTCTTGCTAGTGTAATTCTGGGACTTTAGCAAGAATACCATTATTTTTCATCTGCCGTATTCTCCTGTACCTAATAGGAAGCCTGTTTTTAGTAAAAACGCGTCGAATCGTGCGTCCCCTCAATACGACTAAACACGCCAGTAATACTTCAACCGCCAAATGGCGAAAAAGGGCGCGCCCCCTCCAGCACATGTACGCCAATACGCTAGCGTGCCCAGAATCGAACTCGAAATTGTACACACGTCGCCCGTTTGATCTCTGCAATTTCTTTCACTCTCTTCCATCCTACAGCAATTCTCAAGTAGGAGTATAAGCTCAATTGCAACGCAAAAGATGGCTTTCCTCGGGCACGAATTCAATCCGACCCCGGCTACAGCCCCTGCTCCAAAGGCTTCTAAGGAGTGCGGTGTCAGAACCACTGCTGTGAGTACCCAACGCATAATCTCCTTCTCTTTCCCCTTGACCTTTGATTGAGAGTTTCAATTTTTTCATGATTGAACTGATTTACTAACAATTTGTCTGATAGTTCCCGGCAATCAAAAATGCACCATTGCCTGCTGACGGTCCTGGTTCCAAGCACTTCAACAACTACCTTCTTATTGGTCTGATTGCTGGTATTCCATGGTACCTCAAGTATAAGTTAGGTGGCGGTTTGAAGACCTGGATCTTCTTCATCTTACTTTTGGTCCTCCCAATTTTGATGGCCTACTGGACCTTGGCCTCCACATACTCCCCAAGAATCAACAGCAAGGCTCAGTACCCAGGTAAGGGCGTTGAGCACTACTTGGACTTCCATGATGAGGACTTAAAGAAGAAGTACAGCGGCCAGAATAAAATTCCAATGGAAACCTTCCACGAGCTATACTTCGCCAACAAGGTTTCCTTCAAAGGTGACGCTCTTGACATCTTGGAATACAGACATGATTGGGCTTCCTTTTCGTTTACGTTGTCTTTATTCAGATTCTTCTTGTTCGGTATGATTCCAGAAGTTATCATGCACACTAGATCCCAAGATGAAGAGCAAGTCCGTGACCACTATGATCGTGGTGATGACTTCTACACTTGGTTTTTGGGTTCTAGAATGATCTACACCTCTGGTATCATCTCTGACATTGAGAAAGAGGAATCTCTTGAACAGTTGCAGGACAACAAGTTGAAGATTGTTTGTGACAAGATTGACTTGCAGGAAGGTGAGAGAATGCTCGACTTAGGCTGTGGTTGGGGTACATTAGCTACATACGCTTCTAAGATTTATGGTGCTAAGGTTACTGGTATCACTCTGGGTAGAAACCAGACCAAGTGGGGTAACGAGAAGTTGAAATTGCAAGGGATTCCTACTTCCCAATCTGAAATTTTGTGTATGGACTACAGAGACACACCAGTCCCAGAGGGTAAGTACAACAAAATCACCTGTTTGGAGATGGCTGAGCACGTTGGTGTCAGAAAGTTTGGTGCCTTCTTGCAACAGGTCAATGACATGCTGGATGACGATGGATTGTTCTTCTTGCAGTATGCTGGTCTTAGAAAATCTTGGCAATACGAAGACCTCATCTGGGGTCTATTCATGAACAAGTACATCTTCCCAGGTGCTGATGCTTCTACCCCATTAGACTTTGTGACCTCTGCCTTAGAGGGTACTGGATTTGAGGTTGTTTCCATTGACAATATTGGTGTTCACTACTCTGCTACCTTGTGGAGATGGTACAGAAACTGGATGGGCAATAAGGAACTTGTTGTCAACAAGTATGGCATCAGATGGTTCAGAATCTGGGAGTACTTCCTTGCTACATCCACCATCATCTCCAGACAGGGTTCTGCTACTTGTTACCAGATTTTGTTGAGAAAGAACATCAACTCTTATCACAGAATCGAATACGTTCCAAAGCAGAAGGGTCTTTTAACTCCAGTTATGGAGGGTGTTCAGAACTGGTTCAAGTGATCATATTTAAATTACTGTTGGTTGCAGACTAATCTTATATAGATGTCTTGTGGTATCTATATCGTATTGCACTTTGCTACTTTCAAAATTTACAACTACATACTATTGGCTTTGTTGTTCTATAATTAAGACCTGTAAACTAGATTAGTTTTCCAAGAAAAGAAACCTTTTAATTTATGGGTTGGCGAAAATACACAAATATTAACATTAAATATTTGTTATGATAGTTAGATAATCATGACTGTAGGTCAGTGAGAGATTATTGAACGTGGGTTGTTGTTACTGTTGTTGCTGTTGTTGTTTAACTGAGAATTTCTTGGAACCGGACTCTTTGGTCTCATCGACTCGATCTCTGAAGTCTGTGGAACATTAGTTCCAATTGTACCAATTTCATTTCTGTAACGAGATGGCTCAAAGTTATCGAGGATAATATCGGGACTCATAATAACCCAACCACGTCTAGGGCGAACTGGCCTCTGGTATCCAGCTCTTGATGGGATAATGTGAAGCCTTCTAGTAGCACTACTAAAGTTTTCTGCAACTTTATAAATGTGACTTGAAACAACTTGGTTTTCCTCTTCGTCTTGAGGGGTCTCAATTTTCAAGTCTGTGTCAACGTTACAGTGGATCAAATGGCCATCAGATGTTCTTCTTACCGTTCCAGTGATACACATCCAACAATGCCATTGAGTGTTCTCCATCAGCGAAGAATCATCCATTGAGTCTTTACCAGGATAGTACAAAGAGTTCTTGTTTACTGGAACAAAGACAAGCTCCTCGGATCTTCGAAACTTTTTGGCCCACCCTTCACTATTCAGCAAACCAGTAAGTTCGTTTATTTTTTTTGCAGAGGCCCAAACAAAGAGGAACCCTGGCTTTGCGCAGAGTTTCTCTAACGGAAGCTGTGTGAGTAAGGGAAAGAGAAACTGGTTCTCAGTGAGAGCACCGATCATGATGACGTCAAACACCAGCTTGTCCCTCAGAATCCATTTGGTCAAAGTAGGAACCATATCGTCCATATCAACTCTGCAACCATATGGAGTGCACGCATACTTGTCTGTCTGTGTCTCTTTCAATTGAAATAACCTTTGCAATTTTGGATACCCTTCCACTGGATTTTTGAGGTTTCTCACATAGTTGGTGGGTAATTCTCCAGTATGTATATAATTATTGGAGTAATCATTATCTTTGAATCTTTTCAAAGAATATTTATCCTGTTTATTTCTTTTGCTGTTCTGTTGGTTGTATGAGGGTTGATGATGTGGAACGGACCTCGAACCAACCTGACCCCATACTGGTGGCGGTCTCTTCAAATCGCTGAAAGCGGATGAAACCCTTCCTTGAAACTTATCGTCAAGCGTCACCGGAGAGCTGGATGTGACATCACTCCATATATTAGTAGGGCACACTGTCTTTGAAGTGTAATTAACACTGAAGTTGTTGCCCAGGATCTGACCAGGCATGACTGGAGTATAGAAGTTACCAGCGCTCTGTTCCCTTCTCATTCCCACATTGTGTGCCATTGCACGTCTTTGAGACTGGTGATTACCTGACCTGGAGATATCCCAGGAACCATATGAGGTGTACGCTCTTTTGTTGTCAGTCCCACTGTTATTCATAGCGCTAGAAATATAAATCAAATGAAATGTGTGTGATGAGAGGCTAGGGAGGTGATCTCTCTGCTTTATAACCAGTGAAAGTACAGGCGTAGTGTTTGAGATCTGTATCAGTTCCTCGCTGCCAAAAGGCAAATCACTTGAAACAACTGAGAGCGCTTCTAAATTGCTACGTTTGCGGAATGGGAATCGAAACACACTCTTCATTGGAGATGTTTCATATACTTGCTATACAATTGGTGTTGTGCCACCCCACACCAAAACGCGAAACTTTCAAAGAATGTCCGGATGTCTATTTACTTTTTTACGCGGTACTCACATAGGCCACAAAAGCTATGGGATTGTAAACAATATTTGATAAATCAATACCAGTATCTTTCCTCCTCTCCCATTTCAGTGCTTTTCCCCTATATATTAAGGCTCTGTGATGCCAGTAGAAACACTTTACGGACTCTGGTCCCACTCATCTCTGATGAGAAACAAGTGTATCACGCCCTCATCAAACAAGAGGGACTTCAAGTTCGAGGAGACATTATACAGCTTACACGCACAGCTAGTGAACTATCATAGAAGTGTTAGTCTCAATACCTATTGAATACCTAATTACCAATCTCCTCCACGATTTTGTAAACTAATAGGTACTTCCATTCCTTAGGAAAACGCATTGTTTGACAGAGATCTCCGAGTCACAGTGCACGAAATGCACAAGTTGATCAAATCAGACGAGACAAATTTATTTGAACTTTTCCAGGATGATGCTCTCTCTCTTCTTGCAATGATCAGCAGTCGCCATGTTCCATCCGCTTCCATGGCGGACGTCATAGGTATCTTTGACCTGTTGTTGTCGGAAATATCTAAACGATACGACTATTATTCTTCTGAATCTGAAGCCGTCCTTCAGCGCACCAGCAAGATTATGGGTATCGCATGTATAAACTTCCTGGATATCACTCGCTTGAAACAGGAGCAGCTTGAACAGTTGTCTGCATTTGTTCTCAAATTGACACAGTACTACCTTACACTAACAGAGTTAGTAGAGTTTTGGTTCATTTATGCCCTCCAGGAACCAGACATCATGTATTTGGTGGCTCAGAAAAGGCTTGATGTTAATTGCTTCCCTATCTATGAGTTAACTAAGCGTTTCTTCTTCAGAGAAGATGGATTGTCAAAGCCAGCTAGAGACACACTTCTACACGTCATTTTGATGAGCTGCTTTTCACCGAGTTTAGAGCGTTGGGTTTTGATGAGCGATTTCCCAACACTTCTGTTGTCAGGGCTTCTCTTAAACTTTAATCAGTTGTGCTACAGTGATTTATTATTGTCTAAAGATCTTCTTGAATCACAATATTTGAAAGAAACGAATACCAGTTTTAAAGAGTTTGACTCTCTCATGGATTTTTTCATGGACATTATCTCTTGCACCAGCCATGACACTATTAAAATTGCCTTCTTAAATGGTCTTCATACAAAGTTCAGTGTACCATTAATGGAGTACTTCGAAAACGATTCTCCGTATCAGGTCAATGCTCTTGTGCTCTTCACCTACACACTTGAAAGACTTATTCTAAGTACAGACACTAATCAAGCAACAAATACTCTCACTATTGACTTCTTGCTTGATAACTACTTTCTCACTAAAAGTGAACGCAACAACATTATGAATTTATATGCTTGTGCATTGCTTGACTGGAGAGCAAACGGAGATATTCACATTCCCGTATTTAAACTTATAAGCACACTTTGTGCAGTAAGCTCACCAACTCTATTATGTGCAGCTCTTTTTGCTGAGTCGCAGCAAGACTTCTTGTTGGTATGGCCTCAGACCACATGGTTTCTTCTGTCAAAAGCAAAATACCTTACCTCTTCAGATGCTGAGCTCTCATCCTTACTCACTAGCTCGTTGGATATCACGTATAAAAGATTAAGGAAACAGGCCGGGTTAATGACCGACTCCAAGAAGCACTTACTGTTTGATCCCCAAAAAGTTCTAAGTTCAATTATTTGTGTGGAATTTTTTGAATTCTTCAACCACGATAGCACCACCAATGAACAATTAATGTGGATGCTTATAGATCTACTGTGTTCCAATCTCGGAGAGGTTTCTGGCCTCATGTCTACCAGTAATCAAGATACTGGTATTTTTATTGAGATTCTTGAGTACCTCTGGATATGTTTCATTGACTACGAGGAGAAACTTCATCAAGCTCTGGGCCTTATTCACAGGGTCCCCCCAAGCTCAAAGTTATTGAAAGATATCAATGACTTGGGACCAATACTGCAACAGAGATTAGCACAAGAACATCAATCCGTGGATACTTTGAGTGTGGACATGCTAATGTCCAATACCAAGTTGTTCAAGGAACTTGTAATCCGTTTGTATTCTGTCCGACGTGCCGTCTTCACACTTCACAAGGTGAGGTATTCAATATTCTGAGAGTATGTACTACAAAGCTCTCAAGTATACATCTTACTGATTCTTTGACTATATGTAAAAATAGTTTAGTATACCATACAACCCGTAATATATGCAAAAATCAATTCCATAAATAACCCTGGAAAACACCCATAAAACCTGTAAAAACAGAACCAACATAGTATAATTTTAATGTACAGAAGGGAGTCACCATCAACTGATGGCCTGACAAATCCCTTGGATATCTCATTTGTGTGTTTTGTAAAGACAACAGAAATCACAAATCACAAACATTCATAAAGCCTGCCCTTTTCCAAATCCTCGATAGTGGACTCGATTACTTCATCATCGTCATCATCTTCAACAAGCTCAATTGTTGCATACTTAACCAAATCCCATTTCTTCCAGAAAGCCATGGCTTCATCAGCGGCATCGCTTTCCAAATAATCTTGGAGGTAGTATTTCGCCTTCAATAAACGATCTTTCAATTGTTGAAGCTTTATACTGCTTGGTTGGCCACTCACTCTCTTACCCTCAACCTCACTGTCGTATTCAGTCAAGTTAGTGGTAGAGGATCTGTACCCAGCATCAACGTCGTCATCATCTTCATCATCCTCATCCTCATTCTCAGATAACCCAATAGAAGCAGGTGTGTTTGGCATGTACTGAACTTTGTTGTAGACTTCATCCTCGGCATAGGAAGTAGCATCGCAGTAACGAGCCCAAGCCTCATCAATGGCAGAGACCAAGTAATCAAAACAGCGATCTCTGGCAATTCTGTCACAATCAATGGCACTTCTCTTAGTAGTAGACTTCGAATCGCTAGAGAAACCAACTTGAGAGTCACGACGCGATAACGACTCTAACTCTTTAACAACAGTATTTTGCATTGGGGAAGATGGAGACGAAGAGATAGTTTTAGTGGAACTTCCGGCTTCGTCCTTATTTTCAGCCTCCTCGTCATCAATGTCGCTGTACTGAGAAATGGCAAAGTTTAATTTGTCGTCCACAAAAGAGATTGACTGTTTTCTCATAGAGCTTGCTCTTTTTCTTGCCCTTCTCTGATTGTTCAAGTAACAAGTTTCGTCCTCTGAGTCGTCTTCATCTTCAGAAGAAGAAGTATATAAAGCAGCAATGGTTGCAGAATTACGTCTGCTCCAAGATGGAGCAAGACAGACCCGCTTATTTGGTGCGAACGAAACGTTTGGCGATTGAGCAGGAAATGATTTCGAGCGCTTAAAAGCACTTGGCTTTCCAACTGTCAAAGAAGTAGCCATTTTACAAGAAATAAAAATAGTGAAATCTATCGCAGCAGTTCGCGAATTTAGACCTTCGCCAAAAGGAAAACAAATTACCTAATGAGGGAACAAAATTCCGAAAGTGGCGAAAATCAAAAAGGACACGGTGATTTTGGGGGTTGGGAAAGAAGCTGAGCAGCGCAGTGAAGGCGTCAGCAACGGAGGCAAACTGAGGAGAAGAGCTTGAAAAAGGAGGACCAGCTTCTTGTCGTAACGGTTGTTCTCTAAACTCTGGCGCTGAGGCGCTGAAGCGGCACGTTTGCTTGAGTTTTTTGGAGTGCGATAGGGGCTGTGAGCACTGGCGAGAGTTTGGTGTGGTTGCCGGTTGCCGGGTGCTGTTGTGCTGTGAAGCTTTGTTTCGCGAGCGCAATATTTGGACTGGGAGATGAAAAGTTGTGGAAAAACAAGAGAAGGGCAAAAAGTTTTATATCGCGGCGAGATTTTTTCGGTTGACGCAAGCCAGCCCACCGTTCTTATCGCTGATTGGTCATTAAAGCGCGAAAACCCAGGCAACTCGTGCGGGTAACCGCTCTAGACCGGTTGGGGAACACTGGTTGCTGTGGTTTGTGACGTTGCGAGCGAGTTGCAGAACCAAACCCCAAGAGTTCTCTACTTTTCTGGCCCATTTATGGAATTTTACGGTAGATACTTGGGGTCAAAAGTTTAGTAAGATGTTCTCAGATACCACAACTATGTTCTCGCCAAGTTTCAGTATCATCATGCTTCATTTTATATTAAAAAATGGTTTCTCAAAATAGTGTATTGCTTGGAATGTTCCTGTTTGCCACCCTGACTCTCATGTCAGAATGGCGAAACCCCCCTATTTTTGGCGAAAGGAAGAAAATTCAGAAAGCGTCTAGAAGGTTCCGTGAATAGCATAACCTTCCGAATGCGGATGTCACATCTTCCAATAATTGCAAGGAATTATACTATAAAAGGAATGTTCTGATGTTTTCGATAGTATTATCTACAAGAGTATTGTGGGATATTGCAGAATGTCTGTAGAATGTTTGACCTTGTTTCTTTCAGATTTTCTATGAGTCTATTGATAGCACTTGGCTCGTAGGTTAGAATTTTCCAACTCCTGACAAATGAGGTAAACACTTCTCTGTTCAGGGTCATCATAACAACGCAAAGCTTCTAGATACCCCATAAGTTGTTTTTTACAAATATGTTTATGCTCTTTGAAGATGCATCGTCACCTCTATTTTCCCTCAAGATACTACACAAGGAACAAACATACAGCCCATCATGGGAAATCTCAACTCAAAAAGAATTGCTGGGATACTAATTGCAACAAGCTGAGGACTATAATTAACACATTTCTACTACTCCAGAAGTGTCTTTTTTAAATGAGCAAATGCTCTGAAAGAAATTTAAAATGTGTCTTCTTAAAGCACATCAAGTTATTTGTAAGATTGTGTCGTCTGTTTCGTGGGAGTCTAACAGCAATTAAACCAACTCTTTACTTGGATGATTATTTGTGAAGTACCACACAAAACCTTACCACTTACTGAATGTGAGTGCGCTCATTGTATGATTCAGGACGATAAACACATGACTTTAATACATCTTCAAGCTGGACTTATATCTACTTCCTCAAATCGCGAAGAAATAAGACCTAATTTCTTGCTGTGGAGGACATGTGCATATTCTTCCGTTTGGGAGGAACCACTCGCGAACTGGTAATATTAGGTGGGAAAAATTGGAGACAGAAAGAGCTTTTCCCAACGACTTGTCCTCTGTCCTCTCTCTACATTACAACATCACGCTCTCAGATGAGCCTCAACAGCTTTTTAATGAACGTGCTATTTTACACGTCATAAGCTGTAGCACCACATCGCTCTTTTTTTTAATATCCTGAAAAGGTTGTTTTACATACATATATACGGGTTCGTTTGGTTCATTATATCATCACATTTTCATACCGCATGTCTTAAGTCAATCGGCTATGCTTTTTTGATTCATTTCAATTGCACAAAACGCCGTTTTGATGTGTCTTTATGCGGAGATTAAAGTTTTTTGTTCTGTCCCTGAACGGAGCTGTGATTGGGCCGCTCAAGAGATCCATCACACTAGCTCATCCCTCAGAATCTGCCATTGTCTGCGTTTTGCAAATGATACTTGATTCGTCTTATAGGGTTTGTTAGTGTCTCTGTTCACCTTTGTAACCATCTTGTCTTGATATTGAGAAGGGTTTGGGAATCGTTGGTGTTCTACTTTCGACTCTAGTTTCGCTCTTCGTTCCAAGATATCTATCGACTATAAGACCGTTGCCCTAATGGTTCTGTGATCTATTCATGATTACCCTTATCAATCACCATTGGGAAGGGGATACTACCAACATTTCATAGTTCAGGTTTAACTATATATATTATCATGTTATTCAGCTGGTGCAAGCAAAGATCCTCTAAAACACAAGATATCAAAGATCAAAGTGTCATGGCGTGCATTTCTTCATAATATCATCCGTATATATACGCAACGAAATCATAGAATTCTTATATTTTATTTCAACAATGCTCAATTCCCAACTAGTTAAATAGAACCGTAGTTATTGCCACCAAGAACAGATTGGTAACCATGCTCCGGAACTGGGTTCTGAGAGATTATGTAAAGAGCGTGGAAAAGACCAGGGAGGAATCCGAGGAGACACAGAAGGATGTTGATCCAGACTACTCAAGCGTTAGTATATCATTAAATGGGGGGGGGGCGTTATAGTGTTTTCTCCATTTCAGATATCATGTTCAATCAAAAACAGTGATTGAGGTCCAGATATAATGTAACGGGTGCACTAATTAAGAACTCACAGTCAGCAGAGAAGAACCCCTTCTTGATAAAAACAGGGACAGGTGGTAAGAAGAAGGCGACAAAAGCCAAAAACCAATCTTGTGCGTGCATCTTTTGAGATATTTGTTGTTGATTTTAACTAACCAAGTATTAATATAATAGAGCAGGATTAAATTATGGGGAGCATACCTTGCTATATAAGTGTCAGTATAGCTGGGTTTCCCCAGGCAACCAAACGAAAATATTAAAGGGCACGATAAATGATGGCAGATAACGGCAATCTCCGCATTGAAGCTGCTTAAGAGGTTTTCAACTTCTAAAAAGAAGGTCTTACCCGGATTCGAACCGGGGTTATTCGGATCAGAACCGAAGGTGATGACCACTACACTATAAAACCTCTTGTTGCATTCTTCCCCATTATACTATTACTAAAGATGTAAAGGAGTTTAAAGAAGGAAGGTAAACTGCTATTAAATGTCTTTTAATCAAGGATGAAGTCCCAAAATGTTATAAATTATGTATTATGGAATTCACTAAGAGAATGTGAATGAAAATGTGATATTTTAGAGCTGGCTGCCACGAAGAAGCTCGACATCAAACTCGCTTTACGCAAAAGCAACAAGCTCAGGTAACTCGACAAATTATCGAACATGATATTTGGAATGCATAACACGTTTTACTAGTTTCATGCAAGCCAGTAACGCGTCATTTCCGAAAAGGATATGAAGGACATTTTGTAGCTGTTATGTCCCTTTAAAGGAGAGGGCGCGTTACCCACTCGTGCGTTCTTCTTCGATGTTTAAGTTTTTCATCTGCGAGACGTGTCAGCCTAGATGTATGGAACTTAAGGGGTGATTCTCTCACCACGCGCGATTAAAGTAAATCTATGCCTCACTCTATGGCTAACAACATATACAGCTGCGTATATATTTATGTTGTTCGTGTGTAACACTGTGTAGTCTATGTATACATAGAAACTTCCACTTCTTACATTTGTTCTGTAAAGCTAGAGCTCATTGTCTGGGTGCTTTTGGAACTACTTTGGGAATAAGAGAACATCTGATAGAATGGCTACTTGCACTCAATAGGGAATGGTCTGGCGTATAGGCATATGTGCCGGCTTATTTCTTTTGATAGCTTATTGTTGATAATTCCAAAAAGATTGCGATCAGGATGGAATATTCAGGTACACTTTGGTTTATACACTACTCGACAGATATTCAAGGAAGAGCTTTCTTTTTACAGCGACAATTACATGACAAAAAGACTTCTATGCAAAATGTAGCAGAAATAAGAAAGTAATTCATCTTCCTTCCAGTATCTGTGGATGAGCAGTGGTTGGCGTTGTCTCCAAACACAGAAGAGCGTCACCGTATCTTATACCGATAGAGCTAATTGTTTGTACTCTGTGATCAATCCTCACCAATATCTGCCATTCATGAAGTAGACACCCATTATGCCTTCCAGAACAATATTATCAATAGAACAGGGCTTATGTCTAAATCTGTCAAGGCTTAAACATTGGGGTTTTCTTTTTGGTGTTTTTATCGCATAGGATTTGAAGCCAAGGAAGCATATGTTCTGCTCAGGACCTGGTTTGGCATATCTTTGGCATATCTTTGAAATCTCGCAGAAAATATTGATTATTATTTTATAACGTACAACAAAACTTCTAATTTAGAGAAAGATGAAGGTATCAAGGTCATATGTTTCGAGGAATGATGAGAGACTGGGAGGATTGTCCTCAGATAAATGAGATATGCGCGCCCATTAATCCATTGTCGATCACTCATGAACGTACCTCTCTCCTTTAGCCTGAGTTGAAAGCAAATTTACCTATATATAGAAACCAAACCCTGGATTTGAGCATATAGAGAAACAAAGGATGAACTATGGTAGTTTAGTAATACTAACTGCTAATGAGAACGGATGAATGTATTTGAATGCTCGATCTTTATTGTATAAAGTATAAAACGTTCCTTTCCATGTGCTGTCACATATTATATTGTCACTTACTATATATTTACCTCCGCATGCGGGAGGTTTCAACATACTGCCAAAGTGTCTTCTTTGGGAACAGAAAGAGCCTCAAAGGCTTTGAAGGCCCGGCTCCTATAGAAAGCCCTGCCTACCAAGCAAGGATTAGCGGTTAATTCATATCATAGCTGGTAAGAAACTAATAGCAATTGATTATGTAAACCAGCCTCCAAATCTCAATATCCACATGCCTGTTTAACACTGAAATCTACGATAGCATGCTTATGTGTGTGTGTTCTCCATATCTTCATGCCCTTCCGACATTGCAAAGGAGTGAGGCAAGCGCCAGCAACTTCAATCTGCAGATCAAATAAATAAGCTGTTCCATTTTGGGAGATGAATGAAGGCCTAGACTGGGCCGCAGAGTTGAAAAAGGTTTTGAAGGAGCTGACATGATAGTTGAGAAAAGAAACGCAAACCGCGTCGGGACTTCAAAGACTTTTTCTTAGGCTTGGGACTGAAAGATACCAGCGCCCCCTGTTCTTTTGCAATTCCAAGAAATTTTTCTAATGCACACACATACACACTAGCCTCCCTGGCTAGATTGGCTTTAGAGTCGTGAAATTAAGCTTTAGTTTGAGTTCAAATAAACGGGCATGTAACAGAAAAACACTTCTTGAGAAAGAAACATCCAGTACAACCAGCACATACACATTCTCCTGCCCATTTGTATGTATAAAGAAGTACCTACATACACTACTTCTGGAAGTGATGTTGGCTGGAATGCACCCATTTCCAATACATTCTTCTCAGTGTATACCATACCATGCTCGTCAAAACAAATAAACTTTGCTGTGATTAGAGAGAAAGCCTCAGGAATTTTCCCGTTGTGTGCGTCTCACTGCACTCCGTTATAGCGAAGTATAACCGAATGAGGAAAGGCAGTGTTACGAGCGCCAGAAAGAGAACAGAATGATGTATGTTATCCTGTATTGCCTGGAACATTCGCATGGATGTCTGGAAATAGAGGGGCACAGTTCAGTTATCCGCTTCATTCATCTTTTCTCCCGGCTAAGACACTTCATCGCACAAACACGATAGAACTTGCTAGAAGACGCCCCATGGGAACATACTCTACTCGTTATCAAGCATAAGATACCAAGTCCCAAGTCTACATGTGGGCAGTACAGAGGGTCTAGGAAATCCATACATATGCTCCGTGTGGACTAACTCGTATGCATGTGGCCAATTTATCGTATCCGAATCTGGAAATTCCAGTGACCAAATCTGCGGCACGCGCATCTCAGTTTGGTGACTAACGAGGAAATATCACAAAAAGGAAAGAAAATTTTTTTTTTGCCTTTCACGAAGGAGAATTCCATGTACGCGTTGAGGCTGTGGCGCGTGGTTTGGGGTCCGGCTCGGGAAGATATAAAAGCCCCCATCCCTCCCTTTTCCTTGAAACTCTCTTCACCTACATCTTTTTCTTTTCCTCATCCCATAGAACTATACACAATGAACTTCAAGACTGTTGTCGCTGCTCTCGCTTCTGTTGCTGCTGTCCAGGCTGCTAACTCCTCTAACGCCTCTAACGGCTCTAACGACTCCACCTCTGTCTCCACTGGTGCTGCTGCTTCCAACGCCATGGGTGCTGGTGTCTTCGGTGCCGCCGTTGCCGCTGGTGTTGCTTTCCTTTTCTAAGTGAACACCTGAAAACAAAACAGACTACACAATGTTCATATACAGTCCCTATCTAAGGGCTTTGTTGATATTGTACTAATATAAACATCTCTGTTATCATTCATGTTTTTGATTTTATTTTTTTCGGTTCTCGGTGTTTCCATAATTTTATTAAAGGAATGTCATAATTTTTTTTGAAATGTTCGTAGCTGGATTGGTAAGACGGCATTAACAAGATGACTACTCTGGTTTTGCTCCTTGCTTGATTAGGCTCATTACAGGGCTCAGGATTGGCCCACAGCCTGCAAAGGCTGTTTGCTTTTGTCGGCTGTCTTCTGGGGATATATCATCGCATTGCTCATAGAGTACCTCAGAGATCCATATATATTACACACATAGATATCTGTCTACCTATATGCACATACACCTAAAACTCTGTTAAACGAAGTGTATGCGTTACAACATCTAAGGTAAAACAGATAAAAGAGGAAAAGGAGGATATGTCTCCCTAGCAATCTAGCGGTTTGCACAGATTTTTTTCTTGCCCCCTGAGAATGCGCATTTCTAAAAATAACTTCTACCCGAGTCGATTCTTGGAGAAAAAAGGCCTACCTTTCCCAATTGCTGAAAGTACCAAGTGGTCAAAACACATCAGGTGCTCTCCTCACGTGACTAACAAAAATTAAACACATTCGCGGGCTAGCAAGTTAAAGCTTCTTGCCCCCAATCTATGGTAAAGGCCAAGAAATGATACGGGATATATGAAATAATAGAAAAGAGACGGAAAATAGTAGTCAGACAACCGCAGAATAGCCTCCCCCATCTACGCACTGATAGGCCTGAAATATAAATCGGCCTATGGGAACGTATAAACGTATACTATATGACAATAGTGGCAACGGTTTGATACACATATATACGACTGTCTCCCTTGCCTTATTGGCTCATTAGAGAGAGCTTCTGACCGCGCGCTCGTAACCCGTACGCGTACCGAACTTCAGAAACCAGAAAAAGAAATATCATCTGCTAAACTTTCACCTCAACCAACAACAACTCAACTTGCAATTGAACTTGAGCTGTGTGTATTCTAGTAGAATGAGTGACTCCGAGGATGACGTGGTGTTGTCCAAGAGAGTGAAACGTATGTTCCCTATATATCCAGTAACACCCGTTGGCTGTGTGTTTTTTTTTTCAGAAGAATAGCTGTCAACCTAAAGATCAGAGACTAACAACGCACCTATAGAGCCGAGCAAAATGAAATATGAATACTCTGAGGATGAAGATGTGCCACTAGGAAAGCTCCCAGCGAGTCAGAAGCTCAACACTGATACATCTGTTTCTGATTACGACTCGGATGAAAAAGCCACAACGACATCTAAGAAAAAGAGAACTAAAACAACACAACAGTCTTCAAAGAAACGTAAAATTGCATCAAAGGCATTAGAACCAACTTTAAAAAAAGTGAAAAAAGAACCAAAAGAGAACGCCGTTAAAACGTCACAACGCACTCCAAAAGAAGATACACGGACCCCAGAAGAGGTTGATGATGATGAGGAAGGTTTTAAGTGGTGGGAGAATGAACAAGAGGACGACTCCATCAAATGGGAGACTTTGGAACACAACGGTGTCATATTCCCACCAGAATATGAACCTCTGCCTAAACATGTCAAGTTCGTTTATGATGGTAAACCGATCGATCTTCCACTATTGGCTGAAGAAGTGGCCGGCTTCTTTGGTGCCTTGCTCGAATCGGATCACGCTCAAAATCCAACTTTCCAAAAGAATTTCTTTGGGGATTTCCAACAGGTCATTAAGGAATGTGGAGGTTGTGGTGTGGATGTAAAGGACTTTAGTAAATGTGACTTTAGGCAGATGTTTAACTACTATGAAGACCAACGGTTGGAGAAAAAGCAAATGACTGCTGCTCAAAAAAAAATACTTAAGGCTGAAAAGGATACTCTCGAGGAGCCATACAAGACTTGTGTTCTCAACGGCAATAGAGAGCCAATTGGTAACTTCAGAATTGAACCCCCAGGTTTATTCAGAGGTCGTGGTGCTCATCCAAAAACTGGAAAGCTCAAGAGACGTGTCAATCCAGAAGACGTCACTTTAAACATCGGCAAGGATTGTAAAGTTCCAGAGCCACCAGCGGGGCATGCGTGGAATCTTGTCATACATGATAACAAGGTTTCTTGGCTAGCGATGTGGAAGGAGAATATTGCTAATAGTCTTAAATATGTCAGATTGGCTGCTAATTCCTCTTTGAAAGGTATGAGTGATTTCAAAAAGTTTGAGAAAGCCAGAGAGTTGAAGAACCACATTCAGATGATCAGAAAGGATTACCAGGCCATGCTTAAAAGCAACTTGATGTTACAGAGACAGATTGCAACGGCCACTTATTTGATTGATATTTTTGCACTCAGAGCTGGTGGTGAGAAGTCTGATGAAGAAGCTGATACAGTTGGTTGTTGTTCATTAAGATTTGAACACATCACACTGAAACCACCAAACACGGTTGTCTTTGATTTCTTAGGTAAGGACTCCATTAGGTTCTACCAAGAAGTTGAAGTTAATCCCCAGGTTTTCAAAAACCTGAAGTTGTTTAAAAAGGCTCCAAAAGTTCCTGGTGATGATCTATTTGATAGAATCGATCCATCTGTATTAAACAAGCATTTTCAAAAGTACATGCCTGGCTTGACAGCTAAAGTGTTCCGTACCTACAATGCATCCAAGACTATGCAAGATCAGTTGGATTTAATTCCAAATGAAGGTACGGCCGCTGAAAAAGTGGTCAAATTCAATGCAGCCAACAGAACTGTCGCCATTCTCTGTAATCATCAACGTACAGTATCAAAGGGACACGAAACTTCGATGCAGAAGATTAATGATAAGCTGAAACAGATGCTATGGCAAAAAATTCGTCTGAAAAGAATGATTTTGCAGCTGGATAAGAAGCTGGCAAAGAAGACACCAAAATTTTTCGAAGAAATTGAAGATCTTACAAAGGAGGAGGAGGCCACTATCCATCGGCAGATAATTACCCAGGAACGTGAAAAGTACGAAAAAAGGTTCAAGAGGGAGAATGAGAAGAAATTTGAGGCTAAAGAGGAACCACACCCAGCTTTGCGGTTGCAGGAATGGCTTGAAAAGGTGGACGAATTGGAGAAGCAATATAGCAAGGAGTTGAAGAGTGGAAAGCCAGAGCTGCCATCTGGTATCACTGTGGAAAAGTGTGAACAACAGATTGAACGACTTGAGCACCGTATTGCCAATACTACTCTCCAAATGAAGGACAAAGAAGACAACTCTCAAGTTGCCCTTTCTACTTCCAAAATTAACTACATTGACCCAAGATTGTCCGTCGTGTTCTGTAAGAAGTGGAATGTTCCTATTGAAAAGATCTTCACGAAGACACTTCGTGAGAAGTTCAAATGGGCCATTGAATCGGTCGATGAGAACTGGAGATTCTAATCTGAGTGAGGACTGCATATTTGCATATATAAATGAGTAAACGAATGTTATTAGAGCTAGAAAATTGATCTTTGCAAGTGTAGTTCCTGAGCTTCATTTTCGCTCTCTCGTGTTTTGTGCCATAGGAGTGAAAGGGTTTAAATGTGCGCAACGCGTGTCGCGTTTGTACATAGATTCTTTGAGATTACGCGTCTTGCTGCGCATCAAATGTAAACACGCCTTTGAAACTAGCCAATAAGAGACCGAGTTGTAAACGACAAAGAACTAAACCTGTAAACCAATGTAGCGAAGTACACAGTTGAAGATGTACTGCAGCAAGTATTGATATTTTGTTTGAAAGGTTCTTTTGCCCTAAAGAACTTGGAGAGTTTTCGTTCTGCTCCAACTTTTGAAACCCTTGGATTACCACTTCAGCTAAAGCTTTTATTCTCAATCATCACTTCTATCTAGCACAGCAGAATCACTATCTGACCTCTATTCACTCATTTTTAACACATCTGCTTTCTGACTTTTTACTCTTCGAAAGGCTGCTAGGCTCTTTGTTTCCGCCTCTCCACTCGCCAAAGAAGACGTTTACTGAAAAACATCAACAATCTACCATGCGGTTGCCATATCTTACAACACTTTTTGTGTTACTTCATAGTACCTCTGCTTCTGGCTCTTCTACACGATCAGATGTTCTAGGCACCACAGTGACCTTTTCCTCTTCCTCTTCTTCCTCTTCTTCCTCTTCTTCCTCTTCTTCCTCTTCTTCCTCTTCTTCCTCCTCCTCTTTATCAACTACATCCTCTTCCTTAGAAAAGACACTCTCAATAACTTTGTCGAGCTCTTTGGTCTCTAGTACAAGTCTCTCCTCATCTTTGGAAGATGGTCTCACTTCGATGCCTTCAATCACGGCAACAAGTTCTTCCTATGCGCTCTCGTCGGCTTCTTACAACGGGACATACTCTGCTGTTGTTCCAACTGGATACAATCCGTATGTTCAGCACGAGACACTTCCAGCTGGTCTCCCATTTATTGTGGTTGGAACCTTCTTTGGGTTCATTTTGCTCTCGTTGATCGTCTCTAGGTGGATCATGTGGTGTCTCTCTTCCAGGGCTACAAAGAATAAATCCCACCATAGCGAAGGGTTCAAAGCCGAATACAATTATGACCCTTCTATTTTCAGGGACATCCCACTGAAAAAGAACTACACTCAGTCTATTTATTCCCTTTCATCTCAGAGTACACTAAATGTATTCAGATCTAATGCTTCTATAGACAACTTGATTACCCAGAATCAGGGAAGATCATACAGATCCGCGGTAACAAGAGCATCAAGGAGCTCCATGTTCATTTCACCAACTGAAATGCTGCAGCTCGGCACTTATGAGAATCCGTCGGTTGCAGGGTACTTGTCATACAACGAGTCACCAATTGATTCACCAATTGATTCACCAACTACACCGAATCACAGATACTCCCCAATGGAGTACAAACGCAAAGCAAGCAGACCACCAAGTGTCTATATGGATAAGATGTTAGATGATGATCTAGAAGATTTTGACACCTCTTCCGAAAGCTCCTTGTATGATCGCTTTGCTGACGAGAAGGTGTAATTTATAGAATGTGCAAAAGCAAAGCATTATAGATCATTTCGTCCTCTAATATTTGATTGTATATTGAAGTATGTATGTTTATTGTGAAGACAATTTAAGCCTAAGCTGTTATGAACTAAATAACGATAATAAATAAGACAGTATGGCAAGTTTCTTGTGAGCATCCCATTGTCAATAAATAAGTAGCAAAATAAACAATAAATAAGGAATAAATATAGTGGCCGATTCATATTTTAACGGTCAACCTCTCCAAAGACGAGATCCATAGTACCGATGATAGCGACTGCATCAGCAAGTAAATGGCCTCTTGCAATATGGTCGAAGGCACCCAAATGAGCAAAACCCGGAGAACGAATCTTACACTTATAAGGTCTCTCAGAACCATCACTGACAACATAACATCCCATCTCTCCCTTTGGAGCTTCAATTGGTACGTATGCCTCTCCTTGTGGCACAGCATAACCTTTGGTGAACAGTAAGAAGTGGTGAATGAGCGCTTCCATGTTTTCCTTCATTAAAGCTCTTGGAGGTGGTGAGATTTTGTAGTCCTCTACCTTAACGGGACCTGCTGGCATATCATTACAACACTGTTCAATGATTCTGAGTGACTGTCTAAATTCAGCCATACGCACCAAGTAGCGATCATAGCAATCACCATTGAGACCTACTGGGACCTCAAAGTCCACGAGATCATACGCATCATATGGTTGAGATTTACGAATGTCGTATGGAATACCAGATCCTCTAAGCATAACACCAGAACAGCCATAGTTCATTGCCTCCTCGGCAGATAAAATGCCAACACCAACAGTTCTCTGCTTCCAGATTCTGTTATCAGTAAGCAATTCTTCTGTTTCGTCGATACGATCACCAAATTGGGTAGCCCACATGTAAATGTCATCAAGCATTCCTACTGGCAAGTCCTGGGAAACACCACCAGGTCTGAAGTATGCAGCGTGCAAACGAGCACCGGAAGTTCTTTCATAGAACTCCATGAGCTTCTCACGCTCTTCAAAGCCCCACAAAAACGGAGTCAATGCACCAACATCCATTGCATGGGACAAGATAGACATCAAATGGTTCAACACACGGGTAATCTCACCAAACAAGGTACGAACATATTTCGCTCTGATTGGTACCTCAATATTCAACAAGTTCTCCACTGCGAGTGCAAAAGAGAGCTCATTCGTCATCATGGAGACATAGTCCAATCTGTCAAAATATGGTAACGCCTGCAAATATGTCTTGGATTCAATTAGCTTTTCCGTTCCTCTGTGCAGCAAACCAATGTGGGGGTCGGATCTGATAATCTCCTCGCCGTGCAATTCCAAGATGAGTCTCAAGACACCGTGGGCGGCGGGGTGTTGAGGACCAAAATTGACAGTGAAGTGTCTGATCTTGGAGTCGTCCTCCTTTTGGCGGTGAGTTTCAGTCTTCATATCCTCGTCAAAAATCTCAAGATCCTCAATGAGTTTTGTAGGAGTGTATGTTCCAAGAGGGTTATCGATCCTGTCGGTATCAAACTTGAAGTGGCGTGGCTCTGGCTTCTTTGGCTCGTAAGCTTCAAGCTCGCTTATGCAAAGACGGGCTGAGCAAGTCAGTGTTCTGGACAGCCTGATAGATCTGGCCTTGAGCACTGAGGAACATCTGACTCTGTTCAACATTGTCTTCTTATGCTAATGAGAGCTGGATTCTTTGTTAGTTGTTGTGCCCTATTGTGGGGTCACTTTGAGCGTTTTCTGCCTTTTTCTATTCGACCGCCCCGCAGTCGGATTTCAATAACACTTTCCTGTTTAAGAATATCCGACCCTCTGTAGAAACAATGGATTATAAGCTCAGCTCTTTCCTTTGATCATATGTTGAGAGAGAAATATTACAGGAAACACCACAAATATGCCCAACAGTCCACATACAACGAGGACAGGTGCGCTTGCAAGACCTCTTTCCTCTGCAAATATCCCATCCCGTCTCGGGACTCCGGAAGTATCTCTACCGACCAACAACATTCACGAAAGACGTGTAGCACAACTCCCAATCTCAAAGAACCTCAGAAACTTTGAGCAGACGCTTAACTCGCTCCTAACGTCCATTTCCAAATTTACACCCAGTGTCACCGATGCAGAGAAGCTGGTGAGCATCAACCGTGACCTGACAAACTCGTTAGAAGATATAATTTCACACCAGCGTTCGGGTCTCGACATTGACTCCCTTGAAGCACAATCAGCAAGAGCTGATGTCAATTGTAAGGAAATCTTACTGGGCCTTAATGAATGTCGAAAGAAGCTTTCCAGCCTCCCATCGTTAGAGAAAACATTGGAAGAAGAGAGACAAATGCAAAGCACCAAGATCAGGGCTGATGAATTATTAACATACGCCATGAAGCTGGCCAAGTTTACGACAGCTCCTCCAACATTTGATGCTGCTGCCATTGGACCAAACAATTTTATCTGGCCTGCTGAGGATATGTTGAGAAGAGGTCTGTTGGCCATATCATCTTTAAGCTCTGCTAAACTACTTGGAGAAGAAACGATTGAGGATAAGCAGCAACCCCTAATAGATGAGAAGGAAATTTTAGAAGCACACCAAAAGGAGAACCCCAGCAACATAAGAAGAAGCTCATTCGGTGGTAATTACGGAGATGCTACTGAAGCAATTGAAGATGATGAAGAACTTGATTTGGATCTGTTTGACCCAGATGCAGAATAGATGAGTGATGTCATGGCTCATAAGCCAATGTTCAATTATTAAGAAAGTAATGTACAAAGGTTTTATACGAATATAGTAAGTAGTATATATTTAATCAATGTTATTCTTTCTTGGTCTCACTAACCCTCTTTGAAATGTTCTGTTTCTTAAATTCCTCAATGTCTTTATTAAGACTTTGATAAGCCTCTTTCAATCTTTTACCCTCATTTTCAGGTCCATTTTCCCTTTGCC
The DNA here is from genome assembly GCA_030572335.1 of Petasospora nakhonratchasimensis. Taxonomy (NCBI): domain Eukaryota; kingdom Fungi; phylum Ascomycota; class Saccharomycetes; order Phaffomycetales; family Wickerhamomycetaceae; genus Petasospora; species Petasospora nakhonratchasimensis. The sequence continues at coordinate 132,447 of JAJLZS010000013.1, read as the reverse complement.
AATTTTGAATGTCTTCTCTAATCTCAGAAAGTTCCTGTGTGAAATCTTCTAATCTTGGATGTTCAAAGTCAGCCTCTGGGATACCCAAACTCATCTGCTCAGCCTCTTCATACTCATTCTTCTCCTTAATAATATCAGTAATACTGTCCTTCTGCTGTGCTGGCTTTTGTGGATGGTACTTCTTGAAGAATGCGGTTACTTTCTTGGAAAATGGGCCTTGGAAAGCAAATAGCGTCATAAACATGACAATGTGTACATAATAATTCACAGCCCCCCATGCTTGAATCGACTGCTTGAAATCAAGGATAACGAATGGTTGGACAAAATAAGCAAGAGCACACTGTGTGACAACAAATGACACTCCATCATAGATAAACTTTGTAGGCTTTGGTGTAATACCATCAGCCTCCATAAATATTGGTCTAATATTACGTCTGTATAGTCTACCGCATGTCTGTGCAATGGCGCCTGTAGCAAAGGCCAAATAATAGCCTGGTCTGGTGCCATGCCAGAAGGCAGATGTCAAGAATGTAGCCATTGTACTTCTAAAACCCGGTTTCTTTCCCTTCTTCACCGTTCTGACGTAGACATAATTCTTTAGCCACTTGTTTGTATTCTGGTTCCATGATGAAAGAACCACGTGAACGTTCTGAGCAGTCTCGACACCAAAAATGTCTATGTTCTGTACTCTGTTCCACAAAATGGATTTTGTTTCCTTATCATATCCGTTATAGCCCAGTCCACAAAGGATGCAGGAAGCTTCAGAAATAGTCCAGGCAGCATAGTACTTCAGCTTGTAAGTGAAACATAAGACATAAAAGTACCACAGCTTGTACACAAAATTCTCTGAAACAAAGCCAGATGTGAAGATGTGTGACATCTGGAAGTACTCACCAGACTTCTGCCAAATTAGTAACCAACCAATAGCTTGCAGAACACGGTAAAATGCAACTCTCCCAGATCTTGGAATGTTTCTCTTTCTGTGTCTACCTGGTTTCCTACTCTCTGGTAAATCAGAAAACATCTCAGAGTTGAGCCATGACTCATAATCTCTGTACTCAAATGATGGACCTGTGAGAAGCGATGGGTAAAAGAATGTATAGCTGATAAAGTTTAATAGGGAAGGAGGATTGTAAACAGCTTTGTCTCTCTGCTCCTGAGTAAGTTCCTCCTGTGGTCTTCTACCATCATACACATTCCAGCCGAAGCCTGTAAGTTTCATGCATAATACCATTTGAGCACCAGTAATGTCGATCTTAGTCTCATCATACTCATTCAGAAACTGGGCATGGAGGTGGTTAAGCGCCAAGTGACCCATTACAAACGCGAAGTTAACGTATGGCATCAAATCTGACTTAAAGTACTTGGTGCACAAGTATGTGAAAATTGTGGAGATCAGCAATGTACGGAACCCAAAGAAAAGGTCGCAAATAACAAACAAGTAAATGGCAGATACAGAAATAATGTACACGTTCTTCAATGTGATATTGTGGTCCGGAAGTCTCTTCAACAGCGCGTTAAGCGGAAAGGAACCAAAGAGACAGATGGCAAGCTTGAGTGTCGCCTCATCAAGTCCAGAGGCGGCAGCCCATTGTGCAATCTTGTTTGACACAAACTGGACCATTTCTGAATAAACCACGGTGGATTCTGCAGGTGGTACTGTTAAAAGGTATGAACAGCAATATTTTCTTCTCAGTTGTTCCAGTTGGTTGGTGTTAACATCAGTGATGAGACCGCCAAATGAAGATGTCTGGGTTTGGATCTGTTATTTATTTCACTAAATACGCGAAAATACGCGAAAACGTTTGTGCAGCTCGATCTTTCCCTCGCCACAGTTACATGCACAAAATGGTCAGGCCAATCGGCCCAGACAAGCTTGCCATTATCAAGATTGCTCTATCCAAATAAGACTCTTCCAAGACATCGTTCCAAGATCATCAAACTCATTCAATCCTAGACGTAAACTGCAACATAGGAACATGTTTGCATTACAGAAAAAGAGCATTCTCCGCCTGTCTCAGCGTATTGGGCAAAGGCACTTCTCATCGACCAAGGCATTTCTCAAAAGAGAGCACAAGGGCACCGCCGTCGTGTTCATGAACATGGGTGGCCCTTCCACTGTTCCAGAGGTCTACGATTTCCTCTACAGATTGTTTTCAGATGACGACCTTATCAATCTGGGCGTTGGTAGATTTCAAAGCTCTTTGGCCGCATTCATCGCAAGAAGACGTACTCCGAAAATCGAAAAATACTATGAGGAAATCGGTGGCGGTTCTCCAATCTTGAAGTGGTCAAAGTACCAGGCAGAAGAAACATGTAAGTTCCTTGATGAACAGAGACCGCAATCAGCACCACATAAACCATATGTTGCGTTCCGTTATGCCCATCCATATATTGAGGAGACCATCCAAGATATGAAAAAGGACGGTATTACCAGAGCCGTTGCGTTCTCTCAGTACCCACAATTCAGTTACTCGACGACAGGCTCCACCTTTAATGAGCTCTGGAGACAAACTCAGATTCATGACTCAGAAAGATCTATTCAATGGTCTGCTATTGACCGTTGGCCTACCCACCCAGGCCTCGTTAAGGCTTTTGCTGCAAACATCAAAGAGAAGCTTAATGAATTCCCAGAAAACGTTAGATCTGACGTTAAGATTTTGTTCTCTGCTCATTCTCTGCCAATGGACGTGATAAATACTGGTGATGCCTACCCTGCTGAAGTTGGTGCCACTTCTTATGCGGTCATGCAAGAACTCAACTTTTCTAACCCATACAGAGTCATCTATCAATCTCAAGTTGGTCCAAAGCCATGGCTTGGTGCCCAGACTGCAAAGTTTTATCTTAAAATTGAAGATGATATCCCAGGTGTTGTAATTGTCCCTGTTGCATTCACAAGCGATCACATAGAGACACTCCATGAGATTGATATTGAGCTCAAAGATGACGCCAAATTCCCAGAAAAGTTGAAACGAGCAGAATCTCTCAACGGCTCTCCCGAGTTTATTAAGGGTCTCGCAGAACTCGTCAAATCACATTTGGATGGTGATGAGTTATTTTCGAACCAGTATCCATTTGACTGTAAAATTGGTACCGGCAAGAATATCTTTGATCATCCTTCCGAGATGTTCGGTGATCACTACAAAGATTAACCATTGATAGAAAGACAAAGTTAACACCAAGTTAACGAATTCCTCACGACGCATATTGGGTATGTATAGATATGTCGGGGTGGGCTCGACATCGGTTAGTCTCTCAAATTCACGCAAATTTGATACACACACCAGTGCTACACCTAACAATTTCATGTATAAATCCAGAGATCCTCATGGGAAAAGTTAGTAGTATACACTCATGATCATATAAATAAAACAATTAAGTAACCCGTCCCTGTAACCTGCATAAAAGTCAATATTCCTATTTATGTTCTTGCAGCAACCATTGTGTAACCAGCCTCTAAAGCCTGCGTGATTTGGTCATTCTTCACAGGAATTGAGCTCAATACAAAGGCAACATCGTCCCATTGTTGCTGGTTTTCTACCTTAGACAATCTCTGTAATAACTTCTCACTGAGCTGTTTCTGGTGTCTCTCCTTTTCAATAAACGACAACAAGAACTTCATAATACGTCTCATGACATCCTTCTCTAACTCTTCATCGCTAGACAACCCACTGAAAATATCAATGAATCCATTATAAACTGCATTGTCCTTGGTCGCAAGCTCAGTAAAGAATAACTTGCACATGTCACTAATACCTTGGTCAGCGTCTTCAAGACATTTAGCCATCTGTGATAACTGGCCCTTGACCTTTACTTGGCCAGCCAATATCAAGAAGGTAATGGTCATCAAACATGTACGCTTAACCATAAGCTCTGGATCATGTAAACGACGATACAAGAAATCAGTGTTCTCATCAACTAAGTTATTGAAACAAACGGCCATGTCACCAAGACCCAAAATAGCATTCGAGCGGATCACTGGGTCATCCGACTTTTCCATTATGGTAATCAATAACGCTAAATTATCCTCACAGTACTTGGATGAGACACACATTAACTTCTCCAAACATAGTACGGCCGATCTCTGAAGAATCTTGTTGTCGTACTTGAGATTGTTCAGACAAATTTCTCTTACAAGAGGGCCAAACTTTGCCAAAAGTGAATTCTCTCCATATAACAATTCCTTCTCCTTAATGAAAGAAATAGCATCAGCGAAATCATCCTCAGATGTACCTCCAATCATCTCAAGTTCATTGACATTCTCATCCTTCTCCTTAGCCTTGGTTATCTCTGCCTCGATCCTCTTTTTTTTGAACTGTGCCTCAAGGGCTTCCAAATGAACAATAACTTTAATGGCAACATGGCCAACAATAAACAAAAGCTGTGAAAGTGAAATAACCTGAGATTGACCTTCCTCAAGATTTCCAAAAGTCAAACGAGTCTTCTCCTTAATTATCAGTGTAGCAACCTCCTCCGGATGGGCCGAAAGGTTAAAAATAGTGTTAATGGCAGGCTCCGCAACACTGTAATATTCACTGCTGTCGTTGTACTCCACCAGAATTGTACTCAGTTTCTTGATGGCATCCTCTTCTCTTGGGATCCTGAAGTTGGCCATCTTTTGATCCTGTGGCACAACACGATTCAAGGCAACACATGAATATTTGGCCAACATAAGATCATCCTTACCATGCTGGCCCAAACCGATATTAAGCAAAGAATCAATACCCTTAAGTGCAACTTCATGATCCGACAAAGAAAGCATACCAAGGACGATAATAGAGCCACGGCGTTGCTTCTTGGAAAATTTCTCGCTCTGAAAGCTATAGATCTGCCAAAGAACTTTAATAACAACATCATTGATCAAAGAAGATTCATACATGAGACCAAGTAACTTCTCTAAAGAGGCCAATTCTGGAATCGTAGCATTGTAAGTAAGAGAAATCAAGTTCTTAGCAACCATTGCGGCAGCTTCCAACTCAGAAACATCGTCAGGTGCAAGTAAGAACAAATTCTTGTAACACTCAACCAAGTGCGTAGCAACATTGGTACCCTCGTCATTGTTGCTCTTCGTCCATACCAAATGAACCATCCGGCGAATTCCAGCCCGAACGTTCTCAACATTGTAAGCATCAGCAAGAACGAAGAAGTCCATTGTCTCGATAACTTCATTTCTGTTCTTGGAGTATAATAATTGAGCAGCAATTTCGATACCCTTGTGGACTTGTCTAATGAAATGTAGAGCATCAGAATAGTATTGAATAGTAAGTTTGACTTTGAAAGTCGCATTAGAGTCACTTTCCTTCTCAATACGCGAAGGAAACTCATCATCCTCATCCTTTGAATCCTGTTCCAAATTACGTTCAATTACAGCTTGTGTTGTATCAGCTGGTTCAAGATTCTGTAGCTCATCCTCTGCATCAGACAATCTCTTCTTCCAAACAGACATAGTCAATTGTGTTCCATGAAGTGCACCAAATGGATGTGTTAGAACAAGTCTGGACATTAATTTCACAGCATTACGTCTCACCAAAGAAGATTTATCCTCCAAACTTCTGACAGCCAGCTCCATGAAGGTCTGGCGATGTTTTGTGAATTTCGCATTTGCCTCGCAGAGTTTAAGTAAAGACTGTATAGCCTTTGTTCTGACATATGGATTTTGATCTAAAAATCTTTCAGTCAAGAGATCTAATAATTTGGCGATCTGATTCTTATGTCTCTCCAATTCGTCCTCATCTTTGGCTATCTCCAGTACAATGTTACCACAAGCCTCAACAACTGAACAGCGTAATGTGTACGAGTTGTTATTTAAAAGTTGAGACACCAGTGTCATTTGCTTGAGTAATACTCTCGGAACTAACTCAGAGACTTTCACAATAAAAAGAGATATCTGTTTTGGACCATTATTGTCGTTTGGATTGAACTCCTTGTTGCTGACCTCTCTCAAAACATCTTCTGTAAGTTGTGGATAATCATACTGATCATTTAGGATCTGTAGAAGTTCGGCCATCACAGCATTCAAGTGGCCAAAATATGTCAAGTTCTGAATGATTGCACTTTGTGCAGCTGATGCATGGCCATGGAACTTAACGGCCATGGAGATAACTTTGAACATGTACATCTTCACGGAATTAACCTTCATTCTTGGTTCACTTTCCATCAGAATATATATTGGTCTTGTAACAGCACCAATAAAAAGGTCTTTCTCTGGAGTAGTGACAAACAACTTGTTCAAGTGAAGTCTAAACATGGCGCAGATACTCTCCATAATAGACTCCAAATTAGCCGAATTGTTCTTGAAAGTTTCAAGAGCCTGTGTTGTGGCCTTCTTTGTGGTAGAAGAGGCCGGTGGAATGCTTTCGAGACCAAGATATGTCAACAAGCAGTTTGTAAGGTAAGCATAGGCCTCTAAAGACTGCTTTTGAGAAACAAAGACATCGGTTTGACCACTTTCAATAATACTTGCTGCGGTGTCTGATTGATTGTACATCGACGATGTAACCAAATAAATGATCTGTTTCTGCTCACGCTTTGAGAGCTTAGGATATGCCAACACAAGTTCCTCGAGAGATTCAAATGTTTGCGAATCAAATATCGATTCGGGGCTCACCGAGAGAGATCCGGTGACCTGCTCGAGCTGTGTCTCAGAATCACGGCACTCATACAAGTCTTTGTCGGCTTGCTGAAAGGACGTCAACAGCTCTGAAAGATTAATTTCCATCTTGGTATCTATCGCCCTTTTCAAACCGCGTGTGTAGTACTAATATATAATATAAAGGTCAAAAACGGAAGAAATGAGCAACTGTGTTGGACATAATCAGAACAAAAAAACAAAACAAAAACAATCAGCTCCGCGTCTGTTGCTCTGACAACCTTAGCTCGAATGTACGGGTATTGTGTATCACGTGATGTAGTTTTATTTGCTTACATGACCAGATGAGCTGTAAAAATCTGCCTTCAACAAACCGAGCTCGTGTGGCGTAATGGCAACGCGTCTGACTTCTAATCAGAAGATTCTGGGTTCGACCCCCAGCATGAGTGCTCTGTTTCGTTTAATTTTTTTAATACTTTCTAAAATACCACCTGGAATAGTAGTGTTTAAAGTTGAGGTTCATTCATTTATGCTTCATTTTAATTTAAATATATATGATTGTTTTATACTTGTACTCTCTTAGTACATATTTTATTAGATGTCGTTATATGTCATGCAATACTTAATATGCTATACAGAATTCAGTAAAAGCGTCATTCATCTCAGGATTCCCTTTTTGGTTTTTGAATTTCATACATCTCAATTCAGTTCAGTCCTTCAACTTAGCGTAACCCTTTGCAAGTGTCTTTTCAACGCCAACCCTCTTCTTTTCCAGACTATTAAGTAGGTCCCTAACCACAAGACCTGGCTCCTCTCTGGCTTCTCTATATCTAAGAGAAACATCGCCGACAGAATTCTTAGTACCAGCAGAGCCAGCACTCATCCAGTCATACTTTTTCTTTTTTGTTCCTGTCATCATAGCAACCGTAGCGTTTGTGGCCTTGTGCTGTGTCTCCTCTGCATCAACTTCATTCTGTTTTTCCTTCATACCATTATCTTTCTTCCTGGCAGCACGATTGTCCTCGAGAGTCTTGTTTGTCATAGCAATTTCCCTCAATGCGACCGTCATCTCTGAACGACGTTTGTTTCTAATTGACCGGCGTCTATGACGAGACAATACAACTGCATTGGTGAGAATGTTCTTCATCCATTCTTCAGAGGCATATGTCACCAGTTGAACTAGGGAGGCGTCATTCTCTGTATTCGGCTTGAGTCCATGTGCAGAGACAACTTTGTTCATAAATGCTGCAACCTGGCGTGGATCCAAAAAAGGAGTGTTGATGATGATTGGTTGTTTCGTAGATGTAACGTCGATTTCCTGCTCACCAGGTTTTGTTGGAAGAGTTGTTGAGTTAAGGAGGGCCTCCTCGGCTTTGAGATCAACACCAGCTGATAAAAGCGCATCTGAAAGTTTATCCGGGTCTGCCGGTCCTGAAGGCTTACCTGAAGTATCATTTTGAACATTCCCTGTAGAATTAATGGTATCACTAGTGGTGACGTCTGCTGCAGCATCTGTATTAGCAGTGGCTGAGTTTGATGCCCCATCTGTGTTCTGTGAAGCAGAAACAGCAACTGAGGCCACGCCATTTGTGTCGGCTAGTGATACTGATGCCGTAGTTGGAGCCTGTGGGGCCGAGGTAGCCACTGTTCCTGCTGGTGCTGTTATCGCTGATGATACAGGCAGTGGCGTTTGTTGTTGTGTGTGTGTAGAGAGTGGCTGTGCCGGTATCTGCTGTTGTGGGAGGGAAGGTGTAGCGATTGCCGATGAGGCCGCCGGCGTCGATGTACTGGAAGTAGCTGGTAACTGAGATTGTGATGACACACTTACAATCTGATCTGATGACTGTGGTACTGGTGTTCCCGGTGAAGGCAACTCTGGTAGTTCGAGCTTGCTCTGTTGTGGTGTCCCTTGCGCTGATGGAGCCGTCGAGCTTTGTGGAAATTGCGGTACTTGCAGTAGCGAGTCATCAGCTCCCATCAACTCCTCTGGCATGTCAAAGTTGGGCATATCAAGGTCATCCTTTAGAATGTCATCCATCGTTGGGTTGCTCTCTGGGAGACTCGTCTCTGGCTCTGGTTTGGCTCTCTTTGCTGGCTGCGCGTCCTCAATACTGAGCGGGCGCTTCTGTGGGGATCCCGTGTTAGAAGCCGTATCACTCATGATACCTAGTTTGTTGATGTAACGTTACTGTTATCCTTTGATGTCTTTTGGTATCCCCAAGTAATTAGCCGCCCTATGCGTAACCTCTGTTCTGCTTCAGTTAAGGTGGGCGCACTTGTTTTTATATGGGGCCCTTTTTCACACATCAACGACTCTTATATGAGGGGCAAAAAATTAACCCGTGAATTGGAAAAAAGCGCGAAATTGGTATGTGCACTCCTTGGAAAATTTATCTTCACTGGTGTATCAACTAAGAAAAGGTAGAAGCAGATACCTCATCGCCTTTCGGTTTCTGTTGATTTGGAGTAATAAAAGAGCATTCAAGATAATGTCAGCAAAGGCTAAGCCTATATCTTTCCAAGGAACGCGCAACTTCCGTCTTCGTCTTGTGCTTGCTACACTTTCTGGAAAGCCAGTCCGCATCGAGAAGATCCGCTCTGATGACTTGAACCCAGGTCTTCGAGACCACGAGGTCTCTTTCCTACGTCTCCTAGAGACCGTGACCAATGGCTCGCGTATCGAGATTTCATACACAGGTACAACAGTGGTGTACTACCCAGGGCTTATTACAGGTGGTGCTCACACACATAACAGCCCAGATGGCGTCAGCGTTGGCTACTTCATCGAGCCAATGCTCTACCTCGCGCCCTTCTCCAAAAAGAAGTTCCAGATTGTCTTCAGAGGCATAACGGGCACAAAAGGATACGCTGGAGTTGAAGGTATTAGATGGGGCCTTCTACCCATCATGGAGAAATTTGGTGTCCGTGAAGCTGCATTGCATACTATTAAGCGAGGGTGCCCCCCAAATGGAGGTGGTGAAGTCCATCTTGTTGTGGACTCACTAATTGCACAGCCACTTACAATGCATGCCATAGAGACACCCAAGGTGTCTACTATTAGAGGTGTGGCCTTTTGTGCAAGAGTGTCGCCATCGATGGCCAACAGAATGATTGACTCTGCCAGAGCGGTGCTGAGGTCTACTGGGTGTGAAGTGAACATCACCGCAGACGTGTGGAGAGGTGAAAACTCTGGTAAAAGTCCTGGCTTTGGAATTACGCTAGTTGCTGAAACTAAAAAAGGTTGGAGATGTTTCACAGAAGATGTAGGTGGTGCAGGAGAGGCTCCAGAAGACATTGGGGAGCGAGTTGCATACCAGCTATTGGAGGAACTGGAAAGGGCCAGAGTTGTGGCTAGAAATCAGTTGGCATTGGCATTCGTTTACATGGTCATTGGAAAAGAGGATATTGGAAGACTCAGGATTTCCAAGCAGCAGATCACGGAGGAGTTCATTTGGATTCTAAGAGATATAAAGGAAGTCTTCGGCACAGAGGCACACTTGGCTGAAGTTGATAATGATGATTCGGGAGATATAATTGTCACCATCAAGGGTGTCGGTTTTACCAACACAAGTAAGAAGATTGCTTGATATTGCAGGGAAACAACATCATATTAATGCATCATATCATAATTAAAAAAAAGAAATGTGATTTCATATTAAAATGGGGAGATACCTATATAAATATATTACTGCGATCTACTTATTGGCATATCTTGTAGTACAGAGGAAAGATGAGTCCAGTTATCCATGTGCTTCTCAGTGTATCCTAATCTGTCACTTGCCCAACATTGCAATGCCCTGCTGATTTGGAATTGTGTCTCTTGGAAAACAACGAACTCAGTAAGTACGTTCTCCTTGATAAGCCAATCTCTGTTTGTCTGACGTACAATTTCCTTAGCATCTGCACTGATAGAATCTGTAAGCCTATCAACTTCTGTTCCCTTGGCCTCTGGCTTCCCTTGCAACTCGGCCAATTTTTGTTCGTTGTTTTCTTTACGTTTATTAAGATGTTCAATGTCGTTACCACCAAGGCGGCCATAACGGTCAAATAGAGCCTTCAATGCCAGTAGGTAGTCAAGATAACGCTTAAACTCCTCCAATATCTTCTCATCTCCATCAGTGAACTCTTCCTCAAGTGTGGCTACAGAAGATGTAACGTGTTTAGCAGCTTCTCGCAAACCTTCAGTAATCTGTGGAGTACGTGATTCCTCCACAGGATACAAAACCTGTGTTGAGTCTCTAAACTTGGAGAACAATACGGACAGCCTTTCCTGATCCATGGCCATCTGCTTCTGACGAACACAAAGACGCTCCAATACAATACAGGTTCTGCTCCAGCTGTCTATGGCAGTTTTGAGTTCCTCTTCAGCAATAGACATCATATCCTCTATCTCTTCATACCCCGAATCCCACATATGCACAAAGGCGGGAGACATTTTGCGGTCCACGAACTCCTCTGAGGAGTCGTACTGAGCTTGGCGTCTCCAACCTGCGAGATCTGTAGGCACGGTCAAGAACATCACCACAAGCGGCTCTGATCTCAGTACTGGATGGCGGACCAGCGCATTGAGGAACCTTGACAGGCCCCGCCGACGTCTCTCAAGGAAGAGTGGATCGGATCCTGAGGCAAGCTTCTTTGGAGGCAACTCCGGTATAAGTCTAAAAGTGTATCTCTTTAGCAGCACTTCCAGCAGCCATACAAAATCGGAGTATCGACGTATAACCCTTCTCTCCCCATTAACCGGGGCGTCCTGCTCCCCTTCCAGAGGAACATGATGCTCAATGAGGTAATTAGTATGTTTGAACAGGATCCCTTGCCGTTCCTCAAGCTCAGTGATGCTGATCACATCTGACGAAATAGCGCTATAGGTCGAACGGACAGACTCTGACCAGACATGGAAGTCACCAGAGGCTGAGAATCGGGTGTTGTTATTGCTGTTGCTGCTGCCATTGTTGTCGGTATCATTATTGATAACAGAAGAGGCAATGCTGACACCGCCAGCAGTTCCCAATATGGCATTGTCATCCCCCCATATGCTGCCCTCTAGGCTATTGTTTCCCAATACTGTGGATGTATTTGTTGTTTCCGGTGTATGTTCCCGTTCCTCCTCACTGTCCCCATCGTCGTTGTGGAGGGGGTCGCTGACGACAGTAGCCTGTGGCCCCCACTGCTTGGGGGTCGGTAGAGCCCAAGGGTCCTCCGGTGTCTGGAAGATATGGCTCATTTTATGTTATAAACGGTTCTGTTCTCCTGACTTCTTCCCTAATTGACCAATGGTGTTTGTCTTTATTGTTTAAAGGGGAATTTGTCTTAAATACAAGGAAATTGTAAATTTATCGGCACTGCCCATTTTGGCAGTCCTTGGTTGACTACACATGAGAAACCTCATAGATATGTGCCCCAATTGCAACTAAACTTCTACGGGTTCTGTCCCTTTTAATGCTATGGTTAGCTCAGATTGCCAAGTCTCCTGTATACAATTCTATTATTTCTGGCTTCCCGGGCTGGCTTTCCTCTCCAGACGTCTAAGGTCCTTCGCACGCTTATCAAAGGCATTAATTACCAACCCGCTAACACTCTCCGCAAACACAGCGCTAACAGTGTTATACAAAGCACTTCGAAACTTATACTTCAAGACTAACTCCATCTCACATGCATGTTCCTTGTGTGGAATTGGAGTGATGGTCCACTTTGTGTAGAGGTGTTCAAATAGAGAATGTGTCATGCTCTCTGCAATGACAACTCTGGGAGATTCACACTGCAATTGGCAAACAAACTCTTCATCAAACGCTCTCCAGCCAACACGTATACCGGCCTCCGTTGGCTCGTTAGTTTTTTGATCTCTCTGATTTATGAACGAACGAGTGCAGTAAGGAACAAACTCAGAGTACGAGGACACATCGGACACAACTTTGTAAAACAGTAATGGCGGATGTGACAATGTGCGTTTCACAATATGCTGTTGGTCTCTGTCAATATTGTTTTTTAATTGCGATTTAAGGATATTAGTGAAACTGGGCGTTGGCGTGGTGTGTATGGCCCTCCATGACGCCCTTATGTGCGCTCTTTTCAATAACATCTCGAAAAGTGCAGCTGTTTAATGCAAATCCATGGAAGATTTATAAATTAATGAGCTCTAATTATTATATTCCCCTTGAATCCAAAAAGAACCAGAAACTTCAGTTGTTTTGAATAAAAGTTCATAAATCTACTCGGTGCCAACATTGAACTTTTCTTCTCACTAAAAGTGTATACGCGACCCATAAAACCTTTCCACTACCACCATTAATACAATTAAGCAACAAACAAGATGTCTATCGATATCAACTGGGCGGGATTTCAGGCTGATGGTGCTCTAAATGAGGCGATCAGGGAATTCCTTGATAACCAGTTCCAATCCCTGGCACTACCAGACTACCTTAGAAATCTCCACGTTGGGCACGTCTCATTAGGGACAGTCGCCCCACAGGTCACAATACGGCACATCGGAGACCCATTCATAGAGTTCTACAAATATCAAAAACAGGAGCGAGATGGAGATGGATCTGTTGAGGAAGACGAGACCTTAAGGCCTCGCAACAAGTCGGTTGAAATCTCAAAAGGGTTTGTAATGCTTGACCAAAGCTCGAACATTGGGACATCAGAACTGGGAGACCACAACACAAACGCAGCGGCAGCTGAAGGAAGTCATCTTGACGAGGGTGATGACACGTCTAATAATAAAGAAGATCGTTCAAGGGATATCCAGTTTCTGGTGGAAATTGAGTACAAGGGCGACATCTCTATTGAAGTGCAAGTGGATCTCTTGCTGAACTACCCATCACCGGGATTTATTAAGCTTCCCGTCAAACTGCGTATTGTGGATCTTGGAATTCATACTCTAGCTGTTGTATCACATGTAGGAGAAGTTGTCTATTTGTCATTCCTGTGTGACGTTACAGATGACCAGTTCGATAGTCTCCTTGCGCACCCATCACAGCTTGTGTCCCGAGACAGGGACAGCTACAGATCACGCATTGATATTATCCGTACACTCAGGATTGAGAGTGAAATAGGTGACTCTCAAGGTGATGGTTCTGTCCTCAGAAATGTTGGTAAGGTCGAAAAATTCTTGACAGATATGCTTAGACAGCTTCTGAGAGACGAGTTGGCATGGCCTGGGTGGATTAGCCTTGATTTCAACGATGAATACGACAGCGAGGAGGAGGGAATAACACCTATTACAAAACAAACTATATGAAATACATGTGTATATGAAATTAGATACTTCAATTAAAAGAGGAATCTTGATCTTTCGAGAACTATAAGGCTTTTCCGATTCCGGTGATGCGGGAACACCAGGCATACCTACGCATATAGACGCAAACAAGAAAAACACCCTTAATGAATCGGCACCGGCCATTCATAACGGTTGTTACTCTTAGGTATATAAAGTGCGGTACCGTTCTCCTTTGATATTTCTTTGAAAGATTCCCAGGAAGACAGCATACAAACAGTTCAGAAGCTAAGTATTGGGAAGCCAAGACGTGCCCTGATCAGCTAGAAGCATTAACACGCAAGAGCACCCTAAGCTCTTGTGACACCTCATCACATCAACGTTACAGCTTAATAGACACCACAGGAAGTGTGTTTTGAAGTTTTAAAATCGAAAATGTTTTGTTCTAGAGTGGCAAGAGCTAACACGGCACGTTTGCAACGTCCTCTCCTCTGTACTGCTCATATGCTACGCTCCATTTCACAAACCCCACATCCGCAAGCAAATCACAAGGAAATCAAGGAGTTCCCAACTTCATTTACACACTATCAAATTCTTGGTATCACACATACAGCGTATCCTCAAGAGATCAAATTGGCATTTCGCAAACTATCCAAGAAGTTCCATCCAGACGTCAACCAGCGAGTACCATCAACTCTCAAACCAATCATTAAGAACAACTATATCCGCATTCTCTCATCGTATGAAACACTATCTGATGCGTCCAAACGCTCAGAATACGACTCTAAGATGAACCTAAAGTCACGCAATAACACATCGTTTACAGAATACTCATCAAGGCATTCTGCGGTTCCCAAAGAATATTCTGCTGGAGGGATCAACATAACACGGAACAAAGTACACTTTGGTCATGGATATCGCGCTTCCCACTCTCAATACGCTAACTTAGATATGAATACACCATCATCATCAGGATCAAGGTATGATGTCCCCCATTTTGACTATGACTCTCACCTTAAGGGGAATCTATGGTTTGAGCGCCGTATGATCCAAAAAAGGTTCATCAAGACATCGCCGGCAATGAACGATGAACAGAAAAAGAATGAATGGTTCCAGCAAAAGTTCCAAAATCACAACAGGAAAACTGTTGAAGCTGAGATGAACGATACGCTGAATTTACAAAGATACGGCGGTCATTATCATAGAGGACAATCAAGCTATACTATCAAAGCTGCTCCCTTAGTTGTTACTGCGTTGACATTCCTATCCATGGGGATTTACTTGCATTGACCGGCGGTACTCTGTTTCCAATATCCATTAGAATGAGATCACTTATTTACTTACTTTGATTGACGTATCAGTATTTTATCTAACGAAAAAGGATGGGTTAATATAATCTATTCAGCCACTCCATGCGGGCATTGCACTGCAAAGTGGTGTGCGGGTGGTGAAGACTTCTAAGATATATTAATTGAAGTATTTTTATTAATTTTGTGATTGAAAGAAACGTATATACCTGAAAATCAATATTTCAGTACAATAATATTGTATTACGAAATTATAATGTTTTACAACCTTATTAAAAAATATCAAGTTGGCTAGCATTTTTGATTATCAGTGATGTGTTCTTTAAAATGGAAATTGTAGATGCTCTTTTTATTAGAGATTATAACTTATTTAATATACTGCTTATCAATACTTTATAAATAATTAATGTGAATCACACACACTAGATTAAACACCTTAGTAAAAATTAACACTAAAACTGTATGATTAAAATGTACTAGACTCTTAGTTACTCAACATTATGTTTAAACCCGGACATCATTAAGATCAATATTGTTTACTACTCTTAGATCTAAATATATGGGCCGTATTGCATACGTATCAATTCATATATCAATTTAAAAGTATAGCTTTATATAAACAAAGTATCACAAAAATTAATGAATTAAAAAAACTCATATCTCATCAACCTCAACCTGTATACCGCACAGCCTGAAGTGCAAAATAAAATAAAAATATAATCAATCAGGCTTGAACATTGTTCATCATTGTCCAAGAAATAAAATATAAATAGAAAAAGAGGTTAAAGACAAAGGATCACTCATCCGAGATTTTCTTTTTGGACTTCTTGCTAGAAGGGAGAACCCACCAGAGACCAACAGCGGCCAAAAATCCTCCCAAAAATTTTTTGTCATCTCCGGAGACGGAACCGTACTCGTACTTATATGACTCTTCTTTGTATTCTTCAGAAGGCTCGCCTACAATATCAGAAGCATCAGTTTTCAATGCTTCAGCATTCTGATCTGAGACGTGTTCTACCGAACCTTGTTCAAAAATGGTAGAATCAGAGCCTGCTGCTTTAGAGACAACAGTCTCGTTAGGATTTGAAGCCTGAGACATCTGCTTCTCCATCTCTGTAACAGCTTTCTTGGAGGCATCAGTTGATAACGAAGGAATTTGAATGATATAGTCATCCTCAACTAGTTTTGGTTGATTCATATCCACAGGCTTGATAAAATCAATGCGTGAGTTGTCACCCTTGGCTTGCATCTTAGTAGACTTGGAGAAACGTTTGATTGTCCGGGCCGTGGCCTGGATAGACTCTGCTGGCGTTGATGTGCCCTTCTTGGGTCTCATCTGTGTAGACATAGCGTTGGCAGTCTTTGTGGTATAAGACGAGTCATATGTGGAAATTCTGGACACAAGCTCTGCTTTGCGTCCACTCACTTTCAACCCTCGCTTGCGACACTCAACCTTGAGTGTATTCAAGGACATCAAACTGAACTCTGACTTCTTGTTCAAGAGCGGAGTCTGAGACTTCTTGGTTGTTTGATGGACAGCTCTGTTGAACGTCTGGTACTTCAACACATCGTGCTTATAATCCGGAATATTTGGGCACACAAGGTGGTACTTGGAGGCAGCTGAGCAAAAGGCTTTCGACTGTTGCTGAATGTCGCTCTTGACGACGGCACCGAGAACTCTAAGGGATGGCATTGATCTTGTGGTTCTCAACATAGCTAAGGTGAAGTTCAATAAAAGGGGAATGTGCGTGGCCTTTTTATGCGAGTGCGAGAATGTGGTTGTTGTGGTTGCACGTCGATCTTGGAAACGTGGAGGTGTCAGGAGTGACAGTTCTGCTATTAGGATTTTTAGCAAAGGAAGCAGGAACACTGTTTGTTAGCAAGCAAAAAGTTTCCAATACAGAGGCGAAACAGGACAAATATAAATTCTATTTCAGCGGATTCTAGGTTGGTAGTTATCACCTCCTTTAATGTGGTTTTTTGCTGTTGGCCCGATTTTTATTTGCGGCACTGTTTGTTTACATTTTACCCTTTTAGATCAGTACCTAAATTGGCAGCAATACTATAGTTATAGTTGGAAATTAGCAAACGTAGTGGTATTCTTTAAAATTTTATTCAAAACATATAATATAAATAACACATACAACACCAAATCAAAAGAATCAAACAAAACAAAACAAAATCATTAAAAAACAGGAATATTTATAACATCAGCCAATCTTGTAACCGGAGAATTCAGAGTAGTACATGTTGTTCAACTCATCCACACCCTGTGGACCCATGTCATTCCAGAAAGTATCAATGTCGTTGAAGTTCAACTCAAACGGAGTCATGTGACGGGACCGTTCATCAGTATCATCATGTGTCTGTGGTGGCCCCATGCCATTATACTGGTGTTGTTGGGGTTGGATTGGGTATGGATTTGGAGCAGAAATGTTCAATTGTTGTGGGGTATTGGCGCCGTTGGTTCTTGAAACAGCTTGTGGGCCAAATACTGGTGTATTTGGAGGTCTGATTGATCCTCTGCGGTCTGAGAGCGTTTCACCAGCCTTTAATGTGTGTTCAATCTCTGTGAACTTGAGTACAGATTTCTTTACAAGTTCTTCATCAATTAGTGAGCCCAGCTGGTTTTCGTAGTCATAAGGAGTGGCAACATCCTCTGGTTCATCACGATCCTGCTCACCGTCAATGATGAAAGAAACAGTACATTTTTTCAGGTAGCTCTCAGTCATGTCTTTACCACCAAACACATTGGAGACAATATCCTTCTGGTCCTTCTCTAACTCAACCAGGTTCTTGTTAATGTTTTTCTTCAAGACATTTAATACTTTGAAACTTTCCTTTAAGATTTCTGGTTTTAAAATGAAGACATTTTTACCCAGCTGCTCCAAATCACTTAGCATGAGGTCAATGTCTTCATACATCGCCGTCTGATCGGTTAGCGACATTTTGTTCAGCATCAACATCATCGATTGCACAACCGAACCAGTAAAAGCCTGGTGAATTTGTGGTAAGAACAACGGGTTTTTCAAGTCATAGATACCCCTCAATTTTCTATAAACTTGGAAGAGTGCTTTCGCTGTACTCTTGGCCACTTCCCATGCGATAGGAATGCCTTCTTGAAGGTAGTTTTGGTAGATTCTAAATCTGTGAATACAGATACAAGTGTGCAGCATATGGTGCTGGAAATGTATCGTTGAATCAGTAACATAAGGAAGAGAGCCCTCCTTGTTTAACTCAAAGAACCAACTCTTATTGGTTTCGCACAGCTCCATATCAATTTCCACTAGACCTTTAAATACTTGGTCTTTAATATCATCGAGACCCTTCATATCCTTTGCCTCAAACTGATGTTTTTTCTCAAACATCCCATTCATAATTTTCATCATGATGGCACGGTAGATGTTGAAGGAGTTGTCAGTTGGGACATTCATGGAACATAGCTTAATAGATTGTGGTGTGATATCAACGTCGTTACAGTTAGATGGAAATGGGACTTTGGAGTTATAAGAACGAATCATTGGTTTTACACCAAGTGATAAAGATCTGTACGTGTCACAACCACAGATATCCCACCATAGTCTTCTCTTTAATTCAACCTCTAACAAGTTTGGATTATCTTTATCATCTTTGTCTAGCCCCATGGCATGGCAATCCTTTATTGCTTTTAGCAAGATGTCATTCAACTGCTCTGCACGTCTTGTGGCATAGAAATACAACTGACATAATGAACACCACTGCAAGATGTACATATTGAACTCTGAGGTAGTTTTTCTTAACGAGTCGGATATATTAACACACTCCTTTGAAGCGTCAAACCAAATTTTATGAGAACGCTCAATCTCTTCTGGGTCGATGTTAATAAGTCCCTTGGGAAGATGGATGGCAGCAAGGCAAAGTACAATGAATAGTGTAGATAACCACCCGAGGTCGACATCAGTTTGATCCTTCCAGAACGCTTCGAGCATACCTCTAAATGATGGATGGTGAATAGGATGGTAAATGTAGTCAATATTTTGAAGGTAAAATTCAACTAACAGTTTAGTTTGAATTTTTGATGGTAGAAGTTTTATAAATCTCCATTTATGCTCATTTTCCTTTGCCACTTTTGACACGTGTGAAAGTGTGCCTTGCACTGAGGACTCATTCCGACTATGGAGTTCAATTTGTAAGTTGTTGATCGTGGCACGGCTCTCTGCATTTTCGTTTTCAAGCATTTGGATTCGTTGAAATTGAGACTGGAGTTGTTGATGAAGGGAAAAGTTTACGTCAGGCTGTGGTAACGCTGTTGGCGTTGGTCCCGAGTTTGTTGGAGAGTCATAAGTGCTCGATACATATGGAGGGTATGTTTGCAACGGTTGTTGTTGCTGTTGTTGTTGTTGTTGTTGTTGTTGTTGTTGTTGTTGTTGTTGTTGTTGTTGTTGTTGAGATTGATGGTTCTGATGTTGATGCTGGTGTTGCTGCTGATGAATTTGTTGGTGTTGTTGGAGATGTTGCTGCTGCTGGTTAAGCAAACCACTAGTATTATGTGTATTCCAAGTAGGCTGTGGTTGTAAAGGTATAGTGTTTAGTTGTGGGAGAGGTTGTTGCTGTTGCTGTTGCTGTATTGCCTGAAATGCGTGCACTGTATGTGTATTGTGTTTTTGTATAGGCATTGTGCCAATATCTGCTGCTTGATGTTGATGTTGATGTTGATGTTGATTATGTTGATGTTGTTGATGTTGTTGATCAAGTTGAGACATGTTTGATTGGGATAATGGAGAATTATCATATGTCTGTTGTGGTTGTTGCTGCTGTATTGTAATCAATGAATCATCCTGTTTGACCTCGAACTGCCCAAAGCTTGAAGTTCTCCCGGTTCGCTGCTTTTTGTTTTGAGCATTGATGTGATTTGGGCTATCCTCATTCGACGATGATGGGGAATGGACGCTTGAGTTGCGATGGACACGGCCAAACTTGGAGTTCGGAGCTATTAGTTCCTGGATATTATTCAGTGGGTTTGCCGGGTTTGCCAAACACTCATCAACCCTTGTGTTCCTGCCTGATTTACATGTTCCACAAGGTATTTGGAGGTCACATTTGCGTTTCAGTCTTCGACAGGGTCCGCATGCGTGGGACTTTTTACCACCACCAGCTCCTTTACCTCGTGGAGTAGCACTCTTGGTACCATTCGGTACGCCACTTTTTACATTATTTAGTGGGCCGTTCTGTTGTGAGCGCTGCTGCTGGTGCTGGAGGAGGGCCGCCGGTGTTGATGACATCTTTTGCTTCCTGTGCTTGAGCTGTCTGTTTTAGAGGCAATGTATCGAAGCTTGGCTCTCACCCACCAGAAGGGGAAAAAATAAAAGCACTGGAGAACACAGAGGAAGAAAACTAGGAGGGTCAACTTCTGTGTGCAGAACGTTGAATGTGATTTAAAAGCTCGATATCAACACTAACGAGAGTTGCGTTAATTAGATGTGGGTTTTTCGAAAAAACCAACAATTGCAGATATAAGAAAAGCACGTAAGGTGGACCTTAAAAATTGCTTTTTCTTTACTAATGACCTAATACGGAAAAAATTCCATATTCGGAGAAACATTTGGTTTGTCTTAATGGCTGAATAGGTAGAGACCAATATCATTGATTGGTGTATATAAGGATGGGCAAGATAAACGGAGCGGTGAAAGAATAAAAAAACAGATTAAAAGACCGTTATGAATTGACCATGACCAAAGTGTCGAATG
Source organism: Petasospora nakhonratchasimensis (assembly GCA_030572335.1). Taxonomy (NCBI): domain Eukaryota; kingdom Fungi; phylum Ascomycota; class Saccharomycetes; order Phaffomycetales; family Wickerhamomycetaceae; genus Petasospora; species Petasospora nakhonratchasimensis. The sequence goes on along the minus strand of JAJLZS010000013.1, from coordinate 111,609 downwards.
TATCATGTAGATATGTGCAAGCGGATACATGCGTAGGTGTATCAACAAATCAGTATTGTCTGAAGAGCGAGTGGGTCATCGTAACTGTCAATAATTATATTAAGCATAGACCTCTTTTAACTGGGCCTCCAACTCTTCAGTAGGATACTGCTGCGGAGGGTTTGGAATTTTGACTCTCCACGCTTCTTTTCCATCCACGTAGATGACAAACGTTGGCCACCATACCACGTTTATGCTGTTTTGTACCTTGTATCCTTCTTCCGACAGGCCATTGATTTGGTAAAAGTTTGCATTTGGGTAACGCTCCGCTAGCCTGCTATAGAGCGGTGCAACGACTGTGCATGGTGGACACTGTGTTGAGTAAAAGTCGAGCACAACGACACGGGCAGATCTGATGGCCTTGGTGAATTCGGAAAGATCTCTAATCTCCTGGACCGATGAAGATTTGCTTGTTGTCATATTTGTAATGTGAATTATATTTCCGCTTGGATTTGATTTCGAAATAGGATCTTGTGATTGATGAAGTGCACCACACACCGCTGCGCAAAAGTACGGGGTATACAGAAAACGGAGTGGGAGGAAACGCACTGTTTATATATTTATACCCAAAGTATGATACATTATATAGGATAATAACAAACTTCTGTAAAGACGGAGGTATCAAATTTAGTTTGTAGGGAAAAGTGCTATTTTGCCGCACATGAGCAACTCAACTGAGGAGCTCCGCGCGCGGTCTACAAAAATGTGAAAGGAACAGGCAAACTCCGCAGTTAGCTATGGTGCCAGAAGAGTTAGAAAGCAGCTCCAACCTAGCGTGGGGAGCAGGGAAAGGATAGGCAAAATTTTTGAATAGGCGGACATGGGGGCCGGGGGAGGCAGTGAGCTGGTGACTGGGAGGTCAGAGAGATCTCAAGAATAAAAAGAAGGGTACCTCAAAAAAGATCAATATCTCTCCGCCTGTATTGATCCCGCTTGTCTTTCTATTCAGGTTCCGATCTGTTCCCTGTCTTGTTTTTCCCCGGTTCTTCCGCCTTCCTCCACTATACAGAACATAATTTCATTCTCTGCGGAGATACAGGAACTGCAACCGACTGGCAGTCAAGCGCATTGCAACATATACGTGTTATGTGACATAAGACATCTCCGCTATTAAGCGAGTATAAAAGGGGCAGAGCGTGCCGGCGGGTTTTGGGTGCTCTTGAAGTGATTTTTTTTATTTATAGGCCGCGATCGGAGTTTTCTTTTTCTTCCAGAAGTCTTTGCGATACAATTCGAGACAAGCCAGCTGGAGCGTGTCAGATGAGTGAAATTCCGCACGGGATCTGAGTTCCAAGGTTGTTCCAAAGAGACCAGTGAATCAAGAAGGAAAAGAAAAAGATGTGTTTGAGCTGAAGTCAGAGGAAGCAAACAGAGTTCCGAACGCTTTCAAGAAATTAGAGATTCTGTATGCGAAGTTTGGTATTGATGATCTCGACTTTAGCTTTTACAACTGTACTAATTTTTCTGGCTATATATATATCCCACTGGTATGTGCTATGCAGAGCGCTAGTACACTAAGGCCCTACACAAGGGGCCCAAATCAACTCAAGGAGCGACGGTATGACGAATACTGGTGCACGAATACTGGTGCACAGTTTTCGCTAGAAATATTAGCAAACACTTCTAGCAATACGGGTATGGGCGTGTGATGCCTTCCTTGTGCTGTTCCCCTAGCACTCGGAAGTTAGCATCTGTTCCCCATCAGGACTCCGTACAGCTCTCGGCCCCAGGCGTGTGTGGGCGCGTATCTGAGCACTATAGATGCCCCAACGGTAGGGAATGTGCACTAAATTAACCCAGATACATGTAACTATATAATATTTTCATGTATAAGGGCTCTATGGGTGTGTGGGTGGCTGGCGGCCAACGCTTGGGGGGGGGGAGGGGACACACGACGGCGAGATGAGACACGGACGCTATATCTCAACATCCTTGCTATACGTGCGAAGCGAACTGTATGTTATCTGAGATACAGGCAGGTAACATAGACAAATACATGACCTGGAGGTCATCAGACATCCAGACACCGTACACTACGGGTCGTAATGCACACACACTACACTGTGCTGCGCCTGCTTTATGTGGCCAACGGGGGTTGGGTTGGGATGTTGACAAGAACGATAAAAGCGTTTACAGCACGCAAAAAGCCGAGGTGGTGTGTGACGTGGCTCAAAGTTTTGAGTTCACCATCTTTTTTACTATTTTAATAAACTTTCTCCTGTCAACTTCTGCAAATTTCACCCCCCTTTTTTTTAGACAAAAAAATATGTCTCAGTGTCTGTGACATTCAGGAATGGAGCGCACATTGTGGTTGGTTGGATGGAAGGAAGATCTGCAGGGCAATCTCGCCACGATCTTGCCATGTGGAGATTTCTACAGCGTATATATAAATATATATCCATGTGTATATTCGGTGTCTTCGTTTTAGTACGTATTTAGTGTCTTCTACACACTGGACTGCGCTCTTCTTTTGCTATTGTTCCCTCCACTGAGCCAACGCGCTGAGCCAGCAAATCTAGAAACGGGCCCGAAATCGTATCAGTCCTTGGGAAACCTGTCAAAAAATAAGAAAAAGAAAAAGGAGCGTTAAACCGTTGTTGGCGTTCTCTGCACATTTTTTTTCACGAGAGAGTACTTACGGTCCCATATTTCTCGACTCGAAGCTGCTTCATACCGCGATAGTATCATCTTGCCTTGAGACAGACCAACTGTGTACACTAGCAACATCAGTACGATGGGTTTCCTTGACTTCCTCAAAATCAGGGACTCCGACACCGTCATCACTGACAACTGGAAGTCCCCGGATGTGATCTGTTTACCCCCAAGTAGGCGCACCTGGGGACACCTCGATTTCCTGGGTTTCTGGAACGTTATTGCCCTCTCGATATCTACATGGCAGTCATGCGGTACATTGCTCTCCCTCGGCCTGAACGTCTGGCAGTCCATGGTTGTCGTCATTCTAGCCAAGTCTATTATCTTTGCGGTCGCTCTTTCTCATGGTTGGGGTGGTGCTGTGTGGCACGTTGGTTACCCAATCTACGGCCGTTTCACGTTTGGTATCTATGGTTCTTTCCTTGCCTTGGTACAGCGTATCATGCTCTGTATCGTGTGGTACTCTGTTCAATCTTACACAGCTGGCCAGCTTGTTGCCACCATCTTGTCAACAATCTTCCCAACTTTCTATAGAATGAAGAACCACTTCCCGGAGTCGTTGCCAATGACAACAAAGGACTTTACAGGATTTGTCATCTACCACGTTATCTCCATCCCATTCCTTTACATCCCCCCAGAAAAACTAAACTTCCCCTTCAAGTTCATTACAATTATCGCCTTTTTCGCCGTGTTTGGAACAGCCATCGGGTCGATGGTGCATGCCCATGGCGCAGGTCCCTTACTTCACTCAAAATCAACGCTCAAAGGAGGTGCCGATATGGGCATGGCGTGGATGCACGGTATCAATGCTGTTATCAACACTTTTGCCGTGGGTTTGGCTAACCAACCTGATTTCTCAAGATTCGCTTCAAAACCAGGTAAACAAATTTGGGGTCAGGCAGTATCCATTCTTTTGTTTGGAACTGTAGTACCCCTCTTTGGTTTGCTAGGAACTTCAGCAGCTTCTAAATCATATGGTGATGTTGGCGCACTCAACTTGTGGAACCCACCAAACATCATTGATCAGTGGCTCTTGGAGGACTATGGTCCAAAATCCCGTTGTGCCGCATTCTTCTCAGCCTTAGGATTCTTTATCTCGACTCTTGGTCTGAACACAATTGATAACGGTATCTCTGGTGGTATTGATCTGGTAGCAATAGCTCCAAAATGGATTAACATTCGTCGTGGTGCTTATATTATTATGATTTTGTCGATTGTTATTCAGCCATGGCAAATTTTGGCAAATGCTGGTGTTTTTGTCTCAGTTTTGTCTTCTTATGGTTGTTTCCTTGGTCCAATGATTGGAACATTTACTGCAGACTACTTTATTGTCCGTCACCAAAAGTTGAAATTGACAGACTTGTATACTTCACAGTCCGATTCTATTTACTGGTTTTGGCATGGTATTAATTGGCGTGCAATGCTTTCTTGGGTTTGTGGTTTCGTTCCAGGTATCATTGGATTTCCATCAGTGAACCCAGACGGCCCAGGAGTCCCAGAGGCTGCTGTTAAAATGTTCTATATTTCTTTCATCATTGGATACCCTATCTCCTTTATTGTTCATGTTTTGGTGAATAAGGTTTTCCCACCTGCTGGAATTGATGAAGTCGATGAGTACGACGTGTTCCAAACGTTCACGCCTCAGGAGGCTGCCAAGCTCGGTGTAACACCACATGAGTCTTTCGTTGCCTATGAACTAGATGATTCTGAAGGAGGGACCACCAAGGAACCATTTCACAAAGTGGAACCTGTGACTTTGAAACATCGTTTGGCTGAGAAGTTCAACTTCAGTTAATTTCAATTGATTTGATTTTTTTCATTTCTTCATCACCTCTTTTATATCTTTTTTTATTGTGCCCTAATCTCTTTGTGTTTCAGGATTTCAATTCTTTTCGTCTAATACCTCTTTATCTTTTGATTGATTTGTATCTTTCCTTTCTTCCCCTCTACATATTAAGGGCTTCCTGTTCATTGGCCAGGGTAAGAAAATAGGTCTAGCTGCCTCCAAGAATCAAAAACAAAACATATAATATACACACATAATAACATTTACTTAATCGCTAAAACATTGCGGCTTGTAGGGGATATAATTTCAGCATTTGACACAAACTTACTCCACATTGTGCTTCCATACTGTATGCTAGGAACTTCCATATTTTATGGAGTGCCCATACCACTTTATAGCTAGAAAAAAACATATAAAAAAAGCGGGAAAGATCTCTCATGCTATTGCCACCGAAACAATTAGTGTCAACGACAAAAGACAATAGCATACTAGTTATACAAAAATGGCCAGAAGATCCGGTGGTTCCCGTCCAGCAGTTCAGCGTTCTGCTCCAACACAGCAGAGATCTGCTCACACGGCTGCTGCCACTGCCCCACCACACCAGCCAACTGCCTACTCCCAGCCCCAGACTCAGTCATCGGGTCCAGGTTTGTTTGCCAACATGGCTTCCACCGCTGCTGGTGTTGCTGTTGGTTCCGCTGTTGGCCACACTATTGGTGCCGGTTTGACTTCTATGTTTGGTGGCTCCTCTGCTCCAGCTGCCCCAGTTGAGGCCGCTGCCCCAGCTCAGCTCCAGTCCCAGTCCTACCAGCAGCAGGGCACCGCACAGTGTGATGTTGATGCTAGAAACTTCACCAGATGCTTGTCTGACAATGACGGTAACATGCAGATCTGTGATTTCTACCTCCAGCAATTGAAGGCTTGTCAGGAGGCTTCTCGTCAGTACTAGTCGTACTAATGCCACAAACACAGAACCATATTTGACTGGTTTCTTAACGGTCTCATTTTTGATCAATTATAGGCATGATTCTATTCGCCATTTTTATTAGATAATTTGTATATATACACACTTGAAACATTCTAATTATTGCCAATGATTAATTTATATGGTAGGCTTCCTCAGCTCCGAGCTCTCCGGGTTAAGCTCTCCCACGAGGGCTGGTTTGGAAGTGAACCGGCCAATTACCGCTCAGGGCATGGTCATATATAACATTACATAATACGCCTGCAAGTAATTATATAATCATGATCATATTTATGGCAGTTCTAGAATAATTCCAAATAAACAAAAATCATTGATACTCTTCAATGACACCAACTGTCTTTGTGTAGGACCCCACTGGCTCATAGTTGATATCATCGAACCCAAAAGCACCAGGCCCTCCAATCTTTAATCCCTTCTCACTAGTCCAGTGGTCAGAAGGGGTAATTACAATGACGCAAACTGCTAAACCGTACTTGTAGTCTGGCGTACCCACAGCTTCACCCGTTTCTGAGTCCAGCACACAAATTAAATCCGGTACAGAGGCAACAACCTCATTATTGAGCTTGGCTAGCAAGTTCTCATTTTGAAAGGGAATACGCATCATGTCCTTTTCGGGAGATTCAATGACAACTTCTCCAAACACATATCCTTTCTGCACTTTCTTCTCAATGCCAACAATTTTTCCTTTAAATAGCTCTTTGGCAGTTGTTGGATTTACTGAATCAATAATGTTTTGTGCAACACTTGAGATGTTAGACTTCTGTTTCGAAATGCTCACAGCTTTACCTATTCTCCAAGCTAATGAGATACTGTTCTTAATGACCATGGACTGGAGATCTTCAACCGCTGAGACAAGACCAACATAAATACCCAACTCTGATAAAGCAGCCCTAATCAAGTCCTCAGCAGACTTATTGGATTTGGTACGCTTTACCAAGACATCATTACCATTACCATCACTGAAGGCACATGGAGAGAAACAAGGCTTATCACTCAAAACAACAGGAGTAATTTGCCAGATCATCGGATAAGCACGGCCCATGAGGTCACAATCAATGACCTTCTTACCCAGCTCAGCACCCAATAACAGGGCCTGGAATCCGTTACCACCGCCAATTTCAAGAGAAATAACCGTTTCTATATCACCCGGATTGAGTAGTTGGTATGCAGTAGTCACTTCAGAACCTTGAATACGCTCACCAGCAACAGTTGGAGAACCAACAAATCCCACAAAGATGGATCTATTTTCATCCGTAATACTGTCTGGGTCAACCACCGTCATCTTGTAACCTTGTGCAATGAGGTTACGGGCAATGAGATACTGAGGGTATGGATCACCGCCTCCACCACAGCCAAGAATGTATGTACCAATACGGATAAACTCCAAGTCTGTGCTATTCAAAACCCATTCCTTGTTTACAACGGTTGGTTTATAAGTCTCGTAATCAATTTCCTCCTCATCAGAAAGATGACCAAGTGCATCCTTAGAAATGGCATCCTCAACTAATTCATTGTCAGATTCAACTACTGTGTCTTGACTGGATCCCAATGCTTTCAACTTGACGTAATCCACATCCGCAACAACTTTGACCTCAAACTTGTGCATATTGACATAAGGTAGCTCTTCAGAAGAAATATCCACTACGGAGATGGACTCACTATTAGCACCATTGTCAATGGCCTTGTTTATGGCTTCTTCCTTTAAGTTCTTCATGATTAAATCCTTGTTTTCCAACTTGCCAAATGCTTGAGCTGCTGCACTGATTTTACCAATAGCAGCACCGATTGCATTGGCAACCTGAAAGTATTGAGGTCTCCAGACTTGTGAAGCTCCTCTAATGTGATCTGGAAGGATAAACGAACCACCACCAACAAGAAGCACAGGAATATCTTTCGGCGATGTCTTCATTCGATCTATCACCTTTTCAATCATTTGCAAGATAACACTGTTGTATGAGGGAATGGTCTCTTCAGGAACTTTATCACGAACAAGTCTTTTATCACCAACGGTATAAATGGGACTGCTAGTACTTTCACCCTTTCTCAATTCTTTCCAAACAGCAATATCAGAAGTCGTTAATATATCCCCACCACCAACAATGGACTTGAAGAAATCGTTTCCTACAGAGTCAGGCCCCACTGTGACGCTACCATCAGCAGTTACACGAACGATAGAGCCACCACCAAGACCAATACTTTCAACTTGTGGCATGGCTAATTTTGTTTTCACACCACCAATGAATGAAAATGACGATGTCTTTCTTGGATATCCGTTGGATAGTAGAAGGCCAACATCAGTTGTAGTGCCACCTACATCAACGACAATAAGGTTTTGGTTCAACAAACTGGGTTCCTTCAGATGTGAGTTTACCAAGAATGCAGCACCTCTCATTGAGTTTGTCGTACCAGATGAAAAGGTTCTTATTGGTGTATTTAATGCTTCTGAAATTGTGAGCACAGTTCCATCATTTTGTGTCAGGAGAATTGGTGCGTTGATTCCCGAAGATTTTACGGCCTGTGAAAATGTTTTTATGATCTTATTGGCGAATCTCTTGACTGATGAATTGAGAATGGCAAGATTTTCACGCTCAAGAATACCAATACCACTAAGGTCGTGAGATGTCACAATTATGGCCTCTGGAAGTTCTTGCTTGAGGATCTCCGCTACTTGAAGTTCTTGATCCGGAAATACTGGTGAGAAGACACCTGAGATGGCAATGGCATTAATACCTTGAGATTTAATCTCTTTAGCTTTCTCTCTGACCTCTGCCTCATTAACTGATCCAATTTCATTACCATCAACATGATATCCACCTTCCAGAAAGGCCGCATAGCCGTTCAATAGTTTTTCGAGATCAGAGGGAAAGTTGGAAAAGGGAGGAACAGTTCGAGAGTACGGTCCGCAGATTCTGAGAACCGCAACTTTATCTAAGCGAGCTCTGTCTCTTTCCACAATTGCGTTTATGAAATGAGTAGTTCCAATTGTAACTGATAGGACATCAGTTTTCTTAGCATCGCTGGAATTGAACAGTTCTTCGATGGAGGCCTTAATACCCCTCGAAACATTCTGCGAGGTTAGTTGCTTGTTCCAGCTTACGACAGCACCGGGACCACTGGAGGGGTCTAAAAGCACCGAGTCAGTGTTTGTGCCTCCAACATCAATTCCAACAAGGTATTTGGACATATCCTGCTCTGCTATTGGAAGATCCGAAAGCCTGTGAGTTCTTCGATGTTGTAGAGTTTGTTGTGCTTTTTGTTTTTTCCTACATAGGGAGGAGGGTCCTGACCAATTTATCCACCATCTGTCATTCCTGATTGTTGACTCTACATAACTTTCTATTCTGGTTCTGCAAGTCTCATTAAAGTCATTTCTAATTTATATTAGTCGTTGATTACATGTGCTCTTCCTCAGTATTTCCAGGACAATTGGAAAAAAGATCATCCTGGTCCTCGTATCTTACCCCACAGAAGAAACAGTAGTTGTAGTTCGATCGGAGATGGCCATTCAGACTACTTATTTTTTGGGTGAGAGGTTGTTGTTCAAACATCTCTAGTTCATCATCAATATCTTTTCGTTCTCTTTCCACTGATTTATCTTGCTTGTGGGTAGAGATTTCATTAGCATGCAGACTCCTCTCATCCAGTAACAGCTGTTTCTCCTTCCTCCTTTTGATAGCATCCTGTAAGGATCTAACATAGCTTCGCCACATAACGTTTAAATCTAGTGAATTAACCTTCTCAATATCAGCAATTTCGCTGTCTTCAAGCTCGAAACATTGTTTCTGCATTCTCTTAAAAGTTCTATCCAACTTTGACTCAAGTTTCTCCTCACGATTCCTTTTCTTGAATTCATTCTCGTCTTCTTGAATAGCATTTAGTTTTATCTCCTCTTTATTAACCATTCCAATTCCCCCTTTATCTCCCCTTGGCATTACAAGTATAGGCTCAAGCAATGCATTTTGGTTATGACTGTCTTTACCCAAAGTATTACCAACCTGAAACCCCATCTTCTCCATCATTTTCAATCCCTTTGACTTCATGGGTTTTAAAGGCAATGGTGCAATTAGTAACGGTGAAATACATGCATTTTGTGGAGTGGATTGCCCAAATAAAGATGTTTTAAGTCGTGCTATGGTGTCTGATGAAGCATCCTCAATTGCGTCCTTTGGGTGTAGTCTTTGGGAGCCTGTTGTTTTGTCCTCAATAATCTCCATTTTCAAATAATCCTCCTGGCCTTCTTTCTTTTCAGTCGATTTGGTAAATGCCATGGATTGTAGGCCGTTTTTGTTGAACAATTGCCCATTGGTAGACGGTGTGAAGATGAGCTTGGGAGCCTTTACTCTCTTCTTTTCCAGTATAGGAACATTATCTATCTCATCATCTGAGAATTCTTCAAAGCCAAGTTGTGTTCTTTTAGAGTTCACGTTTGTTGTCATTTGTATATTGTTCACAATTTTGAGTTATTCCTTATATTTTGTTCTTTGTTGTTGCTATTGGTCTTGTTCTCTGTTTTCATATAGTTTCTTTGTCGTTTTTTTCCCTGCTGATACGTCAAATGGTCTTTAACTTTACAAGCGTAGAATAACTTGATTCTTACACATTAGGCAATCTGAGTAAATCAGTATCTTCAATTGATCTTTAGGATAAATTTATTGTGATCTTTTATGTACAACCATTCAGGATTTTCCACAGCTTGTGGTTTTCACCAAGCGTATAAGTCATCGTCTTCTTCTTGAAGCCTTCCTCGCCTAGCCATTGTAATTGCTCAATGACATCCTCTAAAAGAATGGCCTTTCCGACACCAATACTATCCCCTAAACCTGGATGGCCTATGGTGACACAGTGAATATGTAAGTGATAATAACTGGGGTGGTAATGGACGAAGAGCCTCAGTTGATCCGGCTCCACATTAGCGTACTTTTTGGATACCACTAACCTAATTGTATCTGCCACACTCTTCAGCCACTCAATGTGTGTTATATTCAAATCTCTTACTGATCTAAGCTCTATTCCCTTATTGATAATCGCAGTCAAGTATAATTGATCGATGTTGATTCCATCCCACTTCATGTCCGGTGTTAGGACAAATCCATCGTTGCTATCATCTCTGTAGATGATTCTTTCCGCTTCAGCTCCTCCAAATAATATATTTCTCACCCATGTTAGCCGGTCTCCAGTTTGTGTCTTGATGAATGGAACCACTAACTCTTGATACATATATGGAGTCTCTGACACAATGTGAAACTTCTGTGGAGCGTACTTGTTGATGTGGGTCTCTGTGGCTGGATAAATGATATTGACCTTGATGTCAGAATTCTCCGGTAAGAACGACAATGTTGTTGCAAGGCCCCATTGGTAAATGTCATTTGAACCCGTGCTTATGATCTGTCGGATTGTGCTTGATGTCAAAGCCGGAAGGGCATCCATGTTGAAATGGGCCCTTTCAATTCTAACTATAGCCGGCTGTTCATCGATATCTCCAAGGAGCGCAAGTTGTTTTGTCTGTGTGTCTGACTGGAGAAGCCTCTCAAACCGAAATCTTTTTAGGAGTTCTGCTAATGACATTAGAATAAGTGCTGATTAATGGGTGTTATTTGGTATATATAAATACTCCCCTCAAACTCTTGAAGAGAGTAAAATATGGGCATATTGGGGGAAGCACGCGATTATTTCCACATTCGGCTAGCACATGCACTTCTGTTCAGATAATTAGATATACTGACGTTCAGAAGACGCTAGTTTTTACCTTCATTTAGATTTCGATGTTTTCGTTATCTAATTATCAAACCACAACATAGAGACCTTATTGCGTGGCACCTTGTAGATGAATAATATAGGTTCCTGTGCATTTAGCACGTGATTTTTTGATTGTAGTCAGACCTAATATATAGGGGTTTCATATAGCTTATGCTCAATTTGGTTTATATTCATGGAGTTAAACTTAAACTCTGGATCATTTCTATTTCGCTGAACTCCACGGCCAACGTTGCTACTATATAAGGTACATAGTTCGCTATCGAGGAATATCAGACTTGTAGGTATCTTCGTAAGAAAGAAAATAATGACCACTAAGAAAATTAAGAATTGTTCCATTCGCTTTTACTCACGTTCACGCTCATGAACTTAAGTAAGAAGCCAATTGGCAAATATACATAGAAAACTGAAAGATCAACATGGAGAAATGCACCAACTCTCCACAATTCACAGGCACAGAAAGAAAAGAAGGATTGCCTAAACAGAAACCATATGTAATGCAATGCATCAAGATGACTGACTTGATGCATGCAAAACTCTGTATGTTTGATTCTTTCTTTTAATTCTGCTCTGTTGAGCGGCGATGGCGTTCCGCTATTCGTGCTTCCTCCTTCTTCCTAGACTGATCTATAAGACACATATATATATAGATAGACCTAACACCTGTCCTTTGTTTCCCAGGATTTTCACACAGGTCAACCCAACAAAAAGCTCAGTTCCACATATGACGCCGCACAAGGGGGGAGGGCGGGTATAGGCGCGGGATAAATAAATTGGAACACATACCTTGAACTGGCACAGACCTCCTGAAATCCTTAACCAAGTAGTATTATGTTTAATGCAATGTGTAATCTTGCGAATGTTCAATTACGAATTGGTTGTTAAAAAGGGCGCCATAACTCTGTAGATACACCAGGCGCTCCATTCCTTTATAAATTTCAAATCTTTATATATCATCAAATAGTCGCACGTGTTGCTCATAATGATTTTATCTGATCCTTTTTTTTTCATTATCTTGTTGGAGGAGAAGAACATAGTGATAGCCATGGTCGATATAGTGTATATAATTAACCGAAATGCTCGTTGCACACTAGACGTATATTATGCACTCACAATTGTGGGAGAGTGCCCAGCCAGGGATATGAATTCCACGGCACATATGGTTTCCTAGTACGTCAACAGCGTGCATTACATGTATGTTGCACAATGCAGGTTGGTATATCCCGGAAATATCTATGTCTACTATATATATACAGACAAATATGTTAAATAAGCATTCAAAGAGGCTGCTGATGCGAACGTTAAACATTGAAATCTGATCCACATACGTAGGCTACGTTAAACTCCAAGTTCAATTCCATCAATAGTTGATGATCTGCCTGGCCTATTTAAAAGAATTATTTCTAGGTTACAAAGAGAATGTTAATATATATATATATATAGTCCGAGCCTCCACAGGGTTATGTTACGTTCCCCAGATCCCGGGTCAGACTGCATTAAGCAAAAAAGGACACACAGGTCGTCTCCATTCGTTAATAATACTGAGCCATTATTCTCGCCCCTGTCCAAATGAATCAGGCGTTGGATTTTGACTTGTCTGGCACGGCTCGTACAAGAGCTAGTAATTAGCCTTAATTCTCTTCAAACGGTTAAAGTTTTTTTCTCATATAACATCTGTGCTCCAATATCCGCAGAAAAAAGTATTCTAGAGCACTTCTTTCTTAATATGCTCAGTTTTATAGAACTACTAGTATTTATATATAGATGAGCCTTAGACCTTTGATCGTACCTTCTACGACCATTAATGCATATTGTGCTGTTGAAGCTAAGTCGTTGTCTCAATGGTCTTTGAATAATATGTATTGAATTATATCAAATCAAACAAGCGGGCATCATCATTCTCAAACTGTGAGTAAACAAATTATCCTGATTTACCAGGACTTCTGAGATAATTGAAGAGCGGAGATGGCATACCCATCTTAGGTTTAGTTGTCATCTGTAAAAAGCAACGCACGGCATTCCATTTTATATCAAGACTCACCACATTGCCTCTCTGTGATGCAAGGAGTTGCTTCGATTTCTCTTCCCTATCAGCATTTACACTTCTGATATTTACACTAAACTTCTCAATCCATCTCCGAAGAAAGAGTCCACAATATTGCAAATCAATCATTTACAAGCGTGTTCAGAATGTGAGTTTTCTGCGATTGAAATTCAAGTGGTATTGATAACTATTCCGCATACTCGGTGAGAGAAGCGATCATGCATATATCCTTCCCCCGAAATCTCTACACACCGAAGCGTGATTCCTTTTGTCTTCTGGCAATCGAGGATACGTATAATTATGTATATGTAAAAGCAACATTGATCAAAGAAATCCCTTTAGAAAGTTCGGATAGCACCGTCTTTCCGTAGTAGAAGACCTCAATCTACATGAGACTTGCTTCGAGATCTAGCATTAACATAATTCAGCAGACACTTTACTTACTCCCGTACTGTTGAATAAGATCTCGATCTTTAATAGTATAAGAGGCTTCCGGACTTTGAGAACCAAATCCCGTTAATACAGCATTCCACTTATAGTCTTACCTATACCTCACAAACACAGACATTGTAACGTCCCCTGGAATTGATGCATTTCTCTTCCGCCAAATGTTAACCAGCGCTTGCAGAAGAAGCGCAACATACAGAGCTAGGGAGACTAGAAGTACCCGAAGTAAGGTTTCAGCATTGAGTTCGATTCCCGAGGGCTCACAAAAAGACAATTGATGACCATAGGGACAGGGCAGGCATCAATGCACAAAGATACTCTGAAAATAGTTTCGAGGTAGAATCATGAAGTGCACATCTAGGTTATAATAAATGCACAAGTAAATAGTTGTTTTATTTAATTAGGGTGTTAGAAGAGTCGACGAGGAAAGGTATGTCCTGTGATGAGGGCTCGGAGCTAGTCGTTTCATAATTCTGCAACATACGTATGCTTTCCTGTCTTGCTTGTTTATGTCATGCAACCTGATCTGCAAGGCCATCTGCGGTCTTTCATAAGGTGGTTCAGTTGGAAGAGTGGAAGGTGCAAGAGATGCATGCGCTGTGTGTACCGCGAGTTTGCCTCCGCCTTTTCTCCGCCTTACGTGCGCGGCCCTAACTTCATTTCGGTACGGATTGACGTTGGGCTGCGCATATAAGCCACACGATGGGCACAGCAAGGGGCCACAGGACACAGGAACCCACATACAGAGGTTTATCCCTAAACGCGCATACAAGAAAGTTTAATATATGTTCTCTACCGTAAACATGAATACATCAGTAGCATGCATGCATTATGCAGCAAGCCATATATGCACTTGCAGATACAACCCCAAACATATCCGATGTTTTTGCAACGTCCACCATCCCTCCAGCTAATTGTGCAACTTGTTCCAAAATTTCTCCTAAACAAATGTAACGTGCCCTCATCCCACACACTTTGATACAATCACCAGAGCACTTTCATCTTGCGCTCAGTTCACAAGAGGATCTGTTGCTGCCCACTGCCTTCGAGCTTCTGAAACAGAGCTGACTGATCGAACACAGATTGCCACATATCTTCAACAAATCCATTTTTTTTTCCGCACTCGACCCTTCACTTCGGGGAGACAGGCGTCAGTTGAAACTAGCAACCCCTTCAGACACTTACGGTACTTTCAGAATTTCCTTTGACAGTTCTCCATAGCAGATAAACCCAGATCAACCCACCGATAAGAGCATTAGCAGAAATATGGCTAAGCACTCCTTATCACCGATCCAGAACCCATCGACAAAGCGTCAGGTCAATGCACAAGTGGAGCCCACCGAGTACAGTATCGCCACTTCATCTACATGGTTTGCCATTGGACAATGTGCAATCACACTGGAGTTGGAACACCTGGCTCTGCGAGCATTTGAGGCTGCTCTTCGTCACACACCTGACCACATTGATTCATTAGCAAGCTTATGCCGAACATTGAGAAAATCACACAAGCAGCAAGCGGTGGATGTGCTCGTGAGCGCATTCTCCAGATACCCTCAACTCAACAATGAACCGCTCCTTTGGAGAGAACTGGCAGAAGCACATCTCGCATTGAAACAATATGAACAGTCACACCAGGCAATCAGTAGGGCTTTATCAATGAAAAATAATGATGCGGAGCTTTTGTTGATTGCAGCTCAATCTTTAGAGTTCCTCAACGCATCACACGCACAACACACATATCAGACAGTACTTTCAATGGTATCCTCATCCACCGTAGTAGGCCCTGCAGAGGCAGAGATGGCACGTGAGTGCCATTACAGACTGGGTCTTCTTGCCGCTGGTGCCCAGAACTGGAAAAATGCCACACATGAGCTCCAGGCTGCAATTTCATTTGCCCTCCAGCATGGTGGCGAAACAGAATTGCTTTGGTGTACGCTTGCCAATGCTAGGGAAAGATCAAATGACATCGAAGGGGCATTGCAGGTGTGTCGTGATGCTTTTCAAGTTGTTGGATACCAACGCAGAATCTCCATTATGGCTGCCTATTTGTCCATGACCCCAAATAAGGCTCAGCAAATTGACGCAGAGTATGCTATTTCTATTCTTTCCCCATTGGTTATGACTGATCACGATGATGAGTTGGATCGTCTTGCCTGGTATTTGCTCGGAAAAGCCCACTCATTGAACAATAATCCACGCCAGGCATATGATTCTTTTCAGTGTTCTTTGAAGAAGGGCAAATCATCACCACTACCATGGCTCGCAGTGGGTGCGTTGTATTTGAAGATGGGCCAATTACCAGATGCTCTTGCTGCATATTCACAGGCTGCAAGTCTTTTAGTAGAGGACGGTTCCCAGATCAGTGCTGTTGCTAGTGCTGCTGCATGGGATGGCTTAGCTTGCGTGTATGAGCGCTGTGATGACCAGGCCGTCGATGCTGCTGACGCTTACGCTAGAGCGGCTAGCTGTTATAGAGCTGCTGATGACATGAGAGCTGCAACACAGGCTGAGCAAAGAGCTCACTCGTTGCAAGCTGCTTCTCGTGGAGAAGCTCCTGTGCCAGCTTTGAGACCAATTCCGGAGACCTCGCCAACATTGCTCAGAGACATGGTTATGAATGTGATTCAGACCGAATCCATCCAGGGAAATGACGTCCAGGAACCTTCCAAGTCATCTTTCCATCATCTTCCATTACCTCGAGGCTCACTTGCCAATGAGGCCAGAGCACCCCGCTCTCCAACAGAGAAGGGTACACCGCAATGGAGACCACGGGTTCCATTACACGTTTCCCCATCACAGCCAATGACACAACAGCAGTCCCATATGGCTCCGACATCGCAACGGATGCAATATCCACCACAGATGCAGCATGCTATACCTCCTATGCAACAACCGCTGCAGTACTACCCACCTCCTGGTGTCGTTTGGAGATAGATGGAGGATGGTGAAACACGAGCTGCATCAAGAAATAATGACAATGACTATTCCATTCTCTTGGGATCATCGAAGGCGAAACTTGGTTAAAAACTATGGAGTTTGCTATATTAAGCCATGCCTTAATATTCATGACCTTAAAAATACATCTAGGCCTGTAGATATATAACAGTTTAGCAGTTTAGAAGGGCTGTTTGTGGCCCACCAACTTCACAGGGGGCACATTGGAGAGTAAAACCAATCTTAGGGTTGCGTTTAGGATGGAGTAGGCCTCTCTGTATCTGCGTGTTGTGGCTGGAAGCAGGAACAAAAAGACTAAAGCACAGATAGCTAGCTATTCTCTCCTTCTTTCTTTTTCGTACGTTTGTGTGTTCTGAAACGAGACCGACTAGACATTTTATATATATATATATATATGCTGACGTATCATATGACACTGCGCGTGTCTCTGAGCACCCGCATTGACAGGATGGGATGATGGAGCGCGTTTGTTTCAGGTATTTGTGTTCAGCGATTAATAATAAACTGGCAAGAGCAGATGGTATAGCTCCTGGGAGCAAGGGAGGGATAGTTGATACGAGAAGGCCGTGCTAGCAGCACATGAAGCAATTGACTTCAGTTCCAATTTTTCGGCTTATAGAATAGTGGGAATAAAGTTTCTGTCCCTGATTTAGGGCGCTTGTATAGCCCAGCCTTATCCACAGATATGTATGTATATATTTAGTTTTATTATAGTGATCGAGCCCCTCATCGGCCGAGCCCTGAGGAAGCCATCAGCCCGTGCTTTTCGCGCTGTGCGATGTCTAGACGTGCATGTAAAACAAGCTGGATTAAAATCCGGTTTCATAGGAAAATTTCCAACTTGGCGGCATTGAGGCGAGGTCTTCGCCTCCATCATCTGCCCGCCCCAAGTATAGGGGGGTACTTGAACTGTTTAGCTCTACACCATGCAATTGAGTAGTTTTGACATTGATATCAAGTTTCAACTCATAAATTAATCAACTGCAAACATACAAACACAACAGCGGATTTTAAATTGTGTACCTGGGAAATATGCGGCCACGCAATACCGCTTCTGCGACATTTGATCCCCCTTATTTTGTCGCTGCTTTACTCGAATAGGAACTGACGCGTACCCCAGCTTGCGCCAATATAAAGCACTTCTTCCCAGATCAAGTAGTTGGCGAAGAGGATGTGCGCAAGGGAAAGCATAAAAAAAGCCCCAAATGGTATCGCGCGATTTTCAGAGAGGACGGATATGCCGCACCTGAACAATGCAGTTTTGCATCAATACGCGGTGCATGTAGAGCAAAAAAGGAGCGTTCCTTCACACAACCAACAGTTAAGGTCTGGGTCTCGTTCGGGCGTTTATGAGGAGCCACCCACCTCCTTTTAAACTTTTCCATGCACTAGAAGGAGTTGTTCTCCCCCTTCCACATCGCTCCTCCACAAAACTCACAGGGATCAAGTGATCTGATTTAAAAGACAAGCGAGCCCCACTTGCGTTCTCTGTCAGGTCTCAGTTTCTTTGAAAAAACAGAACAAGAAAGAGCCGAACTGGTATTACTGGCAAACACGTCTTCTCTTACACCAAATTGCCCGTTTGCATTCTCATAGTTATACACGCATCACTCACAGATATCCATTCCATACATACATCTTATACACATCCACAGGCTTCTCTACACGTCGTTATCAAACTTGTTTGCACTTTAGTACACACCCACATACAACAGGAATGCAGAGAAGCAACACTATAGCCAGCTTCCTAGATTCCAAGTCCAGAAAATGGTCAAACCCATTCTCTAAAAACACTAACGACTTCTCTCATCGGTCAAGATACTCAAATGTGCCACGAGGTGCATCATCATCTATTGCTACCACTGCTGGCAGTGCTATCACAAGATCTCAATCATCACTGAAAGTTAATTCTACACCACTATCTTCCACATCGCAGCCACATTCTACTTCTGAAAATAAAACCAGGAATAGGAGCTCTCTTGTTATTGGATCTGTGTCTAAAGAAACTTCAACACAGAAACACAAGTCCTATATTGGGTATGGTTCACTTAAAGTGGATACTACAGGAGTATCGGACTCAAAAGAACTGGAATTTTACAACCAACTTCTCAGACATGCAAATAATGAGGAGACAATTATGGAAGAAGACGGAGAGCAGTCGATCATTGAAGACATTGGTCGTAGTCTTTCATCATCAATATCAAACACCAGCAATGAAATGTGTTCTGCCTTCACACGTGTGACTGACATTTCATTAGAAGAACAGCTACAAGACAAGACCTTACAGAATAGCAATGAGGCATTGACATCTGCACTTCAAGACTACCAACTATTTACAAAGCGCAAGTCTTTACTCATCACTCCAACAACACCGGTAACCCCAGAGTATTCACTACGTGATGAGGTTGAAGAAGAGCCAAGTGATTTGCCTTCATCCAATTCTCTCCCCTCTCTTTGTTCATTGGATACAATGGAATCTGAAATCAACATCATGAAGGTTTCAAACTCTTTATGGGTTGGTATCACAGCTGAGACTGAGACATGCAGCAACTGCGATGCACTCAATGGATTCGAGGCCGAAACAGTTTTTGATGATCTTGAAGGTGTAAAGATAACGAGATCCGTGAGGTTCTCTCAAAGAAGTTCACATAGAACTTCTTTAATCTTTGCTTGATGAATTTCAAAGCTAATAGGAAAGGAAGACTTTTCATGAGAGACAGTTAGTCATATAGAAGCTATTGTTAAAGGCATTCATGTAGATTAGGGGGTTCGCGCTTTTATGATTGATGCATGTCCAGATGTATTGCATGCCATGACTATTAGGTTCAGTTAATATAAAATACCTTACTGGTAATCTAATTGTGAACAGATCAAGCATGTACTATAATGCACTATAATATTGTTAATGTTGCTTAAGATATCGGAAAATCTATACCTTACATACTTACGGCTATCCCGGATAACTGTATGTCTGCTTGCCAGAGTTATGTTTTGGAACGGGGGCAACACCCGGTTTTCTAGAAAGATCTCAAGAGGGTTCGAATATCTTGCCATAGAACATAGTACAGAATATAATAGAAACAGAGTAAACAGCTAATATATAACGTGATCATCTATAAAAGTTCAAAATTACTCTTTTAAAAATTTCTAGAACTTTCACATGAGGTGGGGTGTGGCTATTGGGTTGTGCATATAACTGGCCTTGGTCCCTCTTTAGTTTGTGGTATATCTATTCATTCAAATACAACAAAGCAAACTTAACACGAAAGCGCAATTATCATGTCTTTGAATGCATTAAATCTTAATAACTCCCCATTCTGGGACTTTTTTGACAACATTAGCGATGAGGTTGACCAATTCAACAAACTTCTCCAGTTCAGTGGCCTTTACAACAGAGTCAAGGCTTCTCCATCAACTACTAAAGCCGTGACTGAGAATTCTGAACAAGATGGCATGGGCCAAATGACTAAATCCAAGGGTAATGGTATAAACTTGTTTTTATCATCTGTTTTGAATACCCCTTTCTCTTCGAATTCATTGGATGTTGTTCCATTAGTTGATGTTTTGGACAACGAGAAGGATTACGAAATCCATGTGTCTATACCTGGTGCAAAGAAGGATGACATCAAATTGGACTTCAACCCAGCAAACAATGAAATCGTCATATCTGGTGAGATTGGTGGGCATACTGATCAGGTCGCAAAGAATTTAAAACTACAAGAACGCCACTATGGCAAGTTTGAACGCCGTATTACCCTTCCATCATCTACCAAGTTGGATGAGGAGAACATCAAGGCTAATTACAATAACGGTGTTTTAACTTTAAGGATATTGAAGCTTGAATGCACGCCTATTGCTTCCAGAAAAATTGAGATCAGTTCCAACGAGTCTTGGGAGTCAGGGATCCATGAACGTGAGCATGAACTGTCAAGTTAAGAATTCTGTTTAATTGGGACTAGCACTTCTCATACCCGAGATTTCGCTCACCGCATACTCCTGATGGTGGAAGTACCTTGATTTATAGTTATATATTTCAACACAATATCGAGACATTAAAAATAAACATCTTTGAGGCGTAGAATTGTAACTGAGACGTTTTCTATCGTGCTTTAAACCCCACAAAAATGATCTGGAGACACAACATACGAATTCGCGGAATTGGCAGGTGTGAGATGTCCAGGTGTATCGTTCACAGTGACTGCTGTTTTCGCGCAGAGTTTCGAGGGTAAAATTGTCAGATTTGTATAAATGTAAGAGCGATATTTGATCATTACCCTCGGAGTTTATGAATTTTTCACCTTACACACAATATTTGCGGTGTATGGATGTCTTTGTGAGTGGTCGCGGAAGGTGCACGCCAGTGTGGAAAATTTTTGGAAACTACGCCGTATCATTACGCCGCAACAACTGCAACGAATTCTCTTGGTTTCCTTTCTTTAAAGAATAGTCTGCGAACTTTACCGCTTAAAAGTGATTATTCTATTGATCAAAAATGAAGTACTTGGCTGCTTACTTGTTGCTTGTTCAGGGCGGTAACGCTTCCCCAGCTGTTGCTGACATTAAGTCTATCCTTGAGACTGTTGGTGTTGAGGCTGAAGAGTCCAGAATCTCTGCTTTGTTGGAGTCTCTTGAGGGTAAGACCCTCCAGGAGGTTATTGCTGAGGGTAACACCAAGTTGGCTTCTGTTCCAGCCGCTGGTGCTGCTTCTGCTTCTTCTGGTGCTGCTGCTTCTGGTGCTGCTACCGAGGCCGCCGCTGAGGAGGAGGTCGAAGAGGCTAAGGAGGAGTCTGATGACGACATGGGCTTCGGTTTGTTCGATTAAACAACTCGCTTAATTGTTGATAATGTTTTAAAAACAAAATAAACTTTTGCATTAATGTTCTCCTTTTAAGATGAGATGGACTGTGATCTTGTAGACTTCGCTGTGTACGTAAAGATCTCTGACAAGAATTGGCCAAGGTGTCATAGCATTTATACTATTTAGGTTTCTAGTATTGATAACACAGACATTTATAAGAAAACAGAGATATAGGTTTAGTCGGATACGTGTGTTTCTTGTTATATCATGTAAATTACCTTTCGTTACATATAGTGAGCTACAGCAAGCCAATTAGTTGGCGTTATAGTAGTCTGTAGGTGAGAGACTGTGACATCTCAATTCATGGTATCCTTTCCATTTAGCAACTTCTTTAACTTTTCCTTCTTGGTACCAGTCAAATTCGTCAGTTTCTGCAAGATGATCCTTAGTTTTGCCATTTCTTCTCTTAATTCCCCTCTACCAGCTATTGACAGGTTTTTCTGTATTGTTGATCTGTCACCAATTTTGGAGTTTATTAGCTTTTGATGCTTCTGAATTACTTCAACCTTGGCCTTTAAAAGTTCAACCCGATTCACCTTGTCTAACAATTCTTTTCTTTGAAGATTATATTCAATGTAATCTTCATCGTTAACTTCTGGTAAGTCTTTCACTTGTCGAATAAGATCATCAAGGAGATAGATCTTATAGTCCGTACGGATATCCACGGGGATATCAATATCAGTTACTGAGTGCAATAATGCACGTTTATTATCTGTTTGCTGGTCCCATAATTGCTGAATCTGATCTGCTGCCTGTGCTATGGCCTGTTTGGAGAAGTGCTTTTGGTAGTGTGATGATACTTTCGTGTTGACTGGTTATGCGCATGTTGAGTTAGTAACCAGTCGTGTTTTTCTGGCACAGATGACAATAAATCTAAACCACAAGGTATAATCATGTATACCATCGTAAAAATCAATCCATAGTATCAAAAAAAACTCAAAGAAACTCACTTGTTTGTAATGTCTGTCTTATGTCACGTCTGGAGTACTGCTCATCCTCAATGAACTGCTGCAACTTGGTATCAAAGTTAAATGGCCGTTTAAGTATGTGCACTTGCTGTTCAATAAACCGCGTCAAGGACAAGTAGTTTTCATGAGACATGATTTAAAATGCTGAATATGATTAATGGTTGTTTGACATGACACAACCTGAGGATGTGTTTGGACCCCTTTCTGTTTACTGAAAATGCTTTACGCGCCTACGCGCCTACAAGTGCTATATCCCTAGTGCTATGCAATTCAAGGACCCAGACCACTAATCCGCGCGAACGCTTCCCTGACTTCCTCTTGTAGAACTGAAGTTCTCTTTCTCCCAAAGAAAATCTTTAACCACCTGCGCCAGTTTCCCGAGACAGACCCTTGGGACTAAAATCGAGGGGAGCAAGAAAGGGGCTAGACCCCATGCAATAGTGGCACCCCACTCCCCGGCGTTTCCGGTGCCACAAAAAGTTTCTAGGCTTTGTTAGCCAGCGCTGGAGTCGCGGGCACGGCCGTTCCTCCCTCCGGGTCCGGTGCGGCCCAAGCCCAGTAACATCTGCCAAAGAAGGAAAAGGAGGAAAAACACGCATTCATTGATGAGGGCGTACTTGTCGCGAAGACGCTATCTCCAGGCCGCCTAACTCCAGGCCACCCACTTACAACTTGTAGTCCCAGCCTTATATTTTTTTCATAAATCTTCATTGTCTTTTTTTACACAGTCAAAAATATGCTGCCGTACTTTTGAGCTGAGTATTTTGCATATAACGTAAACGTCTTTAGCTGAATGTATACTCTGCTATAGCGAACTCTAAGCTGCAAACAAGTTGTAAGGAGGCATTGATACCCAAGCTATGGAATGGAGTAACTCTAAAAAAATCCTCAGACCATTTAGTTCGCTGATATGATCTGCATGTCTGTAGGCGGGAGACTATGCTATGTTCTTGCGTCTCTATATATATAGAGTTTGATTCGACTTTAAAGTTCTAAAGAGACTACCGCCATATCGAAAATTCTATAGCTGCAATGCAACATATCAGGTAAGCTTTAGCTCTAAATAAAAGATGGTAATGTTTTAGTTTTAAATACATACTATAGGTCCCAATAATGCAGTTTTCTATCAATATTTGTACACAATATTTCTATCGGAAACTGTATGAATGATCTAAAATCGTAGAGTTTTTTGGCTTCTATAACATCTTAAGGAAACCAGGTAAACTAGATTTTTTTTCGGTCGAGAAAAAGACTGACACCAATCTGTAGAAGTAGAGCATGCAGATGACGGACTAGTCCTGGACCCCTGCCCCACAATTCTGTTTCCATCTGCAGCACACATATATATAACCACTTTGAAAACATACCTAATTCTATACACTTATCCGACTATAACCTACCGTTATAGGGAAGTGGTAAAGAGAGTACAATTATATATGTATGTATATATATATATATATATATTGATCTATGTGTTGTGTGTGTATATATGTTATGGTCATCTGAAAAGGCAGTCCCGTCAATATAGGCAAGGAGGACGTGACATGTATTATCGCTATATACGTACAAATGGGGAGTATGATATGATTGAATTTACTGCGAATACATAGTTAGGATGCTCGATTGTGTCTTCTTGGCATTTGTATGCAGAAATGATATGCCTTCAACGTTCTTGCAAACGAGATCTCTGCTCTATGCACAACCCATGATTTTTGACTGGTAACCCCTACATTCATTCTTCCAATACATAATGCCATATCGATACCAATTGTCCTGTTATTTCCAGGTCCACATGTCTTTTTAGTCCATATTCTTGATGCAGTGTTCCTCAGGTTGTAAATTGTATACAGTCAGACAGGAAGCTGTATATGGACGCGATGGATCGCACATTTTAAGTACCCCTTTCCAAATCTCTTTATCTACAGATCCTTCTCTTTTATAACGAAGTTGAGAATCAGGGTTAATGAAACCAATTACTTTGCGATTTCTAAGCTCAAGAAAGTGGTCATTCCTGGTTTCCTGAAAAAGATGGCGAAACAGCATATACCCGAGTGTATCAATGTTTTCTAAGTTTCATTCTGCTTCTCTTCTCCGCCTCTTCTTGTTTCTTGAAGGCTGGATGCTCGTGGCTATAGGTGATCAGATCTCAGCCGCTCAGCAAATCATAACCATCCCAATCCGTTCCTTTTATATATTCAGTATTTTCTCTCCACCTTAAGACTTTAAATTGTGCTAACCTGTTCAGTTTTTCCATTCTGTATTTGTACATAACCAACACCTAGTCGTGCACACACCTATTCACGATTACTTCTCAAGAAATTATATTCTTGTATATATGTTAGATATTACATAGATCTATAACAAAGAGCTCTATAACAAAGCGCTTGAATAGCTGCTAAGCTCTTTTGATGAACAGCTTCCTTTAATGAAGATCAGCATTCACATGAAATCCCTGCAACAAAAGCCTGTACGTCCTAATCAGTCCTCGTGATTTTATATTGGGTTGTAGAGCTACCAATTAAAATATTATAGAATTAAGGGAGCTCAAGTGTCAGGGTGTACATACACACGCACACAAGAGGACATTAAAATCTATTCATTAAAGTTAGTTGGTAATCTCTAAAGTCTAGTCTGCTCACCTTGCCTAGACCCCAAACCGTTCTAACCCCCTCAGGATCTTCCATCAAGTCTCGGCCCCCTCTTTTACTGTATTCCGTCGCATGCAGGAAAAGGGGGGAAAGGGTAGGGAAAGGCGAAGGGAGACGAGCGGGAAAGCGTCAGCTGCAGTTTGAGAGACAGCAGAAGCAGGCTCAAAGGGTATGGGTATATAATTAACGGCATCGTGTATATGTAGTCTGCCAAATAAGAAAAAAACAAACTCAGAAAAACTGCAGAGAAAATTTGCGCTACATACGTCCCACTTGCAGGTCTGGTTATTGGTCTTCCCCCACGGTATATATCGTTCTGTATGCCGGGGTGCTCATCGCCAGGTGAGCCTTCGAAATCTCCTTATAAAATAATGACGCACCGTTTTATTCGTTTCTATTGTTGCTGCGGTTCACACCTCTGCAATCTTATAAATAACTGGCGTCCAGTATCTATATTAATACAAGTACGTTGATACCATATTTGGAAACTTTGTGAACCCTTTATTACAGGGCATATTATTAAATGTAAAAAGAGCGGACTTATAAATTTGTCTTACGGTTATTTATGTAACGAGTTGTAATCCATGGTATTAAAGACACTGGACAATTCGCGATTTGGCAAAGGCAAGGCGGTCGCCTCAGTCCCGGTGCAAGTGTGGAAGATTTGCCGTCGCTTCACGAATACGGTCTAAAACCCGCCTTAAACCCGCCTTTTACCTACAGTGGTCGGTACTTTATAGGTGACCTAACATGCTTGCATGGACTAGTCCCTTACTTTTATGCTGCGGCCCTGCTACAGCCTAGTCCCAAATATGCTGCTCAAGTCATCGTATCCGTGCAGAGAGGGAACAATTGTTTGGTGAATGCAAAATCTCTCCAAATCAGAAAATTCAACGGGACGTCCGCTCCTGGTCGCCTTCTTTAACCATTTAAAAGTCGGGATGTGTGTCTCTCTTTTCTCGACTCTTTGTTCATTTGTCCTTCCCTGTTTCCTTCCTCTAATATACCAACGGTCCACTACACTGTTCACCAACCCCAGATCACCTCAATATACCTGGATCCCCGGCCTGTAAACCCAACTGTGTAAAGATTTGATCCCCCATTAAATATATACACACCGAACACCCTTAACCTTCTAACGAATACATTTTACACAGAAAGGTCGCTGTAAACTTTC
Organism: Petasospora nakhonratchasimensis; assembly: GCA_030572335.1. Classification (NCBI taxonomy): domain Eukaryota; kingdom Fungi; phylum Ascomycota; class Saccharomycetes; order Phaffomycetales; family Wickerhamomycetaceae; genus Petasospora; species Petasospora nakhonratchasimensis. The sequence continues at coordinate 85,296 of JAJLZS010000013.1, read as the reverse complement.
TACAAAACTCAAATTCCCAGCGTTTATCTCTTCTCCCTTCTCCACCAAACACTCCTGTGCTTTCACTCTAGTACTATCCAAGCTCCTGTATCTGAGCTTCGGCCCCCAAGTGACACGCCCACGTTGTTGAACTTCACTTATCCCACCTCGCTGCTCCAAGCGGGAAACAATCAATCCCAAGATTCTTCCATGTCAGTCACAACCTCACCCATACACCCAATGACTGTCCCATCGGTTACCCCCGAAGAAATGGAGGATAACCTGAAGAAGGTACAATTCAAAAACCTCATCAAAGACAAGGTACTGAAGCCATCAAAACTAGCAAAGTTTGACTATGTTCGTGGCCATCACGCTCATCTTGTCATCAGGGATTCGCACTACCTCATCAAATCTCCCACTTCATTCATCACTTGTGCCTCCTGCCATAGAGGACGTGTGCTCAAAATCAGCACCATCAAAGATCTCACAACAGAGCAACTACTTGATGAGGTATACACAACCATTTCCAAAAACCCGTGCTCTAAGAGAAAAAACACTGCAAAGGAACACCAGGTGATCAGTGGTGTACAAAAGAGACCAAGGGTGGTTCCTTCAGCTTCAGATCCACCAAAGAGAACAACTTTGGAGCCTATAAACTTTGGTTCTCGTCCTTCCATGTCTGTTCCTGGAACATCATCATCTTCTGCCTCATCCTCATCAACTACGGCTCCTTCATTGATGGCCACATCGGTATCTTCATATCCACTACCACCGGCATCTTCCATTCCAACCATGCCTCATTCAACGACTGCTCCATTGGACATTCCTACTTTTGATGACTTTTTTAATGACTTTGAACCTTTCCAAAACATTCCACAAGTGCAGCAGAATTTAGACATTGCCTCTACTGGTTCCACTATGAAAGTTACATCTTTCACACTGACCTCTCTGTTCAATGCTCAGTCAAACTTTCCAGCTAACTTGGATATCTACCTCTCTCAGGCTATGGAGCAACAGTATGGTCCAAATTTTTTTACAGAAGATACACTGTTTGTTCCATTTCCAACATATGCGTGTACCCTCTTCTCTAAGGATAACAACAAGGCCCATTTCGCACGCGATGAACATTTTCAAAGAGCACTGCAGACGAGAATTCATAATTTCATTCATCAGCCAAATGTTAATTTGCACAATTTAAGGATTATAATCCTCTTTAACTTTTTCCAAGAAGGTGTGCCGGACAGACCACAGGAAAACCAGAGTCATAAGTACGTTGGGAACGTGTACGTGCTTCATTCTTTCTCCGTTCTTGCTGATTCCAGTTTGAACTTTTCGAACCTTAGGTACAGTTTCAACCACAATTACACATGGGTGAATTCCAAAGAGGAGGCATGTAAGAACAGCCTATTTGCTGAACTCATCCTCTCCAAATTACAACATGAGATCTTCATCAAGACGAATGAAGTTGCCCTGGGAACACATGTCAATCCACTAGTCGTTGACAGACCAGCCCTGATGACAGTAATCCCATTTACTACCGATGACACATTTGTTCTCAGTGCTAGCGGCAGTTTGTTTGTCGTTTGTTTTATGGCTCTGAAACTTTTACGAATTCTCATGGGCGATGAGGGTCTCCAGATGATTGGATATGTCTCCACAGTTCAATTTAACTCAAAGTTCCATCTGTATTTGCTCAGACTTATGCTGGAGCAGCTGAAGCGTCATCAGGAGACTAAAAGTACTTATAGATCTTCTCAGTTCTGAATGTTCCCTAAATTTGTGTCATTGGTCACTGTTTATTAGTATGTTTCAATTATTCTCCTAATCGGTTCCTGTTCTGTTTTCTATTTTCTTGTTTTTGATTATTGATTTATTATTCTGTTATTCTGCTGGAATATTTGAGTTCCATTTCTTTTCATTGGTGGGTGCCATATGAGTGAGTACCCAAAAGGATTTCTATTTGAACTCTGTTGTCTATATCACCTATTAAATAGCAACTAGAATTCTCCTTGTTAAATATCTTCGTAAACAAATCACACTAATAAACTTCTACACCAATTTTAAATTATATCTTATTTCCATTCAGAAAACAAATAAAAAGAAAGAAAGAAGTTCAAAGATGTAAAATACAAGCCTCTTACAACTTGTCATAGTACTCAGTGTACTCTGGAACGTTCTCCTTAAGACCGTGTCTCTTACGAGCAGCAACAACAATCTCACCAGCCTTGGAGGTTGGGTCGGTTGGGTCAGTTGGGAGAGTAGCCCAGTGGTCGAACACCATCTGTGGGAAAGCTTGACCACCGGTAGCCTGTCTCAACTCACCAGTGAAACCGAAGGACTCGTTAACTGGCAAGTAGGCCTTGACAGTGAACAATGGAGTACCTGGTCTCTGTTCCTCAGAAATAACCTGACCTCTCTTCTTGTTAAGAACAGAGTAGATACCACCAACAGCAGTCTCTGGACACTGAATTTCGACCAAGAAGACTGGCTCCTGGATCTTAGGCTCGGCCAACAACATAGCAGCGTAAGTAACTCTTCTCATAGTTGGAAGGATCTGACCAGCACCTCTGTGGATAGAGTCAGCGTGCAAAGTAACATCCATGATGTTGAATCTGATAGCACGGAGGGACTCCTCAAGAATTGGACCAGCACCAGAAGCCCAAGCGAAACCGGAAACAACAGAGTCCTTGATCTCAGCCAAGTACTGAACGGCCTTGGTCTGGTCAACAACAACGTTTGGACCGTTACCCTCTGGACCGAAACACCAGATCTTTCTAGCGTCAGTGACATCCCAACCGAACTCATCGGCCATAATTCTAGCACGGGCCTTGAAATCGTCCTTAGCAGAAATCTTACCAGACTCAATGGCCAAAGCAGTCTCCTCACCCAATGGCTCAGCAACCATGTAGATACGGTTATGCTTGTTTGGAGACTTAGACAAAGCATGCATGGAAGAAGTAGCATCAACAGTCTCTCTGTAAGCGACGACTGGTGGAGAAATCTTCAATGGAATACCAGCATGGTCGTTCTCCAAGTCCTGAAGACAAATCTCCAAGTGCAACTCACCGGTACCGGCAACCAAGTGCTCACCGGACTCAGACATGGAACAAAGAACACATGGGTCAGACTTGGACAATCTCTTCAAACCCTCGACAAGCTTTGGCAAGTCAGAAGCGTTCTTGACCTCGACAGCGACCTGAACGACTGGAGAGACAGAGAACTTCATGACCTTCATGTTGTGAGCAGCATCGTTGGTGGTGATAGTACCAGACTTAAGCAAGTACTGGTCAATACCGACCAAACCGATAATGTTACCGGCTGGACAGTCGTCGATGGCCTCGACAGTTCTACCCATCATCAAAACAACTCTCTGGATAGCCTTAAGGAACAAGTCGTTCTTGGAACCTGGAACGTAGTTTGGACCCTGGATTCTGACCTTCTGGCCGGACTTAACAGTACCGGCGAAGACACGACCGAAAGCATAGAATCTACCCTTGTCGGAAGTTGGAACCATCTTGGAGACGTAAAGCATCAAGTCGGCCTTAGCATCACAAGCCTTGATAGCCTGACAGAAGGCATCGTCAGATGGACCCTCGTACAAAGTCTCAGCTCTGTAAGCCTGAGCAGTGACTGGGGATGGCAAGTGAAGAACGATCATCTCCAAAAGAGCATCGGCAGCTGGCAAGAACTTCTTCATGACAACCTTCAAGAGAGCCTTACCCTCAAGCTCTTTCTCATCTGGCTTCAAGTTGATCTCAAGCTTCTCCAAAAGAACTGGAATCTCAGCCTTCTTGAAATTCATGATGGCAGCGAAGAGTCTGAAAATTGGGTCCAAGATGAACATGTTGAAGGCACGCTCCAATGGCTTTCCATCAGCATCCTTGTCCTTGTTGGTCCACTTCTTGGTCTTTGGGTTGAAGTAAGAGTCACCCCACAATCTGTCCATCATCTTAGACTTGTCAACACCAAACTTCTTGGAGTATCTGTTGGCGAACTGACGAACAGTGAAGGCCCAACCGTGAAGACCGGAACCGAAAGCAACTGTACCTCTCTCTGGGTAAACCTGGACATCACCAATAGACTTCTCAGTGTAGGTGGCAATGATAACGTTGACGGACTCAACAGTTCTGGCGAAAGACTGGTACAAGTCCTCCTTCTCAACCTGCAACTCAAGCAAAGCACGGTCGACCTTGTTGATAACAACGACTGGCTTGATTCTCTCACCAAGAGACTGTCTCAAGACGGTCTCGGTCTGGACACAAACACCCTCAACACAGTCAACGACGACCAAAGCACCGTCAGTGACACGCAAAGCAGCGGTAACTTCAGAAGAGAAGTCAACGTGACCTGGGGAGTCAATCAAGTTAATCAAGAAAGAGTTACCATCGGTCTTCTGCTTGATGTCCTTGACATCGTCGTCACTGCACTCAGAGTAAAGAGAGATAGCGGTAGACTTGATAGTAATACCACGCTCCTGCTCATCCTTTCTGGTGTCCATGAAACGGGCGTCACCGGCAGCCTTAGAGGAGATAATACCAGCACGGGAGACCAAGGAGTCAGTCAAAGTAGACTTACCATGGTCAACGTGGGCAATAACAGACATGTTACGAACGTTGGTGACCTTGTCCATAAGGCCACGCATTTGCTGTTCCAGATGTTAGTAAAACCAAATCATAGTAAAAAAAACCGGTGGGAGGTCTTCTGGGTCAAATATGACTACCAGATAATTGAGACGCTAAAAGGCCTAGGAAGCCAGATCTGACATTGCCAGAAATTAGTTTTCTCCATACTATTCTAACGATCGATCGTCTTCCAGTAACCTTTACAACACCTAGTGTAGGACTCAAATACCCCATCCACCCTTACTATCAAAGCAAAGAACACGTACATCGACTGTGAAGTTCACTGTGCAATTGTTAGTAATTCTGATACATCTGGAAAAAACTTTAAGCGAGCAGCTGTGGTGGATGACGCTGTGGTGGAGGCTACCACTGCCCACGCCCCTTCCTTGCCGTACTTGAATAGCCGCCAGTCGGGCGATGGCATGTGAGCTCCCTCATCATCAAACGACCGTGGTTGGCGCAATTGAAAAGCGACAGAAAACCAACTTCCCACGCTCCTGCTATCTCATTCGCTACCTTAAAATTCACTTACCCATCTTGACTAGTTTTGTTTAGCTTGAGTTGAGATGATGTTTCTCTTACAGAAGAGGGAAGGCTTTAAGAGCGTTAAAAAAAAAGGGAAAAAAGAACGAAAGCAAAATTTTCAACGCCGCCAACGCGGTTTTTTTTTTTTACTGGTAGAAATTTATTTTTGAAAAGGGAGGGGATTTTGTACGGGAAGTTGGTGGCACAGAGATCCCAGTCTAAGACTTACGCCAAAATTCGCGGCTCTCAGGGGCAAGGCCCAGCATTGCCAGAGAGTAGCGTTCTGGGATATACGCTACTCAAGATTTCAAGCTAGACAGGTGGGCTCTTCTATCACTCGGATCTTCAGGGGTCAGTCAGCATAGTGGCACGGGGTGTGAACCAAATCTGCCCCGTATTACGACCTGATTGGGTCAAAATGAATGGCCATATCTACTTGACTACAGAGCGATCATCTAGACAATTCATTATATATGTACGACAACAGACCTTGTGCCATCAGAAGGTAGACCCTCCCAAAAGAGAGGCCGCGTTGCGAGCATCAATTGGGGTCTCATTGATAGCCTGTTCCTCTTCAACAGGTGTCTCTGGGAGCTCTGGTTCCTCTGGCTGATCACAGAGTATGTCGCCTGAAATATGCGAAACCCTGCGATCTCCACTCCAGCTGTCTCCTTCTGGACCCTGGCTTAAAGTTACTGCGGCTTTCTTGACAGGGTAGGCCTCGCGTCCCAAGCGTGAGAGGCCGCCGTTTTCATCCACAAGTCTTACATCAAGTCTCACCTTCTCCAATGCCTTGAGCTTCCTTCTCTCGTACTCAATCGTTCTGATCACATAGTCCTTCATCATCAACTTCACTTCATGCTCTAAGTACTGCAAATGCTCTTGCTTCTCAATAAGCATCTCCTCTGTGATTCTCTTGATCTTGATAGTCAACTCCTCCTCGTACGCACTAGCCTCTTCCAACGACCTGATGGCCTCGTCAACTTTGATTGGATTAATATCTCTCTTCATTCTCAACTTTCTTGCATTCTCATGCTTAAGCTTCGTGCTTCCTTGTGCGGTAATCAGGTCTCTCATTAACAAGTGTCTGTTAGTCAATGCCTCTTTGATGACATAGCCATTATTGACAACATTCTGCAATCCATCACCCAGTGTGGCGAGGTCAAAAGAGCCTAGTATAGAGTCTAAATCGCCCAGTACAGTAATAGTTTTGCCAACCTTCTTCCACATATTTTGCATTCCAGGGTGGAAATTCTCCAAATTGCTCAACTCCATAACTTTGGTACCAAGTTCATTCTCCTGTTGCGCCAGCTGCTTCCTCAGTTTTGTTAGCCGCTCCAATTTCTCAATGACACTCTTAGAATTTTGGTATATTGACTTAATCAAGGGTCTAAACTCAGCCAAATCCAGTACTTCGTCATATGGTGGTTGGAACTGCTTTAATGTTTTTCTCTTGAGTCCTGATGCTGGTAATTTTGACTTATTGACAGGTGAATAAGTACCAAAGTCGCTTTCAACGAAGAACATGAATTCCTCATTACGTATTATAATTGGACTAGAAGTGACTCTGTTAAACCACACTTGAAAATTGTAAACAGTGCGCCTGTAGTCCTCCTCATTCTGAATGCCGTAATTGGTTGACGATAACGGCAATGCTGGAACGAAACACTCTGGGTTGGCTCCATTGAGGAATTTCCAAAACGTCGTAAACTCAGCATATGACTTCTTGATACCCTTATAGACTTTTTTACGGAAATGTGGTAAATCTGTGCTCAGATCAAACAGCACGCCAGGGTTCTCCTTCTTATTATTCAATGACCCACTTCTCTCCAAGGCAGTAACTTTAACCACAATCCTGTACTTGTCCTTCTCTAGCCGCTCCAGCAAGAGCGTTGAGGCATTAGTAGGTTTCGCTGTTGTATCATTCTTTTCTGGAGCCTCCGGGGCCTCATCTTCTGTAGCTTCTGTTGCAGTTTGACTTATTGTTGGTGGGGCCTCTTGTTGTGCGACTGGCTCCGCAAAGGGGTTGTTGTCAAACTCATCTGGGTCATAAGCAATTGTGGAAGACATTGAAAAATATTTATAACAATTTGTCCAGCACTTCCAAGTAAATTGTAAAGTAGTCGAAAGCTAATTACAATCTGTTTGAAAAGAATCTAGTTGGATTCCTCGTTATCTCCCACAGTTGACGTGTTTGGGATTTTGGACCTTTTCGGTGAGCGAAACCCGATATATTCGACGGTCGCGGGAGGGGGGACATCCGTGCACCTGTACCCAATTCTCGTATCCTGTATCTCACTCACCTCACCCACAAATTCTCAGGTTCCTTGCGCTTGAATTCATGAACTGTACCATTTAAAGCTTAGATAAAGAAGATAATATTTCCCAGTTTCTTAGACTTATACGTTGACAAAGTTGACTGGCAAAATGTCAAGAAGAATGATCCTGAATCCCATTAAAACGGGTGACATCGCTATCAAAGGGGTCATATTTGATATGGATGGAACACTATGTCTCCCACAGACGTGGATGTTCGCTGAGATGAGATCCGAGATTGGGCTCACTGATAGTAGCATTGATATTCTCGCGTTTATTGACGAGAAATCTCCAGAGGATAGTGTCATTGCCCATCAAAAGATTGCAAATGTGGAGAAGAAGGCCATGAATCAGATGGTAAGTATACTAGCTATGGCCAAGCACCCGCCTAATTTTTGGTCCACAATTCAGAAATGTCTACTAACTATATAAAAGGAGCCACAACCAGGTCTCACAGAACTCATGAAAGTATGTAACCTCTATTTCCTTTGCAGATAATTTTGTTCATCCGCTAATACATTTCGTTTAGTATCTCACATCCCTCAAAATTCCAAAGACAATATGCACCAGAAACCTCATTGTAAGTAATAGGTAATCCAAAATCACTCTCCATTGAAGATAACTAACATCAAAAAAGACGCCAGTCAACCACTTGATTTCGAAGTTTGTCCCAAATGAGGAATTTCACCCAATCATTACTAGAGCATTTACCCCGCCAAAACCACATCCAGCTCCAATCTTGCACATTGCTGAACAATGGGGCTTGCAACCGGAGAACTTAATTATGGTGGGTGACTCGATAGACGATATGAAGGCTGGTAACAGTGCTGGGGCGGCTACTATTCTGATAAATACCCATGCTAATGGACATGTCAGAGACATTGAACAGACAGATCAAGTCATCGACTCACTTACGGAAATTATAGAATTGCTCGAGAATGGATTCACTAGAAAGAATTAATTGATAGAAAATATTACATAATATATTATCTCAGTTGGTTCTTGTAGTGTAAAAAACTGGTAGAAAGCGCACCCACAGGACCAATTTTCTCTGTATTTATAAACGCTTTGTACCCAGAATAGTTTTCTGGTACGTTCAAAGAAAGGAGGCCAATACGCTCACAAACTGCAGAATCATTATCCTCATGGTATCTCTCAAGATTTCCAACTGTATTCCAACTCATCCAAGATGAACTCTCTTTCGTAAAAGTAAAGCTACACTTTCTAAATTTCTTGTAGATTCTCACTTTGATGTTGTGCAAGTCTCTTACCTCTGAGATGCTCACTTTTGACAATGGGTTAAAAGGAACCTGACTACCTAGCTGTTCCACGCTAATAAGGGCATTATCACTCAAGCTTGACTCAATATTAGGACTCTGTGGGATGGAATCACAGTCGTATTCTTGGTATTGAACTGGGGTGTTAACCTCACTACCGTTATATGGAGAAGCAGAATAACGTGGACTAGCAGGTGCTGGAACTGAAGTAAGTGAATGGTCTCTTAGTAAACTTTGAGCAAGCGTTTGTTGTTTTTGAGAACAAATTGTCAACTTCCTTGATTTATTACTACCAGTACGAGTATACTCGTTCACAACTGGCTTCGGTAAAAGGAAATAGATGAGCCCACGTCTCCATCCTCTGAATCTGTACTCAATGAGTGCCAAGTCATACCCAGTATTGTCAGTAAGTTTCCATCTCTCAACGTAATGTCTCTCCCACCAGTGGACTTCAAAGCGAGAGATTTTGAATACTGGGTCCAGATTCGTATTAAGAAAAACGTTGAAAGAATTTCCTGGTCTTTGGGGGTCCTCAAATACCAAGTATTGAGTGGCTTCTTGTAAATCCAAGGGATAAAGGTGGCTACTGTTTCTCAAGCTTCTCTCTCGGCGATAATTGATAATGTTCATTGCAAATGGGTAAGTTAATACCAAAGAAACAACCAAGTAAATGCTGTTCAATGCCCAAGAGAACAAGAAGTGGAACAATACAGGCCCTGTTGCTACTGTTGTAGATCGGGAATATGGCGTTCTGGTCACTCCTCGCATGGGATGTCTCGGTCTTTCCATTTTACCTGCCTAACAACTTTTGTATTTAAAACAAGGGGACGTCTGGAACATATCAAGACATTAACCATTCCTTCTTTGTAAATCGGATAAAGCGTACCTTTCAAGTCGCACGTTCTTAATCCGTGTGAATTCCTGGGGATGACACAAAAGCGGAACTCCGATTCAGTAAAAACAAAAATACATACAAAACCCCAAAGATAAACATCAAAACATGTACTTATCATAATATTATTGGTATTCAACTTAAGGTAGTGGGACATACATGGCAAATACATTAATCCATAACACACATTTCTCAATACCATTCATTCCCTCTGAACCTCAGGAATAGTAGCACTATTCACAAATGAAGATGCTGTGCTAGCTTCATTAGACGTAGATGGCGTAGATGTACGTACAGTTTCATCCCATTTCTTCTGAAGCTCAGACATACCATCGAGTTCGATCTTTTCATTGAAGAACTTCTCTGCCAAATATCTCTCCTTAAAAGTAATATTAATACTGTCACTGTCCTTAGCCTCAACGTTGGCAATTGCTTCCTTGCCAAATACACCGAGGGCTCTTTGGAAACTCTCGTTCTGTGAATCTGCCAAGTTCGTTATCGTAATAGTCTTTGTACGAAGATCCAGAGAGCGACTTCCGGAAGCCGAATAAAATCGGGTATATGGAGAACCACGGCCTCGGCCTCTACCTCTTCCACGGATGACACCTCGAGCTCTAGCCCATATACGTCCTCTTGGTACAAAAGTACTACTAGGAGTGCTCTCTAGCTTGGCCTTGTCCTGGAGAATCGCATCCGGTGTGACTTGGCTCAGTCCCATCTCTCGTTGGATTTCCTCAACTCTGATTCTAATAGTGGCTTCTTCTCCCGGGTTATCCCTCAATTTTTGCTCCAGAGTAGATAGCTCCTGTTCAAATCCAGTAAGCATCTTCTCTTTTAACGCAATAAGCTGCTTAAGTTTGTCATCACGCTCCATCTTCTTTGATTGTTTCTCTTCGAACTCTCTTTGTTTTTCTAACTGCTTGACCTTGAAAGCTTCAATATCAAATGGCTCTGGTTTTGATACTTTTTGCTTCTTGTAGAAAATTTTGATAAATCTGTTGTCAAATATTGGAGCTGGGCATGACCATGCCCTTCTTGCGCTCTTGTCAGAGAAAAACTCAATCTCTGCAATCCTAAACTGTGGGTTCAATGTAACGGTACTAATATCACCAAATCTTGTGAAGTATGATCTAAGTGCACCTTCATCAATCTTGTCTAATGGAAGGTTGGCAATTACCACTTCCCTTCCTTTGAGTACTTTACCCTCGGCAGCTAGGTTCTGCAAATGTTCCTTCTGTCTCTCTCTTCCACTCTGAACATATTGCAAGGAGTCAGATTGCTTGAGTAAGCCTTCATATATAGGATCTTGAGATTCCTGCTTATATGGTGTGTTATGCCATGCGAAGGACCCTTGTGGGGCGCTTTGTATTTCCTGTGTGTCTTCTGCTTTCATCTCTTTGCCTTTACCAAACGAAGCGTTAATTTCCAGATAGCTCTTATTATTAATAAATTCAACAATCTCCAAAGCAAAGGGTGTTGGATCCTTATCCATGAAGTCCGCAAGCGAGACAGTAAGCAACTTGGTGAGCTCTTCATCGGAGATCTTGTTACTTAATAGAGCAATAATGTAGTCAGCAAGAACATCTGCCTCCGCTTCAGATTCTCTTGACACACGTGATATAATCCATGATTTAACCAGACTTGTCTTCTCCTCCGGAAAATAAACCATATTTTGCGTGCTGGGAAAGGGTGTAAGAGAATGTTGGGCTAATCCTTTGTGTTCTGCTTCTCTATCCACTAAAATAATTCAAATGCGAGTTGGTGGTTGGTATACACGAGATGGGATTGTATGGTGCTTACCAAATAAATTATGTAATTTGATGGTTATATAACCATGGTCTTTGAACCTGTGTTTCATCCTCGGCGCACGAGTCATCTCATCATCATCATCTTCAGATATCACTTTGGAAATTGACCTCCCACCTTAGCAGGCAGACGCAATTTAATCGCATTTATTGTTAGGAAAACGATTGCGCTGTTCTTCTTCTGTCCACGCATAAATACATATATTGAAGGAACACACCAAAATGCAAAGCTCCATGTACGTTTTCACTGCTATTGGCCACCAGCTTATTGACTCTGCCACATACATTGACATTGAGAACTTTGTGGAGAGCCACCCAGTTCAGATCCGCAAAGTCCGCACCCTTAGTCCGGACCGTGTGTACGAATTTGAAGTTGTACTCTTGCTCTCTGAAATGTCCACTCCAGAGGAAAAGAAAGTGGAAATAGTACAAAAGATTAAGGAATCCATATCCGACAGTCCATTGGGCAAAAATGTGGACATCATCTTTCAGAAAAATGATGAGTTCAGAAAGGCAAAGAAGCTATTCTGCTTTGACATGGACTCCACATTGATTTATCAGGAGGTCATTGAGTTAATTGCTGCATATGCAGGTGTTGAGGATGAGGTGGAAAAGATCACAACTGCCGCCATGAACGGTGAGATTGACTTCAAAGAATCTCTCGCTAGAAGAGTAAAACTTCTAAGAGGCATTGACGGAACTATCTGGGATGATTTGAAGAAGAAGTTGGTGTTCACGAAGGGTGACCATGAATTAATGAAAGGTCTGAAGAAGGCCGGTTGTAAAGTTGCTGTGCTTAGTGGTGGTTTCTTGCCATTAGCTAATTATGTCAAAGATACCCTTAATCTAGACTATGCTTTTGCTAACACTTTGAGTACGGAAATAAATGCTGATGGCAGAGTTATCTTTAGTGGAACGACTGAGGGATATATTGTTGATGGTGAGAAGAAAGCTGATCTAACAAATCAAATTGCTGAGAAAGAGAATATTGACTTGAGAGCGGCTGTTGCTGTTGGTGATGGTTCTAACGATTTAAAGATGATGGCCACAGCTGGCTTTGGTATTGCTTGGAATGCCAAGCCAAACGTTCAAAAATTGGCTCCAGCTAAGTTGAATACAGAGAAAATCTCTGATATCTTTTACATCTTGGGATACGATGATGAGGAAATTAGCGCTCTCACTTCTTGAGTATTATTTGGGCTGTTCTTTCAGGAAACGATTTACCAGTTCTGAGTATATTTGGTTACATTAAAAGTTACATTACACGATACTAGATTTAAGAACATATTCATGCTGTGCTTGTACCAATTGTAAATGGCTCCCTGATTTTTCCCTTAACAACGCCGATAATGCCATTAAATAATAGGATGTCATCACCAACTTTAATGTCTTTTAAATTGATTTGTTTCTCGGTCACAAGCCCTTTAGAAAGCAACATATGCCTTACTACACCACACAAACATCCTGAAGAAAGAACTGGAGTAATCCAAGCCTCGTCTGGTGAGGATGGGTCTCTAAATGCAATGTTTGTGATGGATCCTTCAGTCAATTGATTGGCGGTATTATACAGCAAGACTTCCTGTGGATCAACGGCCTCCTTACAAAGCATACGATCACGAGCATCTGTGTATCTTTTTCTTCTAGTGGTCTTAAAAGAAGTGAACGGGGATATCATGATTGGCTCTGTGTCAATGTAGACATTCCACACAGAGGATGGGTAGTTCCCCGGTGAATTAAAACCATCAAGCAGATTATACCTCTGCGGTGTCAGAACCACAGTAACGTTTGCCTCGCCCTTCTTGTTTATAGTGAGTCTTATTTTGTAGGCCTCAGATTTATCCAATACTGCCAACGCCTCGTTAAGTTTCCCCAGTAGTTGCTCTCTGGTCAACTGATATCCGAAGTCAAAATACTTTAAAGCAAAATTGGTACGATGCAAGTGCTCGTCAAACAAGAAAAATGAACGAGAATTTTCTGATGTACCATCTAACATTGACGAAAAATCTACTGTCTCAACCAACAACGGATCGTAACGAATTGTGGAAAGAATCTCAAAATCTTGATCTTTGTCATTGAACTCAGTCTCAGCATAGATTGAACGGATTGAGTCAGCAACCTCTTGGTACTGAGCCTGTTTAGCTTCGTCAATTCCGTCTTTTGTCATTGTGGGCTTCTTTTTTACATAAAAACCTTGTGAATCACAATCAGTTTCGTATAAAGAAGAATTTCAGAAGAAGGAAGACAAATGTTTCACGTCATTTATATGAGCTTCCAGCGCAGTGAGCCCCATTCGATTATTATTATTCACATAGCTCATAACCATACACATTCGCGAAACTTACCTCATTAGGTTTGAACGCACATGCAAAGAGGAACAGACGACTCATCACCTATAAGAAGTCCCGTCACACTTAAGGCATCTAACCACTTCAGCACCTGACCGCGTTATTTAGACCTTCATTCAACGAGTATTGAACAGAAGCTGAGATGTCCATGTCTTCAGAGCTTGCGGCGGCCATCGAGGAGCCTGATCTCCGGCCAATATCAAGCCCCAAAGAGGTCTCTATCACACCCGCACAGCGAATGCTGTCAGCGTGTTCTGGATCAGTGCTCACGTCTCTCTTTGTGACACCTTTGGATGTCGTTCGTGTGCGGCTTCAGCAGCAGGAGCTCCTTATGCCTTCAGAAACATGTTGTAAGCGTCATGTTTTCTGGCACCCACAGTCAGTGGCGTCCACCTTGCCCTCATCCTGTTCACCATCGGCAACATGTGCGGCCACGAAAACAGCCCAATGGGTAACAGATACCACAAAGACGATACGACCATTGAAAGGGACATTGTCTGCACTTGTCACTATATCTCGCACAGAGGGTCTCACGACTCTATGGCGTGGCCTTTCGCTCACGCTATTCATGGCTGCCCCTTCAAATATTGTATACTTCACTGGTTATGAGATCCTCCGTGACTCTTCCCCAATCAAGCCATACACCACAATAAATCCGTTACTCTGTGGTTCTCTTGCCCGTGTTCTTGCAGGCACTGTTGTGGCTCCACTAGAACTACTGAAGACAAGACTTCAATCTGTTCCCAACAACCAAACCCAACTTTCGTCACTGATCAAAGATCTTGCCGTAGAAGTGAGATACCATGGCCCACAAGTACTCTTTCGTGGATTAACACTCACTCTGTGGAGAGATGTTCCCTTCTCTGGTGTCTATTGGGCCTCTTATGAGTACTTCAAGTCGACCTTTGAAAAGCACTTGCGCGTTACCAACAACTCGGAATCAGATCTCTTTATTCACTCATTCCTCTCCGGAAGTTTGTCAGGATCCATCGCTGCATTGTTGACCAACCCGTTCGATGTTGGTAAAACGAGATTACAGATCTCTAACGAAAAAGAAAAAAATATCGTCAAATTCATGTCTGATATCGTGAGGTTTGAAGGATTTGGCGCTTTATACGTTGGGTTCGTTCCTCGTATCCTTAAGGTCGCACCTTCCTGTGCTATCATGATCTCCAGTTATGAACTTGGTAAGAGATTTTTTGCAAGATCATCCTCAACATGATAGCTTGAATGAATCAGGAATTCATCATTTATTACCTCCCACTGTCATTCTCATAGATAGAGATTTGTTAGCACAAGGCCGCAGCCATACTGGCCCATAAGAACCTGTACATATATATATCTATAAACTACATTTCATGATATCTGGATTAAATGGCCTAATTAATTCAAATTCAATTATTGTACTGTAGCATATGAGTCAACTTCCCCACTGGTGATTTCCTCCTGTTAGCATACTAAGAGACCCAGGTGTGCTGTATGAGTTGATAATATTGAAACTCTCGCCACCTGGCATAGACTCTGTAGATCGTTCAGATTGCTGGTCTGTGTTGATACATGTAACATTAGTAGATTTCAAATCTGTGTCTTTCATCCCAACATATGTTGATGATCTGGGTGCTTCTAAGCTAGAGGCTTTTTTGTTGTGCTCCCCCGTAATTGGATTGATATTCTCCGTTCCATATTCGTTCTCAGGGTACTTACGTTTATCAATATACCCAGGTGTGGTGTATCCCAGAGAGTTTCCTGTATCTCTTGGATCAATATTGTTACTGTTGAATTTGTTCTGTAAAATCAACTTCTGGAGAGTTGAAGCTGAGTTTCCTCCCTTTGTGGCAAAGCTATAGCTGTCCAAGAAGTACTTACTTGACTCCTTGTACTTGACACCAGAGTTTCTCAATGTCAAGACATAGTCAACAAAGGAATTCTTCAACCCGTTGTTTACAGATCTAATAAACTGGTCTTCTACTATCTGCACTGAACACTCCAACTCTTCCAAGTTTTCCTTTGTGAGTAGCGTCACTGGACTATCTCCAACTTTATTTTCACTCTCTCTTAACTTTGAAAGCATTTTGTTTCTCTTCCATTTCAAATCATTTGTTCTCTTTTCTCTTTTGTTGACGTTACCCAATTGTCCAATGATCTGGCTTTGCTTCTTAATGCTTTGTTCGTTGATATCAAACTCAACTTCCAAGATCCTTATGAAATGATACATCAACTTCTTGGCCTCATCATTGGGTAAAACGTTAGACCAAGATGTGATATCTTTAATCAACTCCTGCTGTTGTCTCATGACCTTCTTTTCACTCTTAATCAATTTCTGGATTCTCAGATCCAACGTATGGGAAGTCAGCTGTGCACTTGGATTTAATTTCTCAAACAAAGAAAGCAAAGGAAAGGATGAAGAACCGATTCCAGCGTTAGCTACTGCGGGCGACAGTGATAACTGGGCATAGACTTCATAACGGCCTTGGGAAGATGAAGGGCGTGTTGATAATCCTTGTATTGTACTCAGATCATCAATGTTGTCTGACAATGTACCGGCAGACCCTGTAGGCAAAACACCTGACTGTGGTCTCCCAGCGGACTCCAAGTTTACAGACCCGCGAGAAGGGGAAGAGTATCGATCAGAGAGCTGGGGATAAGTCGACATTCGTGGTGGATACAAAAGTATTGGCCTTTTGTAGTACTTATTGTTTGAGAGCCCTTAATTTTGTATCTTAAGTGGGAAGTACTGAACTACAAGCAATTCCGGTACGAATCGTTTTTGTGTCAACACCGAACAATCTCCGTTGGGCTTGTAAAACAATCTGCACTAAATGCCGGGAGTGCATTCGAGAAATCTACATTTCCCTTTTCTTCATTAATATATAGTACTTTTGTTTCTTTGTGTATGTCAATTGTTGGTATGAACATAAGAGTGAAGAATCCACAGCACTTCACTTTTTAGAAACCTCCTCATCAAGGTTCAAGCCACTGTACTTCATCACAAGAGTCTTAGCACTCTGAACCCACGAGTCAACTTGTTTCTGGGCCTCCTTGGATTGACCCTCCGTCTTGGAGAGCAAATCACCAGCGTTCTTGAAGAGCTCATCTTGCTTTGTAGCCAACTGTGGCAAGGCGGTGTGCTCAACCTTGTGTGCGAAGGAGGTGACATTTGTGAATGTGTGCGGAAGGGTATACTTGAAAGCACTGAGACCAAACACAAGTGGTGCAAATGCCTTAAAGACAAAGTTTGAGCGTCTTGTGAGGATGGTGCCAGACAATGTAGCGACGAGGATGTATGCTGCAGCTGGTGCGAGGTCCTCATCCTTGTTATGCAAGTTGGCTAGTGTCGTGCTAAAGTGCTTTTCTTTTGCATGGTACATTTTTGTAAGATCATCGAGGGTGTTGTTTGTGGAAGTGTAGAAAGAATTGAAAGTGGTTCTCACTGTCTCAATCTTAGACTCGATGAAAGATGGTGAACGAACAGAGGTTCCGTTAATGAGCTTGTTTGGGCCTAAAGCCTCGATCTCTGAGGCTGAAGCAGCAATCACGGTACCTGGCAGTGGTGTAACGGCCTCCTCGTCCTCATAGAATTTACGTCCAGACATCTTGGTGGTTCTGGTTGTTGTGGTGGATTGGAGTGTCCTAGTTGTTTGTGTATTAACAAGATCTCTCAGCCGGCTTTTGTTCACAGATTCTCACGCTTTCTCACCTCCCGCGCTGAATGCTCTCGAAACCAGTTCGCGAACCGACTTCTCTCATGGCCTCTAAAACACAACGCCTATCTATAGGAGAGCTGGAACTTCCACTAATAACAAAAGAACTTCTTTTACTTCTTCTTTTCATCCTCCCACTCCTAACACATGTGCGTGGTGTATAAGCTCCCATATATTCCAAAAAAAATAAGCTAAAATAGCCTTAGTAAGCTCTTTATAGTCGTGTATACATTATAATATGTCTCTGGCAACATTGGCACCTTAAAGATAAGTGTAAAATCCCGTAAATCCCAATAAGGAAAGCTAATGCGCCTCAGTGGCAACCGATTTCTGGGAGCTTGGGACCATTTAAAAGAAGGGGAAGCTGTTTGTGATTTTTTAGCTCTTTAAGCAATCACACATATCGCTCTATTCAGCACTTTAACGAGCTCACAACGTTATTAAAAGTTAGAACAACATAATAACACTTACACCCAAACACCACCACCAATCACCACCTAACCCCGGAGCCTCGGTTACTTTTGACCGAGTCATCGGCAATTCTCCACAGCTTTATCTACTTATATCTCCACACTTTGCACTCTTTCTTCATACAACAACACATACACACAACTAAAAGAACAAAAGAAAATTGATATAAGATGTCCTGCGGACCAACAAATGCTCTGCAAAAGCTCTCCAACCACACTCAAGTGGACCGGTCCCTCCAGCATGACCCTCAGCAAAGACACCAAATGGGCACATCCTCGCAGTTCAGATCACAACATGCGAACACATTAAACACAGACTTCCAGGCTCACCAGCAGAGTCTGCAACACTTTGACCCGATGTTTGGTAAAGCATTTCAGGAGCCGGTTTACCCTAGAGTACAACAACAGCAACGGCAACAGGTGGAAGCTCCCTTGTCTTCATGGACCAACGACTTCAAGATGAACCACACTCTGGCTCATCCACACCAATCAAAAGAGTCAAACTCACAGGTTGTAAATCAAATGAACTCACAAGCATATTCCCAAGCCCATATTCAAACACAAGTGCAGCAGCAACAGCAACAACAACAGCAAATGCAATTCCACCTACAACAATCACGTTTAAACAATTCGCTGATGTATACCCCACAGTTCACATCTTCGTTTGCCGATGCAACTCGTATGACCGAACACCAACAGTTACATAACGCCCATTTGGCAAGCCAGATGAGTGACCTTGGTGAGTTTGACGCTTTGGATAAAGAATTTGATAACTTGGAAAGAGAACTGAAGAATGTGAAAATGGATGAACAACCAGAGCCGATAACACAAACAGATGTACCGGTGGATAACAATGTTGGTTTCAGAGAAGCTGCAAAACAAGTAGCGGATGTGATGAAGACCAATTCTAGCAACAACAAGTTTGCAAATTCAAAGTTCCTAGATTTAATGACTAGAGTTTCTTTGGGGCAGGTTGGCTTAAACCAAGATGAGTCCAAACTGGTTGACCAACAAGGACGCGATATCCATGAGGAGGCGCAAAACCTACAGGAATCACAACCAATTGATCCGTCACACCAGCAATTACAAAGTGGGTCACATGCTAGGTTACCAGATCCATTGGAATTTGTTGAAGACGGTACACTTGAAACCCCATTTCAATCTGCAAAGCTCGTGGGGAAGCAACATCAAGAAAAATATACCTGGGACGACGTGTATGAGGACTATAGACATGATGACACCTCGTTTTAAACAGTACTTTCAGAGAACTTCTTGCTTCATGACCAAAGACCAGTGGGATGAGATTATGTATGATCGTGATATGTTGCGATCAATGTTGGCTTAGTATCTTCATATATATATACATAACTTTCTTTGAGAATATGACATATTTATATTATGGACTTCATTTATGTATTATAACCATTTCCTCTTCATTACCCTCTTCGTTGTCACTTTCAGTATACATAAGTTTAGATTTGTTCCTGGTTGGGGATTCCTCCTCACCCAATAATCCGTGTTTCACGTCATTAACAAATGACCAAAGTGAGTATCCCCCAGTGTATGAAGAATTTTCATTTGCCTTATCCATTGCTGCTTCATTCGGATGTTTAAATCCTTCCTTATTGATACGCTCAATCTCCGTTTGCAGCAACTGATCAAACTGATTCAAAAAGTTTACTGGTTTTGACCATATGCTTTCCCTCTTTGAAGGGTCATTTCTGTGTGTATTCTTTGGTGTATTTGCATGGTTTCCGGCATTTTGAATGGCATTATGCTGTGGGGAAATTCCTTTGTAAATAGAATTACCAACCTTATCACGAAGCTTCTTCAGCTCGAGCTCCTCGGCTTCGACTTCTTGTTGTAATAATTTCAACTTGTGCTTCAGTTCAATCACCTTCATCTCCTTAGCAGCAAGGACTCTTAATGAGTCGTCTACTTCATCAAACTCAGAGGACATTATGCTAGTAGCAGTATTTCTTCTGTCGCGTCTAGACTCTGCACTGCTTTGGTTAGTACCTGTGGTAATATTGGTACTACCGGTGCCTGCAGCAGTATTAGCGACTGGAGCCATCCTGGAAGGAACTGGGGTATGGTTGGAATGGTTAAAATACGGTTGCACTTTACTATCTGTAGACGGACTGGTTATTCTATTAATCTCATCTTGTGTTGGCGTAACAACCTCTGGAGATCTTAGTCCTTGTGTTGAGCGTGCTGTCTGTGGAGTACCTGTATTGCTACTGTTAGCAACGGTATTACCAGTGCGTTTCAGATTAAGGCCCAAATTTAGTCCTCTACGCATAGAGGGCTGTCTGTGCAGAGAGCTTATTCCGTTCGTTGTATTTGAGCGGGACAGGCGCACCGGTTTGATACCTGTTGATGGGTCGATTTGTTGTTGTGGCTGCGCAATTGCTGATGGCACACCGGTTGGTCTCAATTCCATTGATTTCGGCGAGGGCTCCACCGCTCTTGTGGAGACTGCTACGCTGGAGCTCAGCGGAGCATCCTCGGGTGGGATCATGTTGCGGCAGGCCTTCGTTGGGGTTGAAATCAGAGGTGACTGCGGAGGGCTCTTCTTGGACGAAGATGGACTGGGGGAATCAGCACTCGGGGGTGATACAGATCTCCCTGTGGTTATTGTTCTGTACAACGAAGTGTCTGTATTGAGCTTCTTATCAAACTTCTCGATAAAGCGGTCAAACTTCTCGTCTTTATCCATCTAAGTGGTTCTATCTCAATGTTTGTGTCCTTATCAATGAGCGTGGGGACCATGTGTGCTCAGGAGCTAGCGTGTCTTCATAGGCTGAGTGTGCTTTTCTCTTCGCGTTTCGCGTGCACACGAGCACTGGCGATTCAGGCGCGGGATCTCACACCGTTGTTTATAGTTTTAGCTTATACACGATGCAAGATGCTATCGGTTGGTATGATCGAGGAGTAATCTGTTTCAACGTTTACATGCAGCCCTGTGTTTTTCGGGTTTTTCCAAATTTGTGCTGTGAAATAACTCAACTACAAGCCAAGCAGAGCACACACAAGCATCTGCTCTCTTCCCTTCTATCAGTGAGACGAAAGAAAGGCAAACAGAGAATTAGAAAAAGGCCACCACCCTCTAACACCCAAACACCAGTATGTGGTCCGGAACGAATCAGTCAGGTACGCCGGCTGTTTCACGTTGTCCCCTTTTACCAAAAAATTCCCCTTCCCAGGGATACAATACACGAGAATTTAACCAACAGTGACAACCACACCGGGCGGCTAAAGTTCATTTTCGAGTATCAGTGAATAATTGCTATTGATCTGTGCACCTACAACACACACAGCTAATCTTGACCGAGGCGCCTCCTCTTTCTTTCTCGCTTTCTCGCTTCCCAACTGTCTCGCTGTCTCCAACCACAATGACGCCCTTCAAGTTTGGCAAGAAGAAGAACAAGGACGTGAGTGATACGTTCTCATCTCCATCGAGCAAGCACACCCCGAAGACCCAGAAGCAGCAGTCGCCACCGACTTCAACGGTGTCCAACTCCTCCAATGGTACAAGAAGTAGGGACACCTCGAACCCCTCTGCCAGCGCATACTCACAGAGCGCGCCGCTTGGATCAACACCTGTTGATCCCCGCCAAGTGAGCCAGGGCAGCCTTAACTCTCCACAATATCAGCAACAATACAACCCTCAGCTCCACAATTACCAGCAGCAGCAGCAGCAAGTTGGAATTGGCCACGATCAGGACAACAACATCTACAGCCAAAAATCACCACAGCGCCATCACCAGCAGACTCCACACCAGAAGTATAGCTACTCTCCACAACACGGTAACAACGGTGCACCACCACCTCCGCGCTTCCAACATCCTCAAATGCAGCAACAACAGCCTCAACAACAGAATGGTGTGACTCCGTGGACCAGATCTAAGCTGTTGATCTCACCATTCCCGCGCTACAGACATGCCGCATCGCAATTTGCTAATGACAAGGGCGAAGTATTTGTCATGGGTGGTCTCCATAACACCTCAGTTTACGGTGATACATGGATCATCAAGCCAGAGGCTGACGGAAAAACATTCTCCACAGCCCAAGTTGACATCTACGACAACTCCCCAGCCCCAAGAGTTGGTCACGCTGCCACTACGTGCGGCAATGCCTTTGTGGTATTCGGAGGTGACACCGTTACAAACGATGATGGAGAGATTGATAATGATCTCTACCTGTTCAATATGAACTCCCACACCTGGACAATTCCACACCCTGTTGGAAGAAAACCTTTGGGGAGATATGGACATTCCATTGGTGTCATTGCAATCACAAACTTCGATTCCAAGATCTACTTATATGGAGGTCAACTCGATGACACGATCTATAGTGACTTATGTGTCTTCAATCTCAGCTCCTTCCGCCGTCCAGATGTTGCCTGGGAATGGATCACCCCAGCTGACACCGTCAGACCACCTCCTTTGACAAACCACACAATGGACATTTATGACAACAAGCTGTGGATATTTGGTGGATCCAATGGTAAATCATTGTCAAGTGACCTGTGGAGCTATGACCCAACAACAAACAAGTGGGATAAACACAAGACCTTTGGTGCAGTACCAAATCCCTGTGAAGAACACGCTTCGGTCATTTACAAAGACTGTTTGATTGTCTCTGGTGGTAAAGATTCATATGGTGAAGCTATTAATGACTTGTCGTTGCTCAATTTGATCACAAAAACTTGGTCTAAACTCCCTCTTTCCCTCTTGGGTACTCCAAAGGGTAAGTATGGTCACTCCCTTTCCATTCTGAAGGGTGACAAACTACTCATTCTAGGTGGTCATCTTCCAGACTATGCACAGTTGGGTGACAACTTGGAACCATCGATGGATAACAATGGTGTTGGGACCTTGTTAAATACACTCGATTTGTCCAATTTGGAGAGACTGATCCCAGGTTTCCAACAGTATAGAACACCAGGTAACCTCAGAGACCAGGAAAGATTCCAAGGTCCACAATCCATTTTCACCCCACCACAGACCAAACAACAATCTCCAGAAAAGGAGCCTTTCACTTCGCCAGAATATTATCCAAATGATACTACTTCCAGTACGGCAGTTGGTTCTGCGTCTAATACTGGTCTCGCTGGCGCTAGTTCTGCCGCTGAAGCCACGTATGGTACTCTTGAAAGAGCTACAACTACGTCTGCTGAAGATGTCTTCCAAAGAGAACGCCAAGTTGAGGCACTCGAAAGACAAACACCACAAAAGCGTCAACAGTCCTTGAGCATTCAGAGAACGCCATCCCTTGCCGGTGTTCGCACAGAAGAACAGACTTACCCACCTGCTGAAGAAGAAGAGCTGCCTCTTCAAATCCCTTCGCCTGTAAGATCGGTTACAAAAACTATCCCAGTTCCAATTCCAAAAGATGATTTTAAAGAGTCTCCATCAAAGGCAGAACCTACTATTTCAATTCCAGGTGCCTTTGAGCAACACCTTTCTACAAATTATAATGAGGAAACAAATCTTGAAGATAACTTCCAAACACCAGCAACATCTCCAAATAAGGAGCATGCTACTGTTCTTGTTCCTGCCTCTGACAACACTTCGGGAACTGCCTCTGGTCCAGTTCCCCCATACATGGTTGGTACCCAGAACAGAGACTCTGACTTTCTTGACAATTACGTGAATGCCAACTCTACACCAGAACTTGTGGACTCATCCCAGGAAAGGCTTCAGGATTTTAACAGCTCGAGGGATTGTACACAATCCACTGACCATGCAAACGAGTTCTCATCTCAGCCTCTGAGCACTAACGATTCTGAGTCCTCAAGAGTGCAATCTGCTAATACATCATCCAGTGTAAATAAAGGTACTGCGGTGATTGCTACTGGAATTGGTGCTGTTGGTGCTGTTAACGCTGGCCTCATTGCCAGCAATGGCTCCAATAAAAAGTCCCGCTCTCCTCCACTTGCACCACATGAGACACCATCTCCTGTTGGTAGCACTGGCGTTGCTCGCAGTGTGAGTATCAACCGTAATATCAATGTCAACACGGGTCTTTCTAATGCAGAAAAGATTGAGTTCCAAAACGTCATCACATCCCTTTCTAAAGAGTTGGAGACCTTGAAGATGTCTACAAATGAGCAGATGAAAGGTGCTAGTGTCAAGGTCCAGTCATTGGAGTCTGAAAATGAGCAATTGAAGCAACTGTTATCTGAACATGAGCAAGCTGCCAAAGCATTGCCGCAGACCGAGGACGGATCTGAGCTTAGAAGGAAACACATCAAGCTTAACACAGACTACCAACTGTTGACTCAAGAGCACCAATCTATCAAGTCTAAAAACGCTGAGCTAGAATCTATTTTCTCTTCTGACCTATTTAATCTGCAGAATTTGAACAATATCGTCAAGGAACAGAGTTCCAAGTTAGAGCAACAACAGAGTGAGTTGGAACAGTCAAAACATCTGAAAGATCAGTATGAAAAACTGGAAGTCAAGTATGAGGCTTTAACCAAGCAACAGGAAGCTTCCCGTGCGCTTGGTTTAAAACCATTCCTTGAGTCACATGAAGAAATTAAAAAACTTAGCACTGGCTTGGACTCATTCTTGGCTCAGTACTTGATTATTAACGAAGCCACTGGTGAAGTTAGAGCTAGGTCACTGGGTACTTCTGGAGAACTTGATCAAGGCGTAACAACACAATTACGTTCCCAAATTGATGAACTGTTAAAGGAGAATGAGACTACACATTCACACAAGAAGAGTCTTGAACAAGAACTAGAATCACTCAAGTCCACACAAGCAGAAATTAAGGCGCTTAGATTGAAGGTCGCAGAGCTATCCAAGATTGAAGAGAACTACAAGGAATCAGTGCACTCTGTTAGGACCGCCAATAGAGCGCTGCAACTTTCCCAGAGTGAGTTGGCAAAGGAGAAAGAAACTACTTCCAAACTCCAGCATGAGATTGATGAGCTCAAACTTTTCAGAGTCAAGAAAAGCTCAAGAAACGCTACACCAATTCTTACTCAACAGGATGAAAAGACCAAAACTGATGATGATGATGATGATGATGATGATGATGTTGCTAATGCTCACTATAATCTTAAGATAAGAGACCTACAAGCTGAGTTGTACATTATCAAAAAAGAAAGGGATGACCTCAAAGAGGAGGCCTTGGATTTGAAAAAGAAGCTTTACAATGCTGGCAACCCTTGAGATCCTTTGGACACGTTATAATATAATTACCAGTAGATTTCTTAATTACACTTGATTCCTAATACTTTAGTTTTGAGCAAATTGTAGCTGGTATGCGCTATAAGTCACGATACAAAAAGCAAAATTAAACATCATATTATTCTGATCTAATTACAAGAATTAACACCCATATTATTTCAAGCCGTTCAAGATCTTCTCTTTATCCTCAGTAGACAATAAACTAATCACTTCCACCAACCCACTAATGGCAGAATCGTGGTTAGTTCTAATCAACTGAGCAATGTTTTGTGCGAAAGCCTCATCCTTCAATTGTTTAACAGAAGCGTCAAGCTGCTCATGATTTTCTTCAATCCAGCTTGCAACAGCTCTGTCATCTTCATAGTCAAGAGTTGGTGGATACCATGATCTAAGTCTGGCAATCTTCTCGATTCTAGTAGCATGCTGAAGTGTTTCGCCAATTCTCTTAACCAAGTACTCCTCGTTCAAACGACGACGAATTCTCCAGAAGAAGAAACGACGAGCATTGACCCATTCAAGTTCCTTGCGAATTACACCCTTTGCCATCATACGGCCCGATCTGTCATGCAAATCAGCAAATTGGACAGATATTTGCTGGTAAATTGGAAGCAAAGCTTTTTCACGGGCAGCCAACTGAGTAGAAATCTTCTGATGTTCCTCAGCTGAGAGAGTAGTATCAGCCAACTGCTTCTTCAAGTCACCGTATGTCTTGTCCAATCTTGTCATGGTAGCAATCAATTTCTCACGGCGATACTTGATACCAACCATACCTTCTGGCTCCAAAACACCAGCTCTGGATTCAACATCAGCATACATCTCCATCATGTCAGCGTTAATAGTTGGGTCAACAACAACCCAAGAACCTCCTCTCAACTCACCAGTTGGTGGAATATATGTGATAATTGGTTGCTTGAAATCAACCAAAGCATCAACAATGAAAGATCCATACTTCAAGACCTCGTTGTACATGTCACGTTGACCACCAGAGAAACCTCTCCAGTTGGCCAGAATCATCAATGGCAGCTGTTCACCGTTATTGAAATCGTTGATTGCCTGAGCAGTCTTGAAAGCAGAATTTGGATACCAAACCTGTCCGGCCTCTTGAATCATCTGTTCTGTGGAGTCTGGGTTAGCTGGATCAGCTGGAACCAGGTTCTCAATCATACGAGTCTCAACACCAATGACACCAAATGGAATACCACCCAATCTAGCCCTACCAACAACGACACCCTTGGCCCAGCCAGTCAATGTCTCTTGGAAAGAGTTCTTGTCAAACAAACCAGTCTCAAATGTACCATCCTCAGTCTCACGCCCAGCAATCATCCATCTGACATCGTACTGTTCGTTACGAACCGGAGCATAATCGATGTCTCTATCCCAGTTGTCTTCTGGTGACTCCAAAATTGGAACAGGCATGTTGCGCTTAGCTGGAACATAGGACAACCAGTTCATGATCTTCTCAACACCAGCCAAGTCATCTGGTGCAGTTAAATGAGAAACACCATTTCTATGCATAATCTGAGTACCACCCAACTGCAAGTTAGAAGAGTAAACTTCACGGCCCAATAATTTGTTGATAGCTGGGGCACCAGTCAGAATGATCGGCTGACCCTCAATCTGAATAGCTCTTTGACCCAATCTGACCAAGTAAGCACCGATACCAACAGATCTGCATGTGACCAATGTAATAGTGAAGATGTCTTTGTAAGCCTTAGAAGTGGCACCGGCAATAAGACCAGAGCCTCTCAAACACTCAACACCCAAACCATCATCGGCACCAATAATGGCATTAATAACGTGTCTGACTTCACCCTCCTCTACAATTCTCTCTGTGACAACACTCTTAGCCTGGTCGTTCTTGACCAACTTCTCCATACCCTCATCAGATAAGAATAAGTATTGGAAGCCCTTGTCTGGGTTGCCCTCTTCATTCCAAGCAACCTGGAATAATGGGATCAACTCTTCAGCAACGCCAATTCTGGCACCAGAGTTAGCAGACAAGTAAATTCTTGGAATACCAAGCTTTCTAGCAAGCTCGGTAACCTTGTTGAAGAAGTGGTCTTCTTGTGGACCGAAAGAACCAATCTTGAAAGTGATATCGTTTGCAACAACCAGAATTTGACGACCTCTTGGATATTCTGGTGTTTTCACCAAAATCTTGAAGCCAACCATACCAATGTTGTTAGCGCCTGGTTCTCTGGAAACCTCAGTCAAAATATCATCATCGTCCAAAATCAACTCAGTGGACTGGAAGAAGTCATCTGGAACTTTAGCATCTGGAGCATATCTCTTCCACTGAGACAAGGTGGTCTGACGAAACAACTCTGGGAAATCGTACACATAGGTGGTTCCCATCAGATGAGCCTTGTAACGCTTTGGTTGCAATTGCTCCTTGGCTGGATATGGTGAGGAAATAGGTCTCAAGTGCATAGAACCTGGTGCGCCAATAGACTTGAATACCCAGTCACCGTGAGAGTTCTTAACCTCCATATACAACTCAGATTTGATAACGTAACCAGAAACGTTATTGATCATGGCTCTCAATGGGAATGGAGTGCCAGTCTTTGGATCTGTGCACATGATTCTAATCTCAGCAGCAGCGATACGCAATCTCCATAATCTTCTGCCAAATCTCTCCAAGAAACCACCAAAGGCAGCTTCGACATCCTCAGGCAAAACGTTGAAGACAGCAGAGAAATTGATGAAAATGTGGTTCAAGTCAGAGTTGGATGTGTCAATAACCTCTAAAGCATCCAAAATATCAGACATTAATCTATTGGCCTCGGAAGTCAAGTACTCCTGGATGGTGATGTCATCACGAATACGGCCAGTTCTGATAATACCTCTGGTGAAGAATCTCTTGTCAACAGGAGAGTTCTTGCCAATGGCTTCGTAAACATGGATATTTCTGTTATCAGTGAAAACCGGCTTGACATTGAAGTTAGACAACCTGTTCAATTCGAGTTGGTAAGCCAAGGCTGGTTCAATATGACGAATTGTTTTGTCCTCTTTGTAGTCTGGACCTCTGAAAGTGTAGTATCTTGGATAAGAGCCATCATTGGAACCAAAGACGAAAGTGATACGACGAATGGATGTAGCAATCAGGTCCTCCTTGGAGTCAGCAAGAATGGTAGATAATCTCTCCAAGATCTCCTCCTCGGTCTCAAATCCATCTGAGTTAGCAACAACAACGCTAGCGACATTAGACAAAACAGCATTATTCTGACCAGATCTGTTTGGAGCTGGACCACGAGCAATTGTTTTACGTGGGATCTTCTCCAAGCCTCTGGACAACGACTCTTCGACATCGTCCAAGTGATGAGCAGGGACCAAAAGACCAGTTCTCAATGGCTGAGAGTCATCTGTAGAAACAAAACTCAAGTCGGAAACAGAAACAGCTCTACCCATAGCAGTCTTCTGACCCTTACCTTGAGGAACGGCATTGAAAGCAGCATCAGACAAAGATGGCAACTGGAATCTCCACTCAACAATTGGTGGTTCGTTGGAAGCAGCACCAGTGCTATGATAAGTCAAGTTACCAACGACATTGTAGGCACGGTAAGCACGACGAACGTAAACCTCGGAGGCCGCGGCAGCGACATATGGGTTCTCATGGACCAAGAACTGCGTCAAAACGTCAAAGACGATGTACTTGGAGTCAATTACGTCCTTCAAAATCTCTAGTTGTGGTGCACGGTGCTCACTCTCAATAGCACCATAGCTTGGCTGAACAACAGAAGACTTCAAGATATGCTCTAATTGTTCAGATCTCTCCTTTATAGATGGCAATGAGCACTGGATCAAGATCTCTCTAGCCTTGATGGAAACTTTAGCAGTGGCCCGTGACTCCAATTCCACAATCTTTTTGAGTGGAGCACGCAAAGCGTCTGCAACTTCACTCTTCTGTTGACAAAGTGGCTGGTAATGTTTCAAGATGGCCAACAGCAAAGAGTTCTTAGAAGAACATCTAGAGTGGGACAAAACAATGCTAACGACCTTCTCCAAATCAGCCTTGTTCTCGTCACGCAGCTTCAAAATGACATCTTCCTCCCTTGTGTTAGAACCGGTGAAAAGAGATTCGACGTCGTAGAACTCAGTAGATAATTCTGCAAAGACAGAATGCTCATGGGCATCCAAACCCTTGGAGTAACGCTGGGCAATGTCAGATAATGGAGCAACAACCTGACCAAACAAGGCACCTGTTTCTTGAGATGGGGCAGCCTTTTCAAGTATCTTGGTAATTTGTCTGGCAGGGAACGGAGCGGTTCTCTGGGAGGATCTAGAAACCAACCCAGTAAGCTCCGAGTCAAGCTTTGCTGGAAGTCTTGAGTGCAAAGCGGAGATCTGTTGGTTCCACTCAGAATATGGCAAAGCTGGGTCTCTCAAAATTTCAATCAAGTTCTGTAAAGTGGAGTTCATGACCACCTGGTTGTCATAACCAGCCAATGTATTCTTCAATGTAGATAACAAAGCGTGGAATTTATGGACCGGTTTGGTACCCTGAATAGTTGGGGAACCAAACGGAGGCAAGATGCCTTCAAATGGCAAGGCATGCTTAACCTTAGATGGATCATCCAAAGCAAGAATGGCAAGGATGTCACCAGCAGAAACATTAGATCCTGGCTGCTTAACAAGTTGCACAAGACCAGCCTCCTGGGCAATGAGTGGCATACACATCTTCATGACTTCTACTTCAGCATAAGCTTGACCAGCATCAACGTGTTCGCCGTTCTCAACCAAGTACTTCACCAACTTACCTGGAGAAGGGGTTCTTAACTGCGTTGGATCATTCTCAACCTCCAACAAACAAGTCTTAGAGTCAACGGACAATCTGGTAGCACCAACCTGTTCCTTCCAATAAACGGTATGAGACTTACCATCTAAGGCAATCAACAAACCACCATCCGACAACTGCTTGACGCCAACTTCAGTCTTCGAACCATTGATGAATAAAGTGTATCTGTCAATAGCAGACTGAGCAGCAGTAAACTTGTATCTGTATCCTTCATAAATGAACTCAACTGGGTAAATTGTCTTCAAGACATCCTTACCTGGAACTTGTCCCTTTTCTAAAGAAGCGATGTAAGACTCGCGTGCCTCCTGTGACATAATGTGAGCCTTCGTGACAGCACCACAAATGGTAGCAATAGTACTGTCAGGTCTCTCTGCAGTTAATTTCTTGGAAATCAACTCATCTAACCAGCCGGTAGTAATAGTGTTGTCTTCAAAGTCAGTGGTCTCCAAAAGCTTAATTAAGTACTCAACAGTAGTCTTAAAGTCACCTCTAATGGACAGCTCCTTCAAAGCAACAACCATGTGCTTTCTAGAAGCCTGTCTGTTTTCACCAAAGGCAAAGATGTGACCAAACTGGGAGTCAGAGAATGAGTGAATAGAGGAGTGGTTGGCGACAGAAAAGTAACCCCAAACGTTAGAGGAAGATCTGAAGTTCAGCTCTTGCAAAGAGCCACCGGATGGCTTAAAACCTTCGCTTGGGTCCTCGGATGTGATACGACAGGCGGTACAGTGGCCCTTTGGAACTGGGCGTCTCTGGGAAGCCTTAGAAGCCTCAGACTCAAAGTCAAAGTCGATCTCGGTTGATGTATGTGGGTCGACACCGTAGAACATTCTGATATCGGAAATTCTATGAAGTGGAATACCCATAGCAATCTGCAACTGAGTAGCTGGCAAATTAACACCAGTGACCATCTCAGTGGTTGGGTGTTCAACCTGCAATCTTGGGTTCAACTCCAAAAAGTAGAACTTATCATCGGCATGAGAGTACAAGTACTCAACTGTACCTGCAGAGACATAACCGACTAGTTTACCCAATCTGACGGCAGCTTTCTCCATCTTTGTGAAAGTTTCGCTCTTAGCAACGGTTACAGGAGCTTCTTCAATGATCTTCTGGTGACGTCTCTGGACAGAACAATCACGACCAAACAAGGAGATGTTCTTACCGTACTGATCAGCAAGCAACTGAACTTCCAAATGTCTGGCATTACCGGCCAACTGCATGATGAAGATCGGAGAACCCGGAATTTCGTTAGCTGCTTGATGATACAAAGACTCAAAGTCCTTCTCA
Organism: Petasospora nakhonratchasimensis; assembly: GCA_030572335.1. Classification (NCBI taxonomy): domain Eukaryota; kingdom Fungi; phylum Ascomycota; class Saccharomycetes; order Phaffomycetales; family Wickerhamomycetaceae; genus Petasospora; species Petasospora nakhonratchasimensis. Next base: position 54,077 of record JAJLZS010000013.1, on the reverse strand, counting down.
TCATCAACTTTTCTGATACCTTTACCACCTCCACCTTCGGAAGCTTTGATCATGACTGGGAAGCCAATCTCTCTGGCCTTCTGTAGACCTTCTGCTGGAGAGTTGACACAACCCTTAGCATAGGTGGTGTCGTCAACGGAAACCAGTTGTGTTTTTGAGTCAATCTGAACTTCTTTGACACCGGTACCAGACCATGGGATACATGGAACATCAGCGTGCTGAGCAACAATGGTAGAGGAAATTTTGTCACCAAGAGATCTCATAGCGGAACCTGGAGGGCCAATAAACAAGATTTTTCTCTTTGAGGCCGCCAACTGTTCTGGCAATAGAGGGTTCTCTGAGGCGTGACCCCAACCAGCCCAAACGGCATCGACCTCTGTTCTCTCGGCAATATCAACAATTAAGTCGACATTAGCGTAATTGTTGTTGTTAGTGCCACCTGGGACTTCGACGTACTGGTCGGCCATTCTGATGTACTCAGCATTGGCATCCAAATCTTCTGGAGTGGCCATGGCAACAAACTGAATAGTTCTCTCATTACCAAACGTCTCATAAGACCATTTTCTGACAGATCTGATCTCCTTCACGGCGGCAATACCGTTGTTTGCAATCAGAACCTTACGAACTACTGTGTGACCACCGTGTTCCTTAACAAAGTCCGTGAGAGGTCCAGCTTCAGCAACATCAAGAGTGTTCAAACCAATAAAGTGTTGTGGAATAGTTTTATGGAGAGCGGAGTAGTCTGTTTCCACCTTCAATGAAGGAGTGGCAACTTCGCTGATATTGTCTTCACTCATGCTGTGGGATCTGTATGTGTGAAAAAGTGAACTGTGTGGTGAGGGTAGCAATGAAGAGAGCTGATAGTGGGTGGCTGAAACTGCTCTCGTTGTACTCGTTAGGTGACGGAGTGTAGTGGGTCCTTGTGGACGTGGTGGGATTCTCCAAAGTGGGGTTGATAGTAGTCTTTGAATACTGGAAGAACTGTTAGTACACTGTTTTTCACAAGCATGCAATTAATGCTTGTTCTGTTCCGTTCTGTCCTTGATTCCAAAGCGTGGGGCAAGTGATGAGTGTATTCAATAACTGTCCTGTTTTATTTTTCTAGAAGAACTCAAAATCCCCCTATAATTGAAACAGAAGTATCTTAATATCCAGTGATTATCCTGTATGTATTTACGCTTTTGTTGTATTTCTCTGCAAATGATGATGTATGTTCAGCGCATAACCAGTCCTGTCGCGGGCATGTGTACTATAATCGGTGGAGCCCAACAAAGTGAAAATGTGTTGAAATTTTTTGGTGTGGGACACATACATCAACAAAAGGCCCAGCGCGCGTTTTAGGAGAGTGAAAGAGCGCGATGAGGGTGATAGAAGGGAACTTCAAAGAGGACGGCATAGCAATTGTATTCGTAGATAGGTTTCTTCATCTGTGTGTTATATGTATGGGTTCGAACTCAACGCGTAGTTTGATTTTTATGCCTGAAATCTCGGTGGGAATTGCAGAATGAGTAGCAGATAACGAGCTTATCAAAAGCCAGACGCTTCGAACGAGTAGTGTAGCAGAACAGGGAGCTAGCAAAAAGAGAAGGGTTGTTTTTGTTTACTTACTTTTCACAAAGACGTAACAGAGCTAAGCAATATCCTTATTGTACCGGGAGCGGGTGTAAATGTGGAAGGTATGTGCGATGAACTTGGACAGCCTGTATGGATGAGCTATATGGCGGCTGATCTGTAGTTCAAGCGTACAAAGTGCAAAGAATTTGAGGGAAACGAGCAGGGCGGGCTGTAACTGTGTCTGGGTGGGTGGGTGTAGGTTAGACAAGTGAAACAACTCGGTAGGTTTTCCTTAGCTTCTTTACTTTGCTGGGGGAATTTGCTAAGCAGTGGGAAGGTTGTAGTTGGGAGGGAAAAAGGAAGATGATCCGCTTATATTGAGATGAGCCGAACCGCAAACCGGGGGAGTCTGCACCAAATATCGCGCGCGCTTTGGCCGTTTGTTGAGCTGAACGCCAACAAGCTGAAATGGTTGCCCCGGTTACAGACATTGACGTAAGTGCTCTGAGCTCTATACGTAGCGCTATAATAACTTTCCCAGCTTATAGAAAGTTCGGTTCACAAAGCGGAAAGAAGTGTCTATCAAACACGTCACACTGTGTGCACGCACTGTTAGAAAGCTTGTTTGTGAAGTGTAAATTTGTTGAAGATGATCTCATACATCTGGCCTCCGATCTCACTGGTGAAAGAAAAAAAGGGGAGTCGATTAATGCCGGACATATCGAGCATTGTAGGTTCGAGAGTTTTAGTCATGGTATGATGCAATGTCAGTAAACAATAGAAGCCGTGCTATCACAGATCTACTATTAAGCACATCTCTCACTAAGCAAATCTTATTGTTCCCCCCCCCCCCTTTATTGATCGCATCGCCCACCGTGCTCCTCCTTCAGAAACACCTGTACACCTTTAGAGTAATTAAGTGCTAGCGGTGTTTGGATGTTTTGTGTTGTACCCAGGTGGAGGTGGAGGTAAATGTTCATTATTAGTATTAATATCATTAAATTCATATCTGGATATGTTCATGAACATTGTTTTAGTTTTTCAATAAAATTATTTTTAAAAATAAATCTTCTAATGTAGTTATTATGGAAATTTTTATGAACTTCAGTTTTTATAGTAATAAAGAGTTGAATATACTTCCCAAATACAACCAGCTTTTAAAAACAGAAAAGGCATCTGATGAAAACATTTACATTTTTATTTAAACTGAAAAATTGATGTTAAGCACACATAACATGTTAATTTCAAAAGATTATCACGAGCAATATAACTGAAAGATGAATCTCAAACATGATTATATATAAACTTTAATCACACCTGGACACCATGACTGAAGAGGTAAAGCGCTGTTAAAGAATAGAGAAGGTGATAAAAGTACCTGTGTAATGTCACATATTTTGGAGTTTGCCCTTTGAAGTCTTTCCCTTCAATTCCCAGATTATTTATAGAAATCTTCCAGTAGTGACAAATACATGAAAACCCTAGCTAAGTATAAAAAGTTGTTATTTACAATGATATTAACATTTGATTGTGTCTCGAACCGCAGAGCAGTTTCCTAGCTCATCCCTGAAAAAAAATTGGGCAAATCAAATGCGGTATAAACATCATCACGCTTCGAATTTTATAAAACATAAGCTTATGGAAACACGTATTCTATTTAAGATGCTTCGATCTCTTAGAATTTTTCGAGATTGTAAAAGGGTGAAGTTGCTTCGGCTTCAGTCAACTACACAGCCGAGAAAACTTGAAGGTATCTGGGAACATGATACCGACCCAATGGATGTGACAAAGTCCCTCTCTACAGAAATGACTACACTGCCATTTGCTTATAGAAAGGAAAGTGAAACTTTTGGCCAGCTAGTAAGGGATCATCACTATGATCTTAGCGGTGTTAATGACTCAAAAGTTAAGGTTGTTACTCGCGAGGAAGTTATGAAAAGAAATCAAGAGATGAAGAATAAGGACCTGTCAATGCTGGAAGGTACATCAGCACAAAGGCTCCATACGAAGACCATCGAAGCCCGCGTCAACAGAGGCCAAATAAAGATTCCAGAGAGAATTACAAAGAGTATCTACAACCACATGCTTGCTCTTAGATTACCAAAGGTACTGAGATATCAGGTTGCCCAGCAGTACGTCAAACTGCGAGACGCACAAGTATACTCACCTACACGTAAAGCACATGAGAACGATGTGCAAATTGCTGCATTTTTTGCCCAAGACTATGCCTCATCATATCAAGTGCTCAGCGAGTTAAAGAAGCGTATGCCAGATTTTAAGCCAGAAAAGGTTTTGGACATTGGATATGGACCAGCTACGGGAATGCTTGCCCTTAACGAGATCATGGGCCCTGAATTCAAACCACAGAGAAAAGAGGCTGTGATTATTGGACATCATGGAATGCAGGACCGTGCCAAAGTATTGCTTTCGAGACAACTTTGTGAATACCCTGGTGCCTTAGAGAACTTGTTCAATGAAGAAGAGATGGCAGAGGGAATTCACCGTGATGAAGATGTACTTTTTGATGATTTTATTGGTGAAGTAAAGACTAAGAAGATTAAAATAAAGACTAAATTATATGGTGAGCTAAACACCACAAAGAAGTACAATCTTATTATTGCACAACATCAGTTGTTACAGGAACCAGTTCGATTTCCATATGAAGTTGATGACAACATTGATGCTCTCTTGAAGTGTTTAGAACCCAAAGGTGTGCTTGTGCTTATTGAAAGAGGAACTCCATTGGGATTTGAGTCTATTGCTCGAGCTAGACAGATAATGATCAGACCAGAAAGATTTGAAAATGAGAGTGGAAAGATTCCAAGACCATATATCAAGGGTTCTTCCGTAAAGCCAGGTTCCTCTATTGAGTACCACCAGAATGATGAATATGGATCGGGGAAAAATGAACTGCTCACTGAGGACTTGGTAGACGAATTGAACGCTAAGTTTGGCAAGATATCCGAAACCGACTTGGAGTTTGAAGATCGCATTTTGGATGACGCAGAGGTTTTGAATATTGCAGATACACGCTCTGGTGGTAGACCAGACTATCACATATCCATTATTGCTCCATGTGCTCATCATAAGAAATGTCCATTACAGACTTTGAAACCACAGTTCTACTCCTACCCTACCGGTAAGAAGCTTCAGTGGTGCCATTATGAACATTCTGTAGAGAGACCAAGGTATTTGATGGAGTTGAAGAGAGGTCAGGTGCTGTCTTCACTTTGGGAGAAGGCTGATGAAATTTCTCCATCAAGGGGATCCACTGGTTCAGGAAGGGTTGGTGCCAACAATTATGAGTTGACCAATTACTCTTACTTGATTGCTCAGAGAAGTGCGAATGATAAGTCCACCCTGGATGACATTGAGATTGAGCGTGAGAACACCTCTCAGGATCTCAAAGTTGGAACTGTCACTAATGATTCTACATTATGGCCTCGTATTCTTCTGAATCCAGTAAAAAGAAAGGGCCATGTCACCATGGCGTTGTGTGGTACAAGTGGTGAGTTTGAGAAGTGGACAGTAACGAAATCCTTTAACCGTACTGCTTATCATGACGCTAGAAAGGCCCATGCTGGTGATTTGTGGCCTTTGGATGCGAAAACCAAAATATTGGGAAGATCCAACCAGGATTTCAACATGAGGGAAAAGCTGGAGAATTACGAGAAAGAACTCCTGTTGAAGATCAAAAAGGATACCAGGTTAAGAAGTAAGAATGGAAGAAAGCAGTTTGAAGTAAAGGCTATCGAAATGATGCAAAAAGGTGAAGAGACACCGGAGGAGATGATTGACTTCTATACGTCAAAGTTTAATATGTCCAAGAGACAGAGACAGATGGATAAAAAGAGCGGCATCCGCGAGACTTACGATTGAATGATTAAAACACAAAGTGTTATTCATAAGATTTGTACATAGATATGAGTAACATACAATAAATGGGACTTTACATATTTTTCCTTTCTATATATACAATGTAATCTGCTATGCAAGTCTTATTATTCATACTCATAATCTTCGTCTTCTTCAGCTTTACCTTCTTCGACATCTGCAGTTGTAGCTTCGTTTAATTTGGTCAGCTTGGACATCGCTTGTACCACAAATGGTCTGATCTCATTGATTTCTATGAGTGATAAGTTATCTAATTGCAGGTGTGATTCGTTAATTAGCTTAAGACCCTTTTTGATTTTGATCAATCTGATCTCCTTAAGATCTTGCACAAGTGATTTTAGCTTATGTGATTCGTCACTCAAGTCGTCGGAAGCATTCTCAAAGAAGATCTTAGAGACTTCTAACCAATTGTGTGGTAGTTTAGAGAAGCTCTCTGGTTCATTTACCTCAAAGTTGTATAATTCCTGGAGTTCTTTGTGTGATAGCCACTGTGGTGGGACAATGGAACACTTGCGTTGAGATTTAAGGATTAGTGCAAACCACAGTGGAACTTCCACTCTATTCATGGCTCTAATGGAGGGAATTTTGTCAGTTATTAGATTGATACTGTTCAATGTGTAACGGGGTAGGATCATGATCATCTCGTTCTCTGTTAGGAACTCGATCTCTGCGGGCGTAAATGTGTTTTTGAGGGCGTTCGGAAGAGACATCTTGATGGATTCCACTCTTTCAGGAGTTGGATTAGTAATATAATCAGAAAGAAGATTTGTATAATTGGTAACGGAGAGGTGACAGTATTAACACTAATGATAATGTGTTCCAGGCTTAACGCGTCTTGTTGAGTGAATCACAGAAAGTTTGGTGCACGCGAAATTAGAACTTCGAACAAAACTGAAGTAAAGGAAAAGTTGGATTTATATTTTCTTTTGCCCGACATATTGCTTCCGCCCACTCAATCTGTTCTTTCGTTTTGGTGCTTCAGAGAGTTGTAAATGTTTTCCAGAGCTTCGGTTCGCTCGGTTTTTTGGCCTGTGAGAAGTCATAGACTTGTTTCTTCGCTTTCATATGTGGAACCATTGCTCTCCAAGAAGGACCATGAAACAAAACTCAAGAAACGCTCCAACGACAACAAGGAGCTTATACTCTCCATTTTGAAGCTTACGACTACACGAAGAGAGACAAAATTTTACCTGAACAAGTATTCCACTCAGAGCGAGGAGTCTGGCATGAGCAATGGACCACATAGAGTCGTCATCATCAAGTTTAGAGGCAATATACTAGACTATGAAGCAGAACAGCTTAAAAAGTTCAGTGCTACCTTAGACTACTTAAAACGTCTTGGTGCATCGCCAGTAATTCTGTTGGACCCAGATTTCCTTGCAGGAAAACATGATTTTAATTTTTCGAAGATGGACAAGTACATCTTCGACCAGTTTCTGCATTTAAACCGAACACTCTCTACAAATACAGTCAAAATCACCCCACTCAGAACTCTTTTAGAGACGAAAGGTGATGATAAATTGAAACTTGAAGTTCCAAAACAGCTTCTTGAGTCTCTCACAGATCGTCACATTCCAGTTCTGTTTCCTTATGTCACTGATGTTACCAGTAAAGAATGGGTTGTTGGGTCCACAGATTACCTGGCAAACCTTGTCCCAGAGCTCCACAATTTGAATAATGAGAGGACAAATGATGTTATCACAGTCGAAAAGATTATTTTTATTGATCCGCTTGGTGGAATACCTAGCATTGAACGTTCAGCTGCTCATATCTTTATCAACCTCAATCAAGAATATGAGCAGATCTCTATGCAGTTAAACGTTGGATATCTTAGCATATGGGAGAAAGAAATGCATTTATCAAACCTCTCATCCATGAAGCGCATAATTGATTCCATTAATTACTCAGATCTTACAGGAGTAATAACAACACTCAAAGTCGCTAATGAGACACTGGACATGAATCCGATCATTTACAACATCCTCACTGATCGTGCATTAATCAGCTCTTCTTTACCAGCTGCGAAATATGCACACAGGCTTTCGATATCTAACAAGGTGTCCAAGACAACTATAATTCGTAAGGGACTAGAGGTACGTCGTTTTTCATCGTTTGAGGACATTGACATCGTTAAATTCAAAGCACTCATTGACGATTCTTTTAAACGGTCATTGAACATTGTTGATTACTTAAAAAGAGTAAAGCCAATTTTGGCAACTATTATTATTGTTGGAGAGTATGATGGTATTGCTATTGTGACAAATGAGACATCACCAGAAACAGGGATCACAGTGCCTTATTTGGACAAGTTTGCTATATCTCGTAATGCTCAAGGTTCACTGGGTGTTGCAGATGTCATCTTTAATTTATTGAGAAGACAGTTCAAGAATAGGTTAATGTGGAGATCAAAAAAGGTCAATCCTGTCAATGGCTGGTACTTTCAACGGTCTATGGGAAGCTTAGGACTAAATGATAGTGAATTTAGAGTATTTTGGAGAGGGTCAGATGTTACCCAGAAGGAGTTAGAAGCATATGTGGATATTGGTAGAATGATCGTGCCATCATGGGAAAATTAGTAACGTACATATGCTTTTGGAGAGAAGAGATAATTAATGATTTAGAAATAGGTACATGCATATCATAACAATCATTTCTGTAAAGTTTTAAGGATTTCTTTAGAGCGGATTAACTCAATCAGAACCGTCAATGTGTTGACCAATGAATTCTCCATACTTCTCATCAAGCACATATCCAGCAATATCAGATCCTGTGAATTTGATACGTTCACCATTATCTAAAACTCGCCGTAAAAGCTGAAACTGCTCAGCTTGTTTATCAACTGCAAAGCTCTTCAGGTATCCCTTCTCCACATTGAAAGTGATCTTAAAATCCGGATGACTGACATCAATCTCAAATTTTGGGGTACTTCCGTACGTCCACTGCCATTCTCGCAGCTCCTTTTCAGTGGTAAGGACGTCGGCGGGGAGATCGTCCTCATTAATAGGAACAATTTCAACTTCATTACCGAATAGCTTGAAGAATCCATCAGCTACAACTTCCATAAACTCTTCATTCTCTAATCCAATATTCTCCACTGGAGAAGGAACGCTGTCAACAGAAGAACATCTGAATTGAAGATTCTGGTCTCTTTGTTTAGTGTCCAGAAGCTGCTTCAAAACATCCAACTTAGAATCTAACAGCATAGTACCGTGGTGGTAGCTTTTCCCTTTGGAAATCTTGAATGCAGAGCCTGACACTTTCTTACCACCTTCTTTGGTGATTATATCACCTCTTGCATTCTGAGCTAATTGTGCACCAAGACCAGCGTTATTGATACAGTCCACAATAACGCTTCCAAAGAAGGTCCTATCAAAGTCCTGTCGTGTAGTGATATAGCTATAGTTCACGTTTCTCAAATCATGAACAACAGTTCCTCCGCCAGAACGTCTTCTCAGCAATGGAATTTGTAATGAATTTAGCAAGGAAATGTTCGATTCCTTCCATGGGTTTTGGTTCTTTCCAATAATGACACATGGTGAGTTTACGTAAAAGATGAGCCTGTTAGCACGGAATGGTGTATCGGTAGGGGTATGAATAAATATATAGTCCTCTAAAGCAAGATTTTTGAATGGATTTGTGAATGTGGAAATAAAAATTGCTGGTTTGTTTTGTTGAATGACGTACAAGAGGGGTTTGTTTTCACGTTGAGGTGGATTATTACCAAGCTTTGTTGCCGGTCTATCAATGACATTGTCCATACCATACAAATCGGCCATTTCTCTATTGATCTCTACAATTGGATCATCTTCATAATGTGAGTTTACATCATTATTAGTAGAGTCACCTGTGAACATATCTGAGTAGAAACTGTTTAACTCTTTGTACTGATCGTCTCCCTGGAGGTCTTCTGCTTTGAAGGGAGTCGTCTTGGTACTTAATCCCCGTAACAATGCGTTTCTCCCTAGCAGACGAAGATGGCCCAGGGGCGTCGAAGTGAACATCTCGAAACAATAATGTACAGAAGATTTCTGCTTCTGTTCAAATTCCTTTCTTTAGAGTTTTATACCGATGCTTTTGTGATGTGGCGAGCCAGACCATGTTCGAATTCTCGCGCTTAAAGAAGAAAAAAAAACTGTCATCTCATCATCAGCTTGATCAACAGCAAGAGTACTATGAGAGAGACACACACAACAATGGACGGAAAATACCCATTGGAGCGTTTATTAATATCTCGTTCTCACACTGCTGCAAAGGCTGTCGAGCTTTTGCAACAGCGGTACGCTGTAAACGACAAGCCAACACTCTCATTACGTCCAACTGAGAGTGAATCCACAGAGAAGAAAAAACATAAACACTCGAACCAGGGTCTGTTGAGGTCGATCCGTGAATCCAAAGCTGTGGCGAATAAATATCCCCTGGTAAAGCCACAGCACAAAGACCAAACTAAACGTGTTTTCAAGCAGTATATACAGCGATGTTTGCACTATCAGCGCATCATCAGACGTAAGGCACACAGAATATCAAAGGAGACCAAAAGGGACGTTGATTACAGTATACTAAAGGAATATAGACAAATACCACACTTTGACCAGTTTTTGACGCTAAATAAGTTATGGATAAAGTATATGCAGGACCTTCTGGGCATTACAAAGGAGACAGTTGAAAAGGCGATGATGCAACAGACCTTGACGAAGCTTGCCAGTGCCGATTATAATGGATGTTTCCTAAGAGTTTTGAAGAGCAAGAATTCGAAAGTTGTTGGAAAGTGTGGTATTGTCATCTGGGATGCTAAAAACTTCTTTATCATTGTGGAGAGCGGTAATAAGCTAGGTGGCGGGCTGAAGATGCTTGAGAAAAAGGGCACGACTTTCAATTTTATTCTACCACTATACGATTTGGACAATGAGAACATCGATGAAAATGACGAGAACTATTTGGAGTTTTCCATTATTGGCTCGAGATTTCAATACAGAAGTGCTGATAGAGCTGCAAGAAAGTTTAAGTCGAGAAACGTGGACGATTTATAAGATAGAACTATTTACATATATGGGCGTGGTTTGCAAAATAATTAATCATTATATTAAAACACCGGGAAAGCCACAAGTGCTTCTGTAAATAGATTTATAATGTAGAAAGGAATATGGACACAAAGAGGGAGGGGGAGAAATTCAGGAACCTGAAACCCGTATACCGTAGCATCATAGGAGTATAGAGTTATCGTTATATCAGGGGGTGGGAATCTGTTTCTAGGTCTGTAAACAAGTGCTCTCTAATAATCTGGTACATGGTCAAGATCGAGCCCAAGAGATTAATAGGAGAGCTTAAGTGGTTCTTCTAGCTTTCTTTTGCATCATCTTCTTCTTGTGTTTCTTAACTGGATATCTGTTGGCCTTGTCATTGTACAGAGTGTCAATCACCAGCTCGTCTTCAACCAGGCCATCCATGATTGCACTGTCCAAGAACTTGTCCCTTTCGGTGGCGCCAATGACATTGGTGGATGTAGCAGCGGCTAGGGACGATTCCTTAGCAGAGAGAGCAGCAACCTTTGTGCTACCCAAGGCATCGGCCATCTGGCAATCGGACACGTCTGTTCCCAACTCAGACTCATCAATGACCTTGATGTCCTTGTTCTGGGCGCTGTAGTTGGATATCCTAACCGTGCGGGACAAGGCAGCAACCTCGGCATAGCTCAACTTCTTCAAGTCGACATCGACAAAATCGTCAACAGTGTTGCGGGAGATCGATATGACCTTGTTCTCTGGACTCAAGATCTCTGGTAAGGACTCAGAGCTCCGGTCCTTTGAGGTAGTGGTGGTAGTGGAGCGAGGGGCAAAGAAGCCAAAGTTGAAGGAGAACATGTGGGGTTGAGTGAAGGGGGCAATCAGGAGTGAGGTGGGATGGGAATCCGAGACCAGGAGGAACACAAAGAACGAAAGATAACGATGGCGTGTTCGACTTAGAGAGAGAGACAAAGAATATATGATTTACAATACCTCGATCCTTCTCTTGTTATTGCAGTTGCAGTTGTTGTGTAGTTTCTGTTTCTTTCCGTGGTGTTCCAGAAGGAAAGGAGAAGGGACGCGTTTGTGTAAACAACTGATAAGGTAATGACCGAGCCGGCGGTGCTCGGGGCAGCCACTGAATCTGGTTCGTGCAACACTCAGGCACCCCGTACACGCACACAGTACATTGTTAACCTCAATCTCCAAAGTTTGACACATTTTTAGAGCCCCCAAGACTTGTATATACGAGATTGCAGTTTAGTCCTACTAACCTACAAAACCTTCCCCATTTTTTAGATTTTAACATTTTTTTGGGCGTCCCTGTGGACTTAAATTTACTAAAAATACAAGCTTTGTCATAGCACCAATCTTCTTTTTTCTTTACCCCAACGCCGTAGTGTTACAACTGCAGGAGCGGAGGGATTTAAAGAGAAAAATTGTTACAATATCAGATGGTGCTTTCTAGTCTCCTTTTTATCAGGAACCAGATTATCTCTTTCCATCCAGAAAACATCCCCCTTCTTATCATGAATTGTGTTGTTTGTGTGTTGTGTTTTATGTTATTCATGCTTATTATAATATGCAATAGTTTTCCCTTATTTTCTTCTGAAAGAAGAACCCTCGGTCAATCTAGCCTTACCACCAGTTGGTTGGGTCAAAACAGTAGCACAAGAGTCACAGGTGACAGCAGTCTGGGCGTGAGAGAAGACAGTGGTGATGTTCAAACAACCTGGGCACTTGACATCCATGAAGAAAGATCTTGGAGCCTGGACCAAAGTCTTAAGCTTGTGCTGCTTGGCCTCAGAGGCAGCAGTTGGGTGCAACAAATCCTGAACCAAAACCTATAATCATTTGTTAGTATATTTTGTTTTTTTGATTGAGATAAGGCAAGCAGATGTCGAATATCGAACACACAGAACACAGACAAAAAAGGTCAATAAATCACCCTGTGTCAATACACTTTTTTGCTCATTTGAGCCCTCGTACTCCGTAACGTAGCAAAATGTGTTTGTTTGGTAGTTCTAACAAAGCTTTGGACATGGTTTGGGGTCGGGGTCCCTCTCAAAGTGGTATCACTTTGGTGAGCTGGTTTGAATCTGACAATTTTAGAGCTGCAACACGGGTTTTTCTTGATTCAACCTCACAACTGTGTTCCTTGTATTCGTTTTCAATCTTTCTGTGCTTCTATATCCTGTCTAACGTACCATTTTGACGTCCTTTGATACTCTTGGTGTCTTATACTGACACTGAAAAGTGCAAACTCCGTCCGCGGTAGTACAAATTTTTCTTGTATCGAGTTTGCTCGCGCCCGCCAACCGCCGCCACCCGCAAAATTTGGCAGTCACAAGTTCATTTACGTTCGCGCCTCAAATTAACATATTAGGGCAATCAGTTGAGTCATGTGATAATTATGCCCTAAGATATTGTTATGCACTCCGCACTTATTATCATAGAATGGGAGGCTGCGCGCGTTGACACAATTGTTCAGTTTCCCAACAAAAATAGGGGGATAACAGGAGAGCTCTACTTTTTGGAGATCAAAGGCAAGAGGCACGGAGTAAAATAACGGCGTTTCTTACTTATACAGTTGAAGGAGGAAGCAATAAAAAAGAAGCAGAAGCAGAGAAGTGGAGCGTACTTGAAGGGACTTGATCTGATCAATGATATCCCACTCCTTTATAACATCGGTTGGTTCAAAAGCCAGTAAAAACAAGGAAAACTTCCAACCCCCAAGAGGAAAACATGGTTCCCCGAGATCTTCTCCTGTGGAGTCTTTTCTTATTAACACTAATGCCAATCAATCGTTCTCAGAAATGAATAACAACCTTTTTGAAGATGCGAGATCTGATATCTCTAACATTAGCACCACGTTGTCACGCCGTGGATCTCTTGCGGGTTCAACAACAACGGCAACAAAACAAGCCCCAGGAGATGGCTCAGGTATGATTTTCATCTCCGGATTGCATAGCCACTATGACTTTTTCGTTAAAATGTTACCAATCCTGCTCATCTTTTTGCCTTCACTTCTGACGCTATTTTTTCCAGGGGTAATCAAATTTGGCTGGTTCCAAATTGGCGATGAAAAGAACCACCCATCCGCTATTATAGTAGACATATTTTCAGTGTTACTTATCTGCTGGATCTTGAAATTCTTACTGGATTGGCCTTGGAAATGGTACCTTCAGATCAGCAATTTGGAAATGAAATTGCAGATGTATTTAGAAGGTCTTGATAAACATCCCACAGACGGTGATGATGACAACAGTGATAGCAACAAAAAGAATACAAAGTTCCAAGATATTACTAAATTGGGTATTTCAAAATTGAAGAGACAACATTCTATTGCACTATTGTTTTGTGTTGTTGCTCCTTTCATCTGTGGGGCAATTTTGGTTTTTGCAAGAAAGCATATCATCTTGATTGGTGTAACGGATGATAATGATCACACTGTATTTACAAACCTCAATATTGGAATATTTATTAGTTGTGGGTTGATAAGAGTTCTCATGCAGATTTCTGAGCAGATCCAAAGATCCACCGCCTCAATTGAGACGGGAACGGAGAAGTTAATTCAGACACATGTTCAGAAACCAATGGAAAGGGAAATTGCCACCAATGGTTTAGATCCATTGTCGGTTGAACTCTCATCTGAAATTGGCCGCTTGGAGGAAGAGGTATCTTCACTGAAGGACGAGTTTAAGAACCTCAGCGGAAAGTTTGAAGTCTTTTACACCAAGAATAAATTCACGATTGAGGGAGATATGCCTTTTCTTTCTTCCAAGCATTTCAAGATGCTTGAGAAGGAGATCAATGAATTAAACTTCAAGATACAGAGTAAGACAATTGAGCTGGAACAACTGATCACACAATTAGTACGTTGCCAGTCTTCATCCAACAGTGCCATTGATGATTTAAAACAGTCAGAAAGACATCCAAACTCATTGCACGGCATCCCTTTAGGTCGGAACACTCCGACTTATGTCACTGATCCACTGTCTGGAACTCCATTGAAGTATCCAATTGAGAACTATTCTTCATTGAAGAACAGCGAGACCCCTTCATTTTCTAGGATTAAAGATCTTTTTCCAGTACTACGAGAAAATGATTTTCAAAAGAAAGGAAAAAGTAAGTCCTCCGTTGTTACTACCAATCTTGGATCGGATCAACATCTGGATGAAGAGACCTTGAGACATCTGGAGACATTGCATGAACAGGGTTATTTAAAGATTGATTTGAGTCTTGTATTTCCACTGTTAAAATTCTTTTTCAGTCTGCCATATCTGGCACAGAAAATGTTTTGGAAGGTTATTTCTTATATCCCTTCCCAAGTGTTGAGAGCGTTATACTTCTTATTGTTGCAGACATTGGATGCGTTGGTGGAAATTTATCACAAAAACCAGAGGGAGATGAAAATGAAGGATACTATTGTTATAGAGGAGTTGAGTGATCAAGAAGGTGATTTGGCTAAGAGCACAGAGAACAGAAGATACCCAGACCTTTGAGGGGTTTATGCGAGATTAATACTATCGAATTGCAAATAACGCAATGCATTGCTTACTAGAGAAGCTATACTAATGATTAGCCCATCTATTGATTGCTACGACTAATGAGATAACAAAACAACGGCTTGCATATATAAATTGATTCATTTCAGTTCATTTATTGTAGTTTAATATGTCTAACATCAGCATTAGGCAGTTGCTGTAGAGCCAGAATCTGTCTTTCTCTTCTTATTGGTATGTTCACCGTCAGCTTTTTCACTTGATCTTTTGCTGTCAGATTGTTTCCACGTCGAGAGGAACTTTTTTAACCATGTTCCCACAGGCTCGTCAGAGTATTCAAGAATACCCGCCCATTCCTTGAGGCTGTTGAGCGTTATATCGTCGTCGTAGTCATCATTGAGGATACGCTCGAGCTTCTCTTTGAGATTAGGATCATGCTCAACAATACTTTTGATTGTCTTAGTCTCTTGTTCTTGTGTGAAAACAGAAATTGTATCCTTTACTGCACTCGCATTGTATTTCTCCTTCTTCTTTTCCTTTTCAGAAGCACCGTTGGTGTGTTTTCCATTTCCATTTCCATTACTATTGCTCTTGTCTTTTCTCTTCTCAGAATCTTTACTCAGGGAGTTCTGTGGCCAATTGTTTATGAGACTGTCACCAATCTTCTCCATAACATCAATCAATGTATTTTTTTTATTTGTCAGCAATGCGTGCTGTTGCGTGAGTAGCTGGTACTGCGTCAGGAGGCTGTGGGATTTGAGCAGCTTGTCCTCGTATTGTTTCCGAAGACGTCCAAACAACTCCTCATATTTGTTTCCTTGAGACGATTGTAGACTTTTATCTGTCATATTTTTGCTTTATTTTAGTTATTATCTTTTGCCAATTGCCTTGTTTATTGGATGATTTTGTTTGTATGGTCGTGGTTGAAGGTTTCGTTGGTCCGGTTTCTTTATGTTGATCTCTCTGCTCGAATGCGCGCCCAACTCTTCCAGTGGCACCAATCTTGGGGAAGGAAGAGACTTAAGTGTGACTTGAGGTTCTGCATACGATTTCTTTAAAAGTTTTGGGATTGAAAAATCATATCCTAAGAATATAGAAAAGATTAATTGAAGGTGGCGTTAACTGATGCAGTCAGATTCCCCAATGCATGTAGATGATGGTTTTTCAATACCTCTTGTGCTCCTCACTCTTACATTCTTTACCTATTTCCTCACAAAGCTGTCCGAAAGGGATCACATTCATGATCTCCTGCTACTTATACCCTTCTTTAGTTGGAAGTCTTGACTTATGAATATGCACAGTGAAACGAAAAAAGCAATACTGAGTTGATGACTAACTATAGACAGCTAATACGAAAATCTAAAATCCAGTCTCCTATTACCAATATCATCCGTGGTCTTAATGTATTCGACCTGTTCATCTGTGCTCATACTTTCCCAGGCTTCGCTTCTCTTCTTGTTCCTCCAAACGTAGTAGTATTTGGTAATAATACACATGAAGAAACATGCAATATTTATAGCGATAAGTTGAGTGTTACCCCGGTGATAGAGTGGTTTATCATCTTCACGGTAAATATTGGAGCCAATGATTGAGGCAGATTGAGAGAACATGTTCACTAATGCAGCACTTACAGCACGAGAGCGTACAGAGTTGGAATTTACAGAACACCAACTTATAGTGGTAGGCCAAGACGGGCAATAACCAAGCAACAAAGTCAGGATGGCATACGTCGGCCAGACTTGAACTTGTGAGCCAGACCAGTAACGGAGAGGTACTAGAAGGGAGAAAACCCATACTGTAGTAATTGCGAGTGTCCAGGCCCTTTCTTGAAAACGTTCTGCAACCCAAGTGTAGAATAACATTTGGACAATGGTTAGAACGTGTGTTGGAATAGAAAGAAGATTTGTGTGGAACGTGGAGAAACCGAGCTGTCTCAAAGTCAAAGTTAAGTAATTCTTCACTGGTGCTGTGCGTAGATCCGCAAGCAATCTGATAAAATAGATAGGAATTATGTTGATGTCAGTTAATGAAATTAATAATTCCTTCAAAGAGACGGGGTCATGGTTATTCATGTCACCCTTGGATGGATCATCTCTCAACACACGGTTCACGATAATCTTCTCTTCGTGGTCCGTGAACCAGCCGTTTGGGCGGAACCAGGCTTTAGTGTCAACAACGCTTGCTGGCATCATGAAGAAGCTAGCAATTCCAATCGCAAAGGTGAATATACCCTCCAACAAAAATACCCATTGCCAACCGTATGGAAGCGGACCAGTCTTGATTTCAAGGAACCCTGCGCCCAATAATGCACTCAACACGTCTGTTAATGGGTTTGCAATGTAAAATAAAGTATATCTCAATGGTAATTCCTTAGATGTATAAAAGTATGACATCCATAGACAGGTATCGCATATGAACCCCCCTTGAAGTAATCCGATCAAAGCTCTGGTTATCAGAAACCCAGATTTATTGGTGAGAGCAGCTTGACTGAGCGAAACAGCACTCCATAGAGTTAACTGCATAGGAATCCATCTCTCAGCTCCAACTCTTTTAGAGATCAACTGTGAAGGCAGCTCAGAAGCTAGGAAACAAACTAGAAAAATAGTGTTTCCGAGGTTGTAATCATTGGTAGTCAGTCCTAAATCGTTCAGCATATTGTCACTAAGAGCCTGGGATATGTTAGCTCGGTCAAAGTCCAAGGCTGTGAACATCACATAAGCCCACAGAGTAACACGTAAATCACATTTCCAAACTACTTTTCTTTCCTCTTTTTCAGTCCAGGTGTATTGGGGGTCAAACTTTTCACGACACTCATAATTGGTAGAATTATAGAGACGACGATAGTAATCAGCAATTTCTAGATCTTTGAAGACGTGATCATCCACAGTAGATTGGGAAGACAGGGACTCTAGATCGCACAATTCAGTTGTTATTACAGCTTTTGAGCTGTATAGATCTTTGGATGATCGGTCAGTTGTGGTTTGTCTTAGTGATTTATTTATCCAGTTCTTGATGCTCATTATGGTATGGATAGAACGTTGTTTAGTGCTATTCTGTTTAAATGACTTGAGACACGGCAGTTCACATTTATATATGAGGTCGAGATACAATTAGGCAACTTGAATAAACCGTCAATTGAGCTTCAACTATTGTTGCTTGTGGTCTTGAAAAGCCTTATTGTCCTTAACTCCATAAGATGCTATGTCACAGCGAGGGTTGCCACAGGAAACAAAATAGCCACAATAGGCGTAGTTCCAACCAGAACGTTAACACATCCACAGTGAATGTTAGTCGCCAAAATATACTCTATTTCTGATTTCTGAAATAGTTTTGCCCTGTGTTTGTGTTGTGGCTGTTGCCTCCTTTAACACAACACTTTTCTGTATAGATTTATCCCCACGTCACGTATACGCGCTGATGTGTCAAAGCCACAGTGGTTAGGGGTAAAAGTACATTTCTGGTTCACGAGGCGAATTTGAAGCCAGATGCTCCATTATTATTTCACAATTATCCATTATTTATTTGACATTTATTACTGTGTCTTCAAGCCACTAAAGTGGAGCTGCGCACTTTGCTAAACAATTGGAAGATGTCAGTTTATGGTAAGACAAGCGACCCGGTTTTCCCTCAGCTCTATGGAGATCGATTCGTCATTGGGTTCTCCTTATACTTATTAGATAGCAAACAAATAGGACAGCAAATAAATGTGTATTCTGTATTAAGATATAATGCCGAGAAGGATCTATATGACATACAACTATTTATTTATATATATATAAGGTAAGGAGCCATCTCAGACTTTTTAAAGTCATCAAGTAATATTCATTCATCAACACGAAAAGATTTATGGCCAAGATGGTAACCTCCACTGCTACTTTGGTCAACAAGGAACAAATTAATCTACACATAGATGTTAACAGTTCCAAAGCGTTTTACCCAAATGAAGCCTCAACAAAAAACGTTGCCTCTGATATCCACTTTAGAAAGGGACAGGACAGAATTGATAAGAAAACCGGGGTTTTGAAGGTCTCGGATAACGAGTACAAGAACTCTAACTACCCTGAGTGGCTGCCAACCTGGGATCCAAAGGAGAAATACGAAGCTTATCCAGATGAGTTTAATAGGGAATTCAGTGATAGAGGCCATTCGGCCGACAAGAACCTGAAGAACTTCCTAAGTTCATCGGATTTGATCACGATCAAGAAGCTGACGCCAAAGCTTGGATCTGAAGTCTGCGGTGTTCAACTGTCTCAGCTGTCAAATGCTGCAAAAAATGACCTTGCCCTCTTGGTTGCCCAACGTGGCGTTGTTGTGTTCAAGGACCAAGATTTGAAGGAGAAGGGTCCGGAGTTCAATAAACATTTTGGTGAGTATTTTGGACCATTGCACGTTCATCCATCTTCTGGTGCACCAGAGGGTTTTAGCCAATTCCACGTTGTTTATCGCAGAAAGGATCCAGAGGAATACAACAAAACCTTTCGCAAGCAACTTTCAGTTCGTGGCTGGCATAGTGATGTAACTTATGAGAAATACCCACCTGGGACCACCTTTTTCACCTTTTTGGAGGGCCCAGAGACTGGAGGTGATACGATATTCACAGACACTGTTGAGGCCTATAACAGATTGTCACCAAAATTTAAGGAGATGATCAGTGGATTGAAGGCCATACACACTTCGGTGAGACAGGCCGCAAGTTCCCGTTCCAATGATGGTATTGAGCGAAGACCTCCTTCTACAAACTTGCACCCTCTGGTTCGTATCCACCCAGTGACCAAACAGAAGTCTCTATTCACTCCCAACTTTATTGAGGAAATTTATGGCTTGAAAAAGGAGGAATCTGATGCCATATTGAAGTTACTTTTTGATCATGTTAATCATTCGCACGATTTGCAGGTCAGAGCCTCTTATGAGCCAGGCACAGTTGTTGTTTGGGACAACAGAAGAGTTTTGCACGCTGGAACGTTTGACTGGGATTCTGGCGAAGCTCGTCATTGTTATAGAATAACCCCACAGGCCGAGAGACCTGTAGAGCACGAGGAGGAGTTGGAGGTTTGGAACAAATGAGGCCAGGATATAGCACCCGGTGTGTGTATCTCTCTATTTTTTTTGGTTGTTTAGTGATCCTACTGTTTTCTTGAACGGGCTGTCGAGCAGCTTTAAATATAAGTTTCTATGTCTTAAGGCCAACTGTAAGTGTTGCAGAGAGATATCTAGAGGCGCCCAAGAAAGGAGTGCGATAAAAAAGTATGTTTACCTTGTCACTTTTGTTTGTAGTAGGATACAAAGTCCACACCTTATTAACGGAACTACCAGTATTTTAATTCATTCGGAGAGTGTACCGGCATTCACAGATTGAACGAGGATAGAGACTCATGGTATTTGAGTGAGTGAGAAAAAAGGAAAAAAAGAAAGAACAAGTGATCCTCTATACAGAGAGCCTTTAAACTAACCTTTATGGCCTTTAGATCCTTCGTCACGATCGCAGACGTGCCCATAGGGTACACAACTCCCAAGTTTCCTTCTCTTTACTGGCCAGTGGGTAATTCAATGTACACAGTGTCGTACCTGTACTACACTTACGATATTTGGAGGTTCACTGTATTCTGGACTCTCATATTCTTTGTGGGGTTCTATGGTACAGTCGGTATTTGGGCATCTTTCATCCACCGCAAACTGTCGAAGGGAGTGTGGATGATAGCATTTTATGTTTTACTTGGAGCTATACAAGCTTTAGTATCAGGCACAGTTTTTGGTTTGGTGTAAGTATTAGTATATCATCACGTTGTATGAAGAGTACTAACTTAAACGGAACAGCACTTCCGCCATTTACAAAGCTGGCCTTTTTTCCATGTCCACATGGATTCCTATGTGTTGTGGGGTTGTACAGATCCTTCTCAACCTTGTAATGTCTTATCCTATTCTGTCTGTTCTCATGTAAACACTTCTTTGTTCTTTGATGTGTTGATAATTCAAGTATTATATATACAGAATAATTACCGGATAACTTCCGAATTGGGAATTCAAACAGGAGGCTATGAGAATCGGCATACGGCAAAAAAGAAGTGGCACTGCTATTACGTATCTGCACCATTTCCAGTCTCTTGCTTAACTGCTCTTACAATTAACTGAAAGCAAGACAGGAGACATTTACACATACTGACCAAAGCCATGTCTGCTGCTCTCGTCAACCGTTCTCTTTCCACCGTCAAGACAGTGAGTTTTCTTTCTTCATTCTCGTTTAACTATATTGAGTTGCATGGAGCATGTGGGTGTGTACAATAACTGAATATGCTAACAATGGTACAACAAGGAACTCGAGTTTCTTCACGAATCCAATGTCATATCTGAGGCTTTCTTTAAGCAAGTCATGGCATCACTTCCAGAGCGCTACCAAAACGGTGATGTTCCGGTGAACCTTCAGGGATCATCCACGCCATCGGAGAAGACCCAACAACCACAGCGCCCCGAGTTCAACAATCAAGGCGAGTACGTCGAGGCGATGTATCCGTACTCTGCCCAGCAACCAGAGGATCTCTCACTTCAAGTTGGTGATAAAATCCAGGTGCTGGAGCACACCTCACCAGACTGGTGGAAGGGCACTTGTAATGGCAAAGCCGGTATGTTCCCATCCAACTACGTCAAGCCATTGAGCAGCGACAGACAGAATGCCCCATCACCTGCCCCATCTTATCAGTCATCAATGGCTCCACAGCCACAACAGCAATACAATAATGGTTACCCGCAGTATCCAGTCAACGGTTCTCCATTCTCGCCACCAATGCAAATGCAACAACATCAACAACAACAACAACAACAACAACAACAACAACAACAACAACAACAGCAACCAGTCGTGGTTCAACAGCAGCAACAGCAGCCAGAACAGGCCCAGCAACAGCATGGTCAGGCTGGCGCTGCTTTTAAGAAGTTTGGTTCCAAGTTGGGTAATGCAGCAATTTTTGGTGCTGGTGCCACTATTGGTTCTGATATTGTTAACTCTATTTTCTAAACATCTCATGAGTGTGTGATGATTTAGATATTTTGGTGGCCACATATATTACAGTCGTTTTATGTTCATGATTCTTTTTTGATTATCATTTCTTTTATTATGTGTTCTTTAATATGTAGTATGTGGATATGTGAATTAGGATCACATTTATTGACAGAATCCTTCAGAATCATTCAAAAAATCTGCCATAGACATGGTAGATTCTTCCCACAGTGGATAATCTAGACTTAGTGGTAGTGGTACTATTCACCAGATCATTGATATCCCTAATCCATTCAAACCTTCTATTTGCAGGTACAAGTGACAGCCCTGCCTTTCTCAAAGATATGATTTCCAGCAAGAGCATACCGTTGACAAAATCCAATTCATCACCTTCACTATTTTCCAATGATCCCAACAGCCTCTCAGCGTTATTTAGATTTCTTGAAACAATTAGTTTATGTTCCCCAGTGCTTCTAGAGATATATCCCCTTTTCAAATAAGAATTAACCCCATTTAAGAGGTATACCAGTATTAACAACGATGGCGAAGCAGCCACGATTCCAAACACCAACTCCTGTGATTTTAACAACTTGTCAATTCCACTGATGGCTACAGCACCATCAACTTTGGTTTTTTGTAATTGAATCAACAGGGCACGAGGGAGACGGCCACTTACGAGATTCCTCAATGGTTGCTTGATATCTTGTTCATAGCCCTTCATCATTGGTGTCATGTCACCAGATGAGACCATGGTGTTCAGTTGTTGCTTTAACAGTTCAACATCAGTAGACCCCAGGCCATTAAATTCCGGGGAGTTTTCAATTGTGTACTCAATAACCATTCTTTTCAACGATTCTAAGTCAGAATCAAGTGATTTCTGAGACATGATGGATATTTCCGAGTTGTTATCATGACGGATCGTAGAGAGAATGTTGTTTGTGGGTTTAAGAATCCAGTTCTTCCAGAAGCCCGTAATTGTCTCGACGAGGTTCTTTCTAATAAACTCAATAATTGCATCTCGTTTAGTAACAACTGAAACTACTGCTGAGGGGCCATATAAGAGAATTGCAATCATTGTGGGCCAATAACGGATCCAAAAAGATGGTTTTTTAGAAGATGAATATTGTCTTTTGAGTTCTTTCTCTACTTTAGGTAACAGCTTTGATGATATTGTGTAGAGGGAAGAGAAAACATCACTATTGGTTGACACTGGATGCTGTTGCATTATGAACACACTCTGTAAATTTTGCAAAGTGCTCTGTACTTTTGTCAAATCAAATTCCATAGACTTCAAATCTGGAACCCTAAGTAACAACGAGCCTAGCTTTTTGGCATTTTCTTCTTGTAAACTTTTCGTCAAATCTCTCTTTGCTTCTACCTCCTGAAAAACAGAAGAAAAAGGAGCACCAAGCATCACATTTATATAATTTGTGATACTTGGCTTCGACCTTTGTTTTCTTTTAAATAACCCACTGTGATAGTTCTTGGAACCAATGAATTTATAAAATCCCTTAATATTATTGGCGACAATGTTGTTGTAAAGTGAGTCAAGAAGTAAGTTTTTATAATATATGAAAAGCTTAAATGTGTCTTGGTATGATGGATAGTTTGTGGTGATGTAGTTTGGGATGGATACATCTAATAAACTCAGATTTGGAGAAGCAACATTTAGAAGATCATTATAAACGCTTTGAATAAATTTCTTGGAGCGGGTAGGAAGCGTTTGGAGAGAATACAGGAGGATTCTCCAGGATGAGGATAATGTGACCTCCCAGTATAGAAGCTCATCGCTTAATGGGAGGGTTGATGTGAGTAACCGTGTCAATGATATCTGATAAAGTGCAATGAGGCCATAAAGAGCAATAATTTCTTCCAATTTGGTCACAATCTCTAGCTCTCTTGTACCCAAGGGGTATCTTTGGAGATCATCCATAACAGAACTCACAATAGATCCCTGTGAAAAAGGCCTAAGGATGCGATTGAGTTCTTTCAAGCTCAGAAGTTTATTGTTAAGTTTTATCGTAGATTTCTTGGAGCTGGCGGCGCTATGCAAGTTCAATACAAACGTACTGATCTCTGAGAAGCTTGTCTGGACCATTTCAAGCTTCTGCACTGCAGCTTCGACAGCCGGATCTTGTAATTCAGGCGATAGTTCACGCCCATGGATTGGACTTTCATTCTGGCCGTTAGGTAGTGGAAGGAGGATTGGTGGACTATCATCAATGTGTAGTTCAGCGAGTTCGTTGAGCACAGCAGCGGATTGTGCCTCCAAATATTCCAGGCTCTGCTGGAGGAAATCATTAATGATTCCAGAAGACATGGTTCTCAATGTTATGTTGCAAGATAGGAGGCAGTCGAGTTGAATATATGTGAGATCTCTAATACTCTGCGAACTGCACATAGCAACCCTGAAAGCGATGGGTTCTTCATGAGATACAGGCCTATAACACTAGAGCAGGGCTTCATAACCTCTTAGCTTGGAAAAAGCTTACGGCCTGTTACCCTTTTAAACCGTCGCTTATGTTGGAAAATATTAAAATAGTTATATAACTAATAATGAAGTAAACTGGATTAGGGGCCATTTTAGAAACATAGATATATGTCCTTGTAGGTGTGTTATATCGTGGGGATTAAGTGTCTAGTTCAAAGCTCAATCGCCTGTCCAGAGAACTCCTCGCTTTACACAGAAATCACACTACATCCCATGACGCTTACTGGATGTGTCAAAAACATCAACAAATTAGACATCTCCAGCTCGTTCTTTTACATCAGTTAATCTTCTCCGGCATATAACTGGCAAATTATCCTACCAAATTTCAGATGTTGTTTTGTTTTGGTTTTGAATTTTGTGCCAATTGCTACACTGAGTAAATTGTAAACAACGTCAATTTCGTGCTGGTTTGTACCACACTAGCCAGGGTGTCTGTGTGATGTTTGCGCCAGTTTTCAGTTGAGTACTGCACGGTGTCTGTAAGCATCACGGATTTAGCGCATATTGGCAAAAAACGACTAGTTTTAGGCAAGTGAGAGGTTTGGGGCTGATGAAGAATGGTAAGCAAAGACCTTTTACTGGTAGTCAATATTTTGTTTAACCATTCATGGTTGATAGGCTGAAGAGCTATTGATTGTCGGTGGGGAGGATGAAGAGTGGGGTCTAGCAGGGAAAATGTTCCAGGCAGAGATGTTGCAGTTTCACCAGCAAGCAATCGTTGTTTAATTCGCTAAAGAGAGCTGGTACAACAGCGCACGGCTCAAGAATTGTATGACGTAGTTTAGAGCCCCTGAAAAGCGCTCGAGTAGGGAGCGAGAAGGTTATTATCACAACTTGGGAGGCCTAAAAGCTTTGTCTGCGTAACTAATGACTCCAGACAATACTGAGATGTATACTGTGTGCTCCCCTGAGTATTCAAAAATATCTAGAGCCGTATACGCTTGATTGTTTTATTATGATTGGCCATAGCGCAAGAGAACAGCTTGGTCCGTAGGAGAGGGGGGTGTTAGGATGTATCCAATTTGGCTCGTTTCAGAGTGATTACTGTATTAGGCGATATCGCGCTTCCTAATTAGTAAACAAAGCTTCCGCAACTGGAAATCTGGCAGGATAGAACAAGGTGAGCTAAGATATGTGTACGGGTGTGGTGGAGTGGCGGGGCGGAACCAGCTAAAAGCCCAGGACTCCAGAACCCGGATTCCTCAAAATCAAACACCAATACAATGCCATTATAGAGAAAATTAAATTGGATTACCTTACAATTATTTTTTCTCGAATTGATAATCTTGTTGATCGCAGCTCTGTCTGGGGAAGTCTTCCCGAGCGCGGGCCGCACCGGTTGCTTGCGCACTCTGTCGTTTCATGCAGCATATGCCTTTTGTTCGCGCTGCCATTTCGGGACGGGCGCTTTCTCTCTGTTTCTCAGTGTTTCTTTCTTCCAGCCCTTTATATAACGTTCAGGACCCCCACCAACTTTGCTCTTTCCTCCCTTTTTGCTCCCAATCGTTTTGATATTTTTGTTGTCCCCAAAGAACAAACAACGAACGACAGCTATATACAATAATGGCAATGCTCAAGACTCTCGATATCGTTCTCCGTGGACTGAACTTCTTCTTCCTCATTGTTGTTCTCGGTCTCACCGGATCCCTCATTCACGGCCAGCATGGTAGCAGCTCAAGAGTAAACTTTGCCCTCTTTACCGCCGTCTTTGGTATCGTCACCTCCTCCATTTATGGTGTTCTCGCCAGCTTTGTCGAGTTCCTCGCATGGCCACTGCTTTTGATTATCTTGGACACACTTAACATCATCTTCACCCTCGCTGCTGCCGCCGCTATGGCTGTTGCCATGAGAGTCCACTCCTGTACCGACAAGAGCTACATTGACAACAATTCCGTTGCTCAGGGCTCTACTGACAGATGTAGAAAGGGTCAGGCTTCCACTGCCTTCCTCTTCTTCTCCTTTGTCATCTTCGTGTTCTCTGGTGGTGTCTCCGCTGCTGCTTTGCTCACCGGTGGTGCTTTCGGTTCTAAGTCGAAGCCAAGAACTGGTGTCCCAACTATCTCTACTGCTTAAGTTTGAGAAAGTGATATGATGAAGCTTTTGAAAAACAAAAATACCACCAAAATAAACATAACCAGAACCGAACTTTGACATGTTCCGATAAATGGGGGAATCCATATATCAAAATTTTGTTTTTGTTAATTCCTCCACTCTTTATGTCTAATTCACTTATACACCACCTACTACATACCCTCTGTTTCCCCCTTCTCTTGAACGTTTTGTATAATTCCTCACCATTGATTTTTTTTTTCAATCAAGTGCGTGCTCGCTACTTATTCGAATTCTTATTTTTTGTCTCTTTACTCTTGATGTGCCTTACTTTTTCTTGATATAGTAGAGGTGTGTATATGCGTTGCAGGATTGAAGCAATTGCCAACCCACCATTTACATCTAACAGCTAACTGACTTCTAATCTATGTATTTTTATTCGGCATATGTTTTAGTGATAATTTTTCATCACGTAAATTTAATATCTTGACAATGATAAGGACTTGTTTGCTGATATTGTGTGCATAGACATTACTCTCCTTGGAGCTCATCTATTCTAGGATGAACCAGGGACCTCAAACCGGAACAACAAATCAATTGTACTCAGCATCAAATCCATTATTATGGTGAAGTATAAGTGATGCTCCAAGCTTAAAGATAATAGTTACCAGGGATCAAGTGACTGAGATAAAACAGTGATGGTTCAGCGGATATCACGGAATCGGCAGGTGCTGTCTCCCGAAGCCGCAATGACCCAGACGAATTGTGGTTTCGCTACTTGTTATCCAACAGATGAATTGTGCATGTATAATTGGGACCTTTACGATAGAAACGACGATATCTATAAAATATTTGGCCTATGTCAGTTGTGCTAAATAGAATATTATGTGTTGGATATTGGGGGTAGTTTTTTATATACCGCCAATCGAAACTTGTATCGTATTACCTCAATGTTGAGAATAGAATCAAAATAAACTTTAGGGACACTCTATACATACTTCAAGGTTCTTCGTTAGTAAACAAATAGCTACCAAATAAAGGAAGTCGCAGTGAGATGACAAATATAAATTATAGAAGGAATTGTATTAAAAAAAATACAACCACACAGTTCATTAATCAATGAGAGTCACTATATTGCAACAGCTCGAGACATCAAACAAATAGAAAACGGGTTGTGTTAACAATATTGACCAAGAAGAAAAACAAGAAAAATATTTGTAACAGAAAAAAACGGTTAAGAGCAAACGATATCGTCTTGGAACAAATGACATGAAATAAAGATTGGAAACAAAAGGAACATAAACTGGTGTAGCAAATCAAGAACGAAAATGAAGTGTATGCCGGTGGAAGTAATGGTATGTAGTGCGCAAGTACACATACAGATCTATAAATGTGATGGATATGTTTGTGTCAAACAAAAAGGTTAGAGGAAAGTAAAGTCAAAAAAACAGTGTTAGGATAAAGCAAAAATATCTATTCTAATCACTAGATATTTTGCATAGTATAGGAGAGAGGGAATTAGGAACAACATAGAATCTTGGACATAAACCCTTTCTTTGTGTTGGCAGATTCCTGGTCACCAACATTGTTGTTCATGTTGTTGGCTCTATTCATATCAGTCAAACCACTAGAGGAATGAACCTTCTCCCTGATTGGTGCTGGCTGTTTGTTCTGGAACTGCTGCTGGTTCAGAGCACTGCTAGTGTTAAGCGGCTGGCCGGCACTTGCATGCTGAGATTGCAGTTGATGATTCTGCTGGAGCATCTGATTCTGCTGAGACTGTGACTGCTGAGCCTGTTGCTGAGCCTGTTGTTGAGCCTGCTGTTGTTGTTGAGCCTGCTGTTGCTGAATCTGTTGGTGCAGATGTCTGTTTCTTCTCTGTTGGCGGTGGTGACGATCCTTTTCGTTCGGAGGAGTTGGATGACCATAACCATGTAAATTTGGCTTCTTGTTAATGCTGAGATCCCAGCCTTTACCACCATTCAACTTCATCCAGTCATAAGTGCCATCCATAGAGTCGCCAACATCGGTTAATGCGGAGATAAGCAATTGTCTGTACTTTTCGTAGTCTGGAGTCTCTTCAAAACCCAAGTTTCTCACCAATGTCAAGTATTGGCTGAATTGTGGTGGAAGTCCCTGGCCCAAATCATTAACATGTGTGGTTCTTTTCTTCTCACCAATCTTTTCATACTTTTGCTTGTTCGTTGGTGCTTTTAAGCCTTGCCAAGGTAATTGACCTCTCAGGAAATAAAAGAAGACATGACCTAAAGCTTCCAAGTCATCTCTTCTAGACTGCTCTCTTCCCAAATGTGTGTTAATGGACATGTATCTTGCTGTACCACTAAGGGATTTTTTCTCTCTGTATGGGATATGCTGTTTAGTCTTAGAGTCTCTATATTGCTTGGCCATACCGAAATCAACCAAGTGAATCTGATTTTCATCTGCTTGGCCTGGTCTTCCAATCAAAAAGTTATCAGGCTTGATGTCTCTATAAATAAGGTCATGTGCGTGCACAGCCTCGACTAAAGAAATCATCTGAACAGCAACTTGGACTGCGGTCTTGACGCTGAAGCGACGGCCACACCAGTCAAACAAATCTTCCAAAGATGGACCTAAGAGGTCGATGACCAAGATGTTGTGCAAACCTTCCTGTCCAAAGTAGTAGGCATGTGGAATTCCGTAGCATCCAGAGAGATGCTTATAGGTTCTGTATTCATCTCTAAGTTGGGGGGCTTCCGTTTTGCGTGGTTCAAATTTGATAGCCACTGGAACCTGGTTAATCATATTTGTACCTTCAAAGATCACACCAAATGAGCCTTCACCAATCTTCTTGCCAATCTTATAGTGTAAACCGACAATGGTGGAGTTGTTTGAGGAACTACCATTAGAATGAGAACCACTTGAGTTGTTAACATTGTTAGACTGAGGTGTTTGTGATGCAGTGTGTGTGTTCGTTATGTTGTTGACGGCAGCTGAAGAAGCAGCGACGGCCGCAGCAGAAGCGGCATTGTTAATACGACTCATTGTTGATATCTGCTGTGATGGAATGTTGTGGTGAGTAGCAAATAATTATGTGACAATTCAAAGAAAAATAAATCCTTAAAAAGGGACTGAAGAGATCAAGTATTGTTATGAAAAATGAAGATGAAAAATGCAAAACAAGGGCAAAAAGAGACCAAACAAGTCCTTATAGAGGCGTAGTGAGGTCCGGAACTTAATACAACTTTTCTGATAATACCCAGTGACTAGGGGTCTGAAAAGATATATTAGAACGGGAGATGTATCAATATGAAAATAATAGGATGTAGTTACTGAAACGACACAACTTGATATTAATGAAAGCAGGAGATATTTGTTTGCCCAGATAGGTATGTGTGAGTGTGTGAGTGTGTGAGTGTGCGTGTGCGTATATAGAGGTGTGGAGATCGCCAATACGGATCACAACAATGTGTATGTGTGGGGATGTATATGTGCGTAATTGATAATCAAATCAGTCTTGAGATGATACAAGCACACTTCAGCACTGGTAAACGGTTCAATGGGGGAAATATTTTAGATACCGGATGGTTGCTGTATGTCGGGGCGTGCAGTGTAGTGATCTGGTACGGAGAGGGGGAGTGAGGAAGTGAGAGAGTAAGGGGAAGGGAAACAAGGAGAGGGAGGGAAAAGGTTCTCTGTTGTTTGTGATTGTGTGTGTGTGTTGTATTTAACCCTTGAGTATGTCTTTGAAAGCCTGACAGCTTCTCTGTTAGCAGATGTTCGTCGTTGTTGGTTGTCAGATTAGTTTGTTTGACCAGCAATTTCGTTGGACGGCTGTTTTCGTTTTGTGGTTTTTTCGTGTGATTTCCCTGTGTTTTTTTTCTTTTTTTCAGCTTGCCTCGAGCGGACGTGACTTTCCCGATTCGGTAATTTTGTTATATCAATGGGGTGAGTCAATTTGGTCCTCTCTTTCTGTAGCTTTCTCTGTTTGTGGCGGTTGCCGATTCAACGACAATTTCAATATTCAGCTTGATTAAATCACGAGCCATTGGTTCACGAACCGTTGGTTTACCTAAACCCAATTGCTAGTTGGTACCCTGGCTATAGTATATGTCTCTCCAAATACCACGTCTATATTTGGCATTAAGGCAACAGGTGACAGGGCTCATAGCTTCTTTCGCGCTTAATATTTGATTGAAAAGTTTCAATAGCTTTTATAAGTGGTGCTTCCGTACGGAGAGAATCACAATTCTAATTGACTGTTTTCCATTATTTTCCCAGTATTATTTTGCTTAATTTGGTGTTGTTATACTTGTTATACGCTTGGACACTTTATTTTACTAGATTTTGGTTTCATGTACTGATTGTTTGTTGGATATAAATATATATACCCCGTTCGCACAACAACTCATCTCATCCCATAAAATGGCACCATTAGTCGACCTCAATGTGCCTTGGCCACAGGAGTCTTACTCCCAACCACCTTCTTCACAGTCAATCATAACACTCAAGAACACACTGGTGACACTCTCGATCCTTGGATATACACACGTAGCACTTAATTTCACGTTACCACACAACATAAAGGTACCGCCCCAGGGTGCAAATCCTATTGACTGTACGCTTTTCAAAGAGCTTGATGGCCGTCTAAAGCTCTACACACGTGTGACCATTGTTATCGATGAACCAAGCTCTGGGCAGAGCATTTCTAAATTACAGTCTGCATTTGATATCGTTGCCGTTTTACCAGTCTCTGAGAAAGGGTTGATGATGGCTTGTTCAAACTTGGACATCGATATCATTTCCTTCGAGTACACCAAGAGATTCCCAACTTTCTTGAAACACAAAACCATTGGAGCAGCTGTGAGCCGTGGTGTTAAACTTGAGGTTGTTTATTCAAAGATGTTCAGTGGGTCTACAAACCAGCAGAGAGCGCAGTGCTTCAATAACGCAACACAGGTTGTAAGAAGCTCGAGACACCAAAATCTTGTTGTTAGTTCGGGCGCGATGAAGAGCACGGAGTGCAGATCATACAAGGACGTCTACACAGTGTTAGAGCTTCTTGGATTCAAGAGGAACATGGAGAGGGATGTCCAGGAGAAAGCTTCTAGGGTACTGCTTAGCGGTAGATTGAGAAACCAGAGTTACAAGCAGACGGTGATGGTCGGCGAAGATGTCGTGGAAGAGACTGGTAAAGGAATGAAGCGAAACATTGCAGAGGTAACTGGTGGTGATGTGTTCAAAGAGCAAATGCGTAAGATCAAAGAGATCAAGTGAATGGCCGGCTGGCCAGAGCAGTGCGATGGAAATATGCAATGACACAATAGCATTATAGAGGTATTCACACAGCTTCTATAATACAATGAATGAAACAATGAAAATTTTGGCTTCGACGCGTTTTCGCCCCCTTCCATCATAGATTTGATGTGTAAGCTTTGTGGCCACTAAGGACATTGGACACCAATGTCTGCAATTCACAATAGGTACTTACCCCTTACATACACGCATACAATTGCAACAACAGTACGGTTGCCCCCTTTCAAAAGTCTCGTTATTTTCCTGTGCCGCTTGGGCACGTCTTTTGAAGCACAGACAGTGAATTATCCATCTCCCTAGAACGGCATTCTGTATATGACCTAGCATCTACTTATAGCATATTCGTACAAGCAGCTGTTTACACAGTGATCTCTCTATAGAAGGAAACATAGAGGCTATAGCTACATAATAAGGGCAGATTTCTTATCCTTCAGTGAAAAAAATATGCTCTAGAGCGCAGATCTGAGACAATTTCTACAGGCATTTTCCAACTGGCCTGGGGAAGTCATGTTAAAAGTAGCAGGAAGTTGCGGCATGTTGTGGGACGCTGCGGAATGCTGGTGGTGCTCGGCATTTGACTGAAGCCCTCTATTAGCTTGTAGTACCACTTAACATAGTAATTGAACGTCTCCCATAAGTACGGGTTTTTGGATGCGTCTCTCCTTCAATACCCCCTTTTCCTTCTTTTCGGTGCCCTTTCCTTTCCCGTCCCTGCACTACACGCGTAGAAAAAGTACCGACGCGTCCTGAGCAGGCCAGGAAAGCTTTGGCGCGCACGACCACACAGAGCACCTCCTTTGTGGAAGGGGGGTGTGCCAGTCTCCTTCTCCGCTATTGAATCCATTTACGCTCCAATCTGTTTGCTTATAAGTTTGTCCAGCTGCCCACACCTACCGAGAAACACACAGACATTTAGCTTGGATAGCACAATTGAACGGAAGGAGATACTACAGGATTTTTCCAAACCACAGTCATGGACCCTCTGCAGATGGACTCGATCTGGCTTGAGGAGGATACAAGGGGTAAGCTCTACAACGTTTCCCTTCCAAATGTAGAGGTTCTCAACTCAGATACACCATACCTACCATCATGCAACACCGTTGAGCTTCCGCCGCTTCCACCTACTTCTTACTACACCACCCTCATGGCACAGAGGGCAGAGGAGGAGCACAGTTTGAAGCTCAAAAATAAGAAGAGCGGTGGTAAGCTCCTCAACGCGTTCAAGAACTCTTTCAAGAGCGGATCTTCTGCTGAAAAAGATGCAGAGAAACAGAGAAACAGACTGAGAACAAAGATCTCCACCCCATTTGGATTCTCACACATCTCACATGTTGACAAGGGAACCACCATCACCAACAAAACTTTTGAGATCCCGGTGCCACAGGAGTCTGTCATTGGCGACGTGTGTCAGACCAAGCAGGGCCCAATACCAACCCAAGGCATCGCTTTCAATCGGACAGAACCAGCAACACATCATATTTTTACATCCACAATCCCTCGTTCTGCGTCACTCTCTAACTCTTTAGCTTCAAATACCTTTTCTTCAGGCCGTGCTTCAATTTCTACAACCGCCACCTCCACCAAGGCAATCTCCCGCAAGAACACTCAATCACACTCTCACACTGTGTCGTCCTCTAGCATTGAGCAATTGACAAAGTTAGAAAAGTGTCAAATCTTTAAACAATGCCAACCGGGGTACAGATCTACGCAAAATTTTACTTCTTCATCACAGTCCACCCCAGCACTTAAGGACTCACTGGCGTGGGACACACCATCTCCTGGAAATGCCGTCAGACAGTCCTGGATCTACGCTACCGACATAGACTCTCCGTTGTCCCAGAGGGAGAAGTCCAAGAAGTTGTATACCACAGAGAACACCATGATTAGAGAGTCGTTGCTGTTGATGAACTTGCAGACCCCACTGGATCAGCATATTGAAAAATTTGCCAACGCCGTGAATATCTCGTTTGACGAAGGTCCGGAGTTTGTTGAAATTCAGAAAGGTATCCACGAGCTCAGCGTGATGTTTGGAGTTAATGATTCCCCAAGAGATGAAAGTGAGATTGAAGAGGCAATGGCCAGTATGAGAGCTGCAAAGTTCACCAGGTTGAGCAGAGACCTGATGAAGGATATGGGTGAAGATGGATTGAATGAATTTAAGGAAAAATTGAACTTAGCTCTCCAGGAGCATCAGATGAATAATGATGATGCAGAAGAGGATGATGATGACGCTGATGATTTTTCTGATAGTTCTGATGAAGATGCAATTGAACTTGAGATCTCAACTGTTGCCTCCGAGGATGACTTAAAACCATCTCTTTTATAAACTTCAGGATTCTTGTTTCTCTTCTGGTTATTATTTTGCAATTTTTTCTTGATATTATATGCAGGTTTATTGATGTTACACATTCTTCGTTATTTTACTGTTACATTGTTCTTCTCACTCTCCTCCCACGACACAAATAGAACACTTTTACCACGCTCACCATGTGGTCATCTCCATATTTTTACCCACTACAATTCACTCACTTAATGATCTTATGACTTTATTCATTCGCTGTTTTTCAATGTTCTACGCTATTTTTACTTGGTTGGTTGATCCTTATAAATACATAAGCTATTCGTTAAGAATTTATGAATCTTGTAGATGGCATAGATAGCGGCAACACCGTATTCACCGAATTGGTAATTTGTTCTTCTTGTGTGCGAGATATGTTGACTTTCGTGGTTCTTCGGGGCTCTTCATCACAGGCCTAATCTTCAAATCTTCAATGCCTTTCAATGCTTTTTCCAAATTGTCATTGTCATTTGATTCATCGTTATTAGCAGCCAGGAATGGACCCTTGCACGCTGTTATGAGTGCATCCTCTAAAGTCTTGATCTCTTTCACAAGTCCCACAATATCTTCTATGTCATATACCGACCTCTCAAAGTAGGCCTGTGCATGTCTAAGTTGTGGTGGAGGGAATGGCGAAAACATATTAATAGGATCGTATGCTGTTTTACCAGTCTTTGGAGAATCGTCACCCTCATCTTTCTTATTCTTATCCTTCCTGTTCTTTAGCTCAGGGAACTCAGAACTTGCACTATTTGAAGTGCCTGTTGACAAAGTCTGAGTCACAGTAGTATGATCCTTTATGATGATCTTCTTTTCTTTGTTATTGTCCATGGGGGCATCAACTGGTATCCTGTTTGGTTTACGCTTCACCGACCAGTGCAACTTCCTTGTTGTGTGAACCTTGTTATCCCAGCATGTTCTATCAAATCTTTTGCCTGTGGAGAGATAGTTGGCTCTTGATAAGTAAAGATATGCTCTGCCCAAGTCCTCTGTGAGGATACCTCTCCGCTGGGTGTACAACGACAACTTCTGAAAGTAAAGCTCCGTAATTTTGTCGAGCTCTGTGGGCTCAGCAGTATTAGCATCTGAGAATACTGTTTGGTGATTAGGAAAGAGATCCTCTGCATATTCTTCTTCCGGTTTCTGCGTTGACATGGCGGCAACGCTTTTGAGAATCTTTCCGGTGGTGATCCAGTAGTGAATAGAAGGTTGATGAAGAGTTAGCCGCGGAGTTTTTGAGAAAACAAAACAGTGCAACAATTCAACATCAACATTCCTGAAAGTGCAGCAAACACGACACGGCGCTTTGACCAGAAAATATTTACAGAGAACAAAAATGGCTGATCGTTTGACGCAGTTACAAGTTTGTCTAGATCAGCTGGTAGAGCAGTTCTGTGCTACGCTGCACTACGTTGACACACACCACACATATGTTCCTCTCCCTGGCGAGGAACCTGCCAGGGACCCAGACCAAACGGTACAGCCTCCCTCGGAGGAAGAGTTCAGAACTTCTATTAATGAGCTAACCACAGATCTCATATTAAAGTCACGCCAAATTTTGGCCCTCATTGATTCATTACCAGGTGCTGGTGTATCACAAGGCGATCAGGTCAAAAAAATTGTTGAACTTCAAAAAGAGTTGACAGAGGTGGAAGCTGAGAAGGTCAGTGCAGTAAGAAAAAAAGAGGAGCTCCTTGAATGGGTTAATGGTTTGGTTTTAGAGTTTTCTGAGTATCTTATAGACGCTAAGAAAAGCAGTAGGTGAGTCTTTTCTTATCGAATGACTTAAAAATGACAATAGTAATGAACGCAGGCACTTCTACACATACTGTAGTACCCAGAAAGAACAGAAGAAAAGGAAAACTCCAACATGCTATTTTAGTATTATTATTATTATTATATATTCACTTAGTTTTTAACGGTGGTTACTGATAAGTGTCACATCTCATGTCCCATGTTGGGAACAACATGGCAGCCTCACAGGCTGCCTTAGACCACTCAGTACCCCAGGTCACTGGTAGAACTGCACTGAAGTAATGGAAAGAGCAGAAAGTAACAACTGAAAGAAGACCATAACCCAGTTTCTGGTTCTTAAACACCAAGAACTCAAATGTTACACCTGAAAGTAGTACTGCAAAGTACAATGCTGGTATGTAATATTGAAGGAAGTACTCGCCTTCCTGTAGTACATATGGAAGCCAATGAAGTAAATAACCAAGTGTAAAGCTTGCAGCTTGATTCTTGTAGTTCAACGATTGAGCCAAGCTGTCACCGCGAATTAAAGTTACAGTAACAAGGACCACAAGAACGGGAATCAATACCAATGGTAGCATGAATGTCACTGGGTTGCCAATGACATACAGTGAGGAGTTTGGACGGGTAGAGAAGCGAACACCCTTCTGCAACCAAAGCCAAGAAGCACCATCTGAGGCGTTCTTGTTTGTGGACCTAATACCAGTCCATAGTCTGTAGATCAAATTGTTCACCTCCAAGAACTTCTTCCATAATGGAGCTTCGATATATGGAACCATCTCAGTCAAGTGTGGGTATTTGTCATAGTCCAAATCCTTTGGATGCTTTACAGTCTCAATCTTGAAATAAGTACGCTCCAAACTTGGCGAGTCAACACAGATGACC
Source organism: Petasospora nakhonratchasimensis (assembly GCA_030572335.1). Lineage (NCBI taxonomy): Eukaryota > Fungi > Ascomycota > Saccharomycetes > Phaffomycetales > Wickerhamomycetaceae > Petasospora > Petasospora nakhonratchasimensis. Next base: position 17,323 of record JAJLZS010000013.1, on the reverse strand, counting down.
TCCTGTTGGTTGAAGCCCCATTCAGGTAACTTGATGTCGTGAGACAATACAGTACAACGCTTCTTTGTGTTGTACAACCTAAACTCAACATCAGTTGCAGTGAGGAACTTATCTTTGCTATTCTTCTCATCCCTGAATTTGATCTGATATTTATCAGTCTCATTTCCTGGATATGTGAAGTTACCAAAACAAGAAACCTCATGATCGTAGTCCTGTTCAGACATCGGTGGCTTGAACTTGTCAACACGAAGCACTGCACCAGTATTCTTGTGTCTTAACATTATCTCTTGATTGTGTTTGATTCTTGGCTCGTTCTCATCAACCCTACCGCCTGGAGCTGGCTCAACAACCCATTCATTGTTAAAGTCCTTGAACTTAAATACAGTAACCTGTTGCTCTCTCGAACCCGATTTATATTTGTATGGATGAGAGTGGAGATAGCCTCCCAGTGATGCTGAGTGGCGCAACGTTATGGTAGAGTTCCAAGTGACATACTTTGGAATACTCCAAACATCGTTACCAGCTAATTCACGCTGGTATGTCGTAGAGAGCAATGATGCATCGTTGTGGAACTGATTCAATAGCATGATGTGAACAGAAATAACACCAAAGTAAATTGCAAATGGCGTAAAAATAAAGGCGCCAAGTCTAGCAAAGGAGTGAGACACAACTTCACCATTGGTCACATCCAGATCACCAAGAATATACCAGAGTTTGATACCAGTCAAGATAACAATCCAACCAATAGTGGCAAGACCAATCCATTTTGTAGAAACAGTTAAACCAAGGGCAACACCGGTTAACAATAGATATTTGATCCAATATCTACCAAATGGCTGAGTGATGTCAAATTTTTTGTACGAATAAACTGCTAATGAAACACCAAACAAAAACAAAGTGTCTGGGAGGAACAGTCTTCCAACCATGACAGTCATATTCTCAAAGGCAAATAGCAGAGAAGCAGTAAAAGCAACAAGTAATCTGACACCAGAAGAACGAAGCGTCAAGAAGGACAAACCACAAACACCAGAACCAAGGATAGCCGTGACAGCTCTCAACACAGCGTAAGGGAAATAAGTTAATGTGTAATCTTGACCCGGTTTTGTAATTGGAGCATCACCTCTGTATCCGGCAATATAAGCGACAAAAGTATAGAACAATCCACTGAGAGGAGGTGTAACGTCGTTGAAGTAGACACCGTCAATATACTTGTTAATATGGGTCACAATGTGAGACTCATCGAAAACAACAACAGATGGTTGCCCCAATGCCCATATTTTTGAAACAAAGGACACAATGAATAGCAAAGATAACAATCTGTAGTCCCATGACTTCAAACTGGATGTTTCCAAGAGCAGAGGGCAAGGGGCTGTAGAGAAGTATTGCCATTTGCGACCCTCTTTATATTGTGATGGGTATTGTGATGACGCCGCTTGCACGCTACGCTTAGAAGCTGGAATGGCAGGTACTTTCTTCTTTGGAGCCATATTTGTGTATCAATTGAGGCCTGAAGAGAGAAAGCTTTAGTAAAGGGTAAGCGGTACCGGCAAACAAGCAGATTCATGATTAGGTTGACCTGACGGAGTCTCATATGCGTGTCCTTTTCTGCTGTACGCGTTTAAATTAATGGCACGTCGAAAGATGACAGATCTCTACAACTTCAGATGGTTTGAGGTGAAATATAATATTGATTAAAGAAAAAGGAAGGTCATAACAGTCGTAAAAAGCAGATAATCAACACAGAACCGGTGATTCAAAAGAGGGTAATCATATGAATGGGGTATTTCTTTCTCAAATGGATAAGAAATCATGAATAAAAGCAATCGGGAAATACATTACAGGATACAAAATTCAGTAATGGTTCAAGTACAACCCACCGTTGTTTTCCTCCAACAAGTTGACCAAATCACCAACATCATCACCTTCAACGTCCCAACCTAATTTGGAGGTGATTCTAACATTCTTCAAAAATGGTAGACGGTCTTCCATAATAGCAATCGTCAAGTCATCTGGATGTAACTTAGTGCTCTGACCCAGCCCACCACTAGATTCAATCCAGAGAGTTCTGAGGGCACGGGTACGGCCATTGTTCAATTTTGGCAATAACTCCTCAGCAAATATTGAACGTGAACAATAGTCTACTGTAATTTGTAAGAAAATCAAGTTTGGACAGTATGTGAAGAGAAAATCCAGGGAGTTCTCTTTCAGTTTTGGCATCGGGTATTGAACACTCAAGTGAGTAATATTCTCACCGTATTTGGTCAACATGTTGTAAATACCAAACTCTGTCAACAGTGGACAGTGAGCAAACTCCAATCGTTTGATTGTAACTGGGAAAACAGAGTCAGAGAGAAATTTGTCATTGATTCCACCAGAGAGTCTCAAAGAACTTAGACTTGGAGGCCAAACAGTGTGATCATCACATTGGTCGCATGAGATTGAGGACCTTGGAAAAGACAAAGTCGTCAAATCCTTTGAGTTACTGATAGAATGAAATAACTCTTTCAAATTGACAGTTTCGGAAACATATCCAAGATCTAATATCTTGATCTTTGTGCAACCTCTTAAACTCACCAATGGGGCATAACCGAAACTGGTCTGTGGAGCGACAAAAATCTCAAGGTTCTCGGAACAACGTCTCAAGAGTTTGGATACATACGAATTCTTACCACTCTGGATAATGGTGGACAAGTCAAGTGTGTGGACGTTGGATCCTATGCGGTTCTTTGGAGTTGTGATTGTTTCCACAAACTTATAAAAGTTCTGACTGTCCAAGTACGGATTAGTGTACAACATCGGAACGTAAATTCGGTACCACATTTTGGATACTCTCAAATATTTTGGATCTTTCTTCTCAACATAGCTCAAAATTAATTCATAAATCTCGGCTGGGAATACAGTTCCGTGCTCTTCTTGGACAAGAAAGGGCCGCTCGCTGTAGGTGAACTGTATAGGGATCTCAACGAGTTTGCCTGATTTGATCTTCTCGCAAAGGATAGCATACTTGAGAACATCAATCTTTTGAAACTTGGAGACTGGCCAAGCAGGATATGCAGTGTGGTTCAAGGAGTCGTCGACATAGGTAATCATGTGGTTACTATCATTCGCATTGACCACATAGCCATAAGCACTGGGTGAAACACTGATGCTCATGTCTTTTTTCTTTGGAAGCAGAGGACCACACTGCAGAACTCCATTCATTTTAACATCGTCTTCGTCGTCTTCGTCGTCATCTGAGTCAGGAGTATGACCCTGTGTGTGTTGCATGACCTTTCCAGGGCCATAACGTCTATATGGGGCCTTGGTCTTTTTAGGTCTTCTCTTGTTAGTCATCCTATGAAATGCACAGCTGATGAAGAAGACTGTTGTAGTATTACGGTAGTATGATGGTGAAGGGTGTAAAGGAGCACGAAAAACCGGTAGTAGCCGCAAAAAATGTGGAGAAATGACGTTTATCATTTGATCGAAAGGCAGCTCTGGGCTAAATAAATTTGTGCTGACAAACGGGCGTAAATGCCTTGAATAGTCAATTTCCGAATATGGACTACCCCAATTAGGTGGTTTAGGGACCTTTGTCAAGCACAAAGTATAGAAAACAGCACATTTTCAACTTCCTTGGTTCAACATTTCCCAGTTTACTTCATATGGTGTTATTATCAAATCTCATCCCACTTTCAAATAATTTACTGTTATGTGGTGTTCAAAACGACAGGTCACACACTGGTTGAGCTTTCCTCTCGCCTAGGTGACGCGTAACATCAACGCGCTAAAAGCTGAAAAACGCGTCCTCAAAGGCTACAGCTCTCTAAAACCACAAACGACACAATCAATTCCAAGAGGCAAACATTGTTTTATGTGGAGAAATCTGGTGCGACCAATCATTGAAGCTTCTCTACGCCCCCACTGTTCAACACACCAAACTGTATGCCCATTTCTCCTCATTCAAACACACAGACCTAGATTGGCTTTACACAAGATGGCAACAAACCGTGACATCTTCGCTATGCTCTCCAGAAAGAGAACAACAGAATCCGACAACAAAGAGAGACACAATGAAACGGCTCTTTTTCAAGAAACTTCTATAGACGAACCAATTAAAACTGTGGTAACTGAAAACTCCGAAGCACTTGAAAAGGAGGCATCCCAATCGTTAGAGAAAACAAAAGAGCCGAAGTCAAGGTCTTCATCTCCACTCAGAAAAAAACAGAAGACCAGTATGACAACGGAAAGAAAACCAGAACCAGTGGCTGAAAAAGCTTCTGGTAGCATTCCCCAGGTAGAAGACGACTCAGTCGCTTCAGATGATGGTACTGCGTTCATAGCAGACAATGAGCCTAGAATACTAGAAGACGACCTCGTGTTTGACTCGGACACTGAAAATCAAGACGTTAAAGATGCTAAACAGATTTTCTCTCTCGCAAGGATGGAGGTAACAAAGTTCTCGACCCATATGGTTGCAGGTAAGCCTTTGCCTTACGCTGCAGTTGTTGAAGTATTCGAGAAGATTGAGGCCACTTCCAAACGTCTTGAGATCATCAAACTCACTTCAGATTTCTTTCTCAAGGTGCTAGAGACGAATCCAGGTGATCTGGTATATGTGACATATCTTTTTATCAATCGTTTGGGTCCAGATTACGAAGGTTTGGAGCTTGGCTTGGGTGAAACAATCCTCATCAAGACAATCTCAGAATCTACTGGTAAGTCAACTACACAGGTTAAAGCTAAGTACCGTGAAACTGGTGATTTAGGTTTAATTGCACTACAGGCACGCAATGTTCAACCAACAATGTTTAAGCCAAAGCCATTGACGGTAAACGTTGTCTTCAACAGTCTGAAAGAGATTGCCACAACAACAGGTAACAGTTCCCAACAGCGTAAGATCAATATCATCAAGCGAATGTTAACTGCATCTCAGGGATTGGAAGCTAAATTCTTGATCAGATCACTTGAATCTAAACTTAGAATTGGCCTTGCAGAGAAAACTGTGTTAATTTCTTTAGCAAAGGCATTGGTGACTCATGAGAAAATAAAGGCAGGCAAGAAACTCTCGTCTCTCACCACTGAATTGTTTGTTGAAGCTGAGGAGAGGATTAGAGATGCATTCTGCCAGGTTCCAAACTATGAAGTCTTGGTTAATACTGCATTGAAACATGGTGTTTTGAACTTGGACAAGTATTGCACTCTGAAGCCAGGTATCCCTCTAAAACCTATGTTAGCAAAACCGACTAAGGCAATTACTGAAGTATTGGACAGATTCACAGGAGAAGAATTTACTTGTGAATACAAATATGATGGTGAGCGTGCCCAAGTCCACTTGTTAAAAGATGGCCAAGTTAAAGTCTATTCAAGAAACTCGGAAGATATGTCCCAGAGGTACCCAGATATTGTTGGTAGCGTTAAGGGATTCCTCAATCCAAATGAGAAAACAGAGTCATTAATTTTGGACTGTGAAGCTGTGGCTTGGAGCAGAGAGGAACAGAAAATTCTGCCGTTCCAGGTGTTGTCAACAAGAAAAAGAAAGGATGTCCAATCTGAAGATATTAAAGTCCAGGTTTGTCTTTTTGCGTTTGACATACTGTGCTATAATGATGAACCTATGATTCAAAAGTCTTTAAGAGAGAGAAGGAAGGTCTTGCACAAAGTTTTGAAAGAAGTCCCTGGCAGTTTTTCATTTGCCACGAGCAGAACGACTGATAACGTTGAAGAGTTGCAACAGTTTCTGGATGAGTCCGTCAAGGGTGCATGTGAAGGCCTAATGGTGAAGACCTTGGATTCTGATCCTTATAGACCATCTCAAAGATCCAACTGTTGGCTCAAGCTGAAAAAAGATTACCTTGCAGGTGTCGGTGATTCTTTAGATTTGATTGTTGTTGGCGCTTACTACGGTAAGGGTAAGAGAACTGGTGCATATGGTGGTTTCCTCTTGGCCTCCTATAACACCGATAATGGAGAATACGAGACCTGCTGTAAGATCGGTACTGGCTTCTCTGATGGCATGCTGAAGCAGCTGTACGAGACCTTATCGAAAACTGAGATTCAAGAAGCTAAGCCTTACGTCATTCACGATCCATCTGCTGCTCCTGACATATGGTTTGAGCCTTCGATGTTGTTTGAAGTTCTGACTGCTGATTTGTCTTTGTCTCCTGTATATAAAGCAGGTGCTGATGTGTTGGGACGTGGTGTATCTTTGAGATTTCCAAGATTTGTGCGCATTAGGGACGATAAAGGTGTGGAGGATGCTACTTCTAGTGATCAGGTTGTTGAGTTCTATGAAAGACAGGCTCATCAACAATGAATAAATGATCTCCAGTATTTTTCTTATGATAATGCACTAGTAGTATAACACTGGAAAAAAGAACAAATCTACAGATATACGAGTACAGAGTATATTCAAAGGTTGTGCTAACACCGGAATTTGAATGTTCGATTATATCAAGCGCAGTGTAGTGTAAATCGCTCGATCAATTAAAAGGCAGTAATTGTTACTGTGGAAGTCGCTGGATCATTGAGCGACGAAGGAGTGTTACCGTTACATGTATCAACGAAAGTAGTGACCTTGTAAGTTGTGTAGACTACCCAGTAAGATCCTCCGGGACCACCAGTCATAATGTTGGTTATGGCACTTGTAACTGGCTCAGGTGCGGAGCAGAATGTGGTGGTCTGAGCGTAGACGGCAGCAAGGAGAACAGAAAGAAAGGCAAAATTGGAGAGCTGCATTGTTACTTAGGCATATGGACTTCGATGAAAAGGCTGAAGAAGAAAAAACTGAAGAAATAAAACCCTACTTATAGATTTACCTAATGTTGATACCGTAATTGACTACTTTTTGACCGGACTGAGACATTGGTCCTATGAATAGCCCCAAGATCTTAACTTTAGCAAGGTTTTAGTGCAAAACCATTTCCCAATACAGCACGTAGAATTGGTATTGGTGTAAGATATATAAGGAGCGCAATATGGAGATGAGAGAGGAAATAAATACAGACACAGAAGGCCTCAAAAACAAGAAGCTGCATATTTTCGTTAGTGAGATGGAGTTGGCTGTATGCACGCTTTTATTGTTTGGTTTACAGTGTGGAATGCTCTATTGTTGTGACCGGATGCGGGAAAAAGCTGGTACTGAATTCTAATCTGTAGAAAAAGATCAAAACACTACAAAATCAAGTTCCCGTTACGTGTAGCAATGCTCTCTGTGCCTCAATTTGAGTTTGATGGAGGTGAAATGAGAAATCCTGACTTTCTTTCTTGAAAAAAGTGTCGAACGGGAGCGATGCTGATTAGGAAACACGTTGATGGGCATTAATGACTGGTAGTAATGGTGAGCAATTGAAAACTCTAGGTAGATTCGATAGACAAGGTGTCCTAGTGTCCTAAATCTAGTAAATCTCTTTTGTGGGATTTATACCTGGAAGAACTTTGCTTGGAGGTCTGGGACTCTTATCTGCCGCATGACAGAGATTAAGTACTTGACCTCCGAAGCCTAAGAATTTCTCTACACTACGTTTGCCGATTTCTCATACATGAGACTCCAACAAGAGACTCCGGTAGGCTGATCAAGATGTGATGCGTGTCGTTCACGTGTTTTTTTTTCTTGGACTTCCTGCAACATCCAACGTCCAAGGCTTGTGCCTACCTGAGTGGGGATGTACATATATCAACTTCATATGAAAAGGATTGCCAGCAAGAGCTGAGCTCAATCGCCAGCGCCTTCGAGTGGCCTCTATGTATCCGCTTAGATCGCGTTACCTTTTAACTCTCTGAACACGCTTGTATAGGGATCCAACCTCTCCTTTCCTATATTTAGTGGAAGCTAAGGTATGCTTTTCCTCCAAGCGCAAGATCAGCGAGATATAAACAACATGAGGCGCGTTTAACACAACAGGCGAATCTGTTATGGTTCCTACCGGCCACATCAACAGGATTACCTTTTCTGGAAACGATAGCTTTGCAACGACTCCAAACGGGTCCAGCGTGGTTATACCTGACGATAGCTATGATTAGCCGCCTGGGCCAAGAACTGCACGAAAGTTAGCATTTTCACGGATAATTAGTGTATCGGCCTGTAATGTACTTAGACGTGGGATTGTTGTTGCTGTTCTTTTCAGGCTTTGAGGGTTGTTTCTATATGAGTACTTTATCCTCGTAGGTCCTTGTAGGTCCTCATGCTTTCTTTAATTCTACGAACAGACGGTGATCTGAGGAGCTGGATGCCCCCTTAAATACATACGTGCTGTGTTCTTGAGTTTTCAGCTCAATACAGTAGTAGGTGAAAGCAGAAGAAACAACCGGCCATCACAGCACCCGCTGCTCTCCCTCAGTGTTCCTCTTTCCGTACAAGCAAGAGTCCGTGCCCTTCTGCACCCGATGTCTGTTGTCCCGATTTCAGTGCCTGTTCACCAGACATGTTCACCAGACACGGTATAGGCCAACACTAAATTTCTTTTTCAAGTGTCCGCATAGTTGCAAGATTTCCTTGTGCTAACTACGCGCCCCTTGGGACGATTGGCGGGACAGGCGCATAGACAGAAATAGCCTGGGCGTCTCGGGACAAAATAAAAATAAAAATTAAAAAAAAATGAGCTAGAAAAACCTTCGCGAATTTTTGCAGAGCAACAGCCTGAAATGTGAGAAACTTAAACAAAACAGCAGAACCTCAAACACAAATCTTTGGAGCAAACAGAAAGCACACACACACGCGCATCCAAAAGGCCTATATCCTCTGAGAGTTCACAGATAAATAGACAAAGAAGCAAAGCATTCCAGCTGAACGTATTTGTCGCTCCTCGCCCTCCCTCTTTCTCTCTTTATCGTTCTCTGACCACTGCGCCCTTTACCTTACCGCAAAGTTCTGTACACCAAAATTGCAAAGCGCGCACACACTGCCTCTATTAACAGGTAAATTCGAAGAGAAATCAGAACTCCACGCGTTACAGAAGATTGATAGCTCAATATCACGCTGCGAGTTCTCTGCTGAAAGTCAAGTTCCTCTTGCCCCTTGTTAAACACATACAGGGCGTTCATTTTCACAGATTCCGGAACGTGGCTGCTTTGATCTGACCATCTACACCACAACCTACAACTACAAGGTATTGACACAGACCTACTGAACGGATTTCATCAAAATTCATCTTTGGCTCGTACACACCTCTCCTGTGTAGTATTTTCTCTCGTTTTCAATTTCTTGCCTTGTCAACTCCCAGACCGCAAAAACATACAACACAATGTCCACAAGAAAGTTGACAGAGCGCTCCCCAGTGGGTAACAGCACCGAATCTGATGATTCAGAGTCCAGGAATCCATTTATCCAGGACGAGCTGAACTCTTTTGAGGAGACAAACTCTAGTGAAGGTTCGAGCAGCTCTAACTTGAACGCAAAGAGACCTGCTAAACCATTCATTGACTACAATGGTTACTACAGCCAACAAGGTTCGTCCAACTCTCTACACCAAGGAACAAGCTCATATTCATCCTCAAACCTCTCTGCCATGAATCAACAAAGCATCAATATTGCAAAGGACGTTTATTCCCCACCAGAGTATGACAGATATCCATCTATTAGTGGCTCCAGAGTGGCCTCCATGGCTACCTCACTAAACTCAAATACAAACCTTCTCCACCATGCTAAAAAGAACTCGCTCGCATCAAACAACACCTCAAACAATTCAGAGTCTTCTTCTAACCCATTTCTGGTGGATGCTGACTTTAGTCCCTTTGGTGGATACCCAGCATCCTCATTCCCACTTCACATTGATGAAAAAGAACCGGATGACTACCTTCACAACCCAGATCCAATTGCCGATGCGTACGCTGACAAACATAGATTTATGAACGACTTTAAGAATATGGACAAGAGATCGACTGGAGGTATGATTGGTCTTCTTGTGCTCTTCATTGGTGCAATCTGTTTATTTATTGTCCTCCCAGCACTTACATACTCTGGTGCATTGGATCATGAACAAGTGACCGATGTTATTTCTATCTTAACACACTATGACTACCCAACATTATCCGCTATCAGAACCTCCCTTGTCGACCCAAATACACCAGAGTCTGCCATGACCAAAGAATCCAAAGACGGCTCAAAATGGGAACTTGTCTTCTCTGATGAGTTCAACGCGGAAGGACGTACTTTTTACGATGGCGATGATCAGTTTTGGACAGCTCCAAATATCCATTACGATGCCACCAAAGATTTGGAATGGTACGACCCAGATGCTTCAACTACCACTTCTGGCTACCTTGAGCTTAGAATGGACGCTTTTGAGAACCACAACTTATTCTACAGATCAGGTATGCTTCAATCATGGAACAAGATGTGTTACACCCAAGGTAACCTAGAAATTTCTGCTCAATTACCAAACTACGGTAACGTTACTGGTTTATGGCCTGGTCTTTGGACTATGGGTAACTTGGGTAGACCAGGCTTTTTGGCTTCTACTGAAGGTGTCTGGCCATATACATACGAATCTTGTGATGCTGGTATAACCGCTAACCAATCTGCCAGTGACGGTATCTCTTACTTGCCAGGTCAAAGACTATCGGTCTGTACCTGTGATGGTGAGGACCATCCAAATCAGGGCACTGGTAGAGGTGCTCCAGAAATTGATGCCTTGGAAGGTGCTGTTGATACCACTCTTGACGTTGGTACTGCCTCACAATCTATGCAGATTGCTCCATTTGATATTTGGTATATACCAGACTATGATTTCATTGAGATTTATAACCAAACTGTCACTGCAATGAACACATATGCTGGAGGTCCATTCCAGCAAGCTGTGTCTGCTGTTTCTACTTTAAACAGATCTTGGTATGAGTTTGGTGACACGGAGAATCACTACTTCCAGAAATACGGATTTGAGTACTTACATGACAATGATGATGGATACTGTATGTGGTTTGTTGGTGATGACCCAACTTTTACCGTTTACTCTACTGCTCTCCATCCAAATGGTAATGTTGGTTGGAGAAGGATTACCAAGGAACCGATGTCCATCATTCTAAACTTAGGTATTTCCAAGAACTGGGCATATATTGATTGGGCTTCTATCATGTTCCCTGTGACGTTGAAGATTGATTATGTCAGACTCTATCAGCCATCTGGAAACGTTAGTGTCACGTGCGATCCGGAGGATTACCCAACCTATGATTACATTCAAAACCATTTGAAAGCTTACCGTAATGCAAACTTGACCAAGTGGAATGAGACTGGTTATTCTGTCCCGAAGAACATTCTAACAGGCAACTGTAAAAGTTCTAAGTACTCCCTCTCTTCCTAAGTTGTTTGCTTCTTGTTGGTTTTATGTTTTCTTTTTTTTAAGTTTGACACGCATGCCCCCCCCCCTATATTTGAAGAGAAGTCGGTCACGCTGCATTTCACATTTGTCCTCCAACTTAGTTTGTCGCTTGAGACGGTATATATACATACACAAACACAAACAATCGCATTATTTTTCTCATTGTTATTCTCCTTGGTTATTATTTTGTTCTTCATCGTTGCGTAACATTTCAAATAGCAAGTATTCATATTGGCTCACCAATTGTAAGCTCCGTCCGAACACTAGAAGGCAAGACTAGAATTACAAGGAACAAAGACATGATAAGGCACTGTATTTAGATCTGTGTTTGTATTCACTCTTCCTCATTCTCATCTTTCTTAATAATATCAGACTCCTTTATTAAGGTATCAATGTCAGAAGGTCTCCACACTGTCTGAGTGATCTTTCCCTGTGCGTTCTTAGAGATGGTCGCAAACTCAATCTTTTCGGATGTCAGGTTTGTGGCATCCATGGTCTTTGAAAGTACTTTCAAGGCCAATTCTGCAGCATCTTTGAGAGAGATGTCGTTCTTATAGTCCTGCTTAAGGAGGGTCTGTGCAGCAGCGTTGTTAGCACCAATCGATGTGGCCTTCCAGCCAGAATAGTTTCCAGATGGATTCGAGGTATACAGCTGAAAGTCATATCTGTCATCATACCCGGCATAGATAAATGATACGCCAAATGGTCTGAGACCACCATGCTGGGTGTATCCCTGTTTGACATCACAGAGACGGCGCACGAGAAGCTCTACTGGAATCTCTTCGTTGTAAGTTTTCAGGTAGTTCTGTGCCTGTATACGGGCCGAGTTGATAAGGATACCAGCATCAGCAGTCATACCAGCAACTGCGACTGCGACATTGTCATTCAAAGTATAGATCTTCTCGGCAGAGGTGTCCTGTTCAAGAAGCTTACTCGTAACTTTACGCTCAGCAGCGAGCACGATACCGTCGGTGGCGAGAATACCAATACAGGTACCAGCATGAGAAATAGCCTCAAGCGCATATTCAACCTGCGTCACTGTTAGTAGCTGATGTTTAAAGCATATATAATGGGCAATTGGAATAAATCAAGAGCTATCAATGCCCCTGGCAACGTATATGGGTGTTTCTCCTTCTAGGTTCGCACGTACCAGATACGTTTCAGAAAACAAAGACGAAAAGGAAAAGGAACAGAAAGACCTACCTGGTAAAGACGACCCTCTGGTGAAAAGATGGTGGTTCGACTGTCGTATCTTCTGGATCCCATTGTGCTGATGGTTGTATTGTAGTGTCTGAAATTATTCGTGCACTTTGAAAGGCCTTAGGGATAGTTTGTTCGCCACTTTTGAATTTTGGACTTACGGAAATTTTCGCGGGGTTGTTTTTTTGTTGATCCGGCATAACAGTTAAGACCCAATCATACAGACTATCTAGACTTAATACCGTGTTTACATACATCCCGAAACTTTTTATGACTTAGATGGTCTCTAATCCCAAGTTTAAAGTCGACTTTCCGGGTTCACAATGGTCTGCAGTTGTTACCGATGATGGCTCGCATTTCTACCATAATTGTGAAACCCGCAACTCTGTATGGAGAGCTGATGACGAGAATTTAAAGAGGGCAGTGGTGAAATTTGACCGCAGAATTCTGTTATTACTAGTTGCAAAGGCCCGTGGCTTATATTTAGATAGCTCTACTGAAACTCTCTTAAGAACGGCTCATATACACACCGATGTGCAAGAGGACAAAGCACAAAACCCAGGGTATGTCCAACCTGTTATACTCCATGGACTGAATATGGAGGGGCCGTCCAACTCTAAGTTCAGCAGCTTAGTATCTGGTTATTCATCCAGTGAGGATGATTCCGATGAGGGGAATGAGGAAGATGTTATAGAACAGGAAAAATTCCTCCGTTCGCCAACAGAAAAGTATTATGATTTGGAAATAGAAAAGTCTTCCGATGACGGCAACGGGTTCGACCTTGATGGACTTGAAAGCATATCATCTGATGATGATAGTAGGGAATCTTTCTTGAAAGAACAAGCAGAATCGTCATTCCTTGATCTTCTACGTGACTCGTCTTTGGATCCTTATAGTCCCTGGGAGGTTGAGTCCCTGAAGATCGTTGATGATTCAAGATTCCTTGGTATTGATAATAACAAAGATCGTAAGAAACTATTTGATTCTTGGTGTGCCATGACTATTAAATTACAAAAGAATGAAGTTAAGCCTATAATAAAAATGGAAGAAACACCATTTTGTCAGTTTATGAGACTTTTGGAAAAAAAAGACTGTGATCGATTTTATGTGGACTTCAAAAAGAAATGGAAAGAAGAGCTGAATGGCCTTGGACTGAGCGATAATAATAAGGAAAAGTCGTATAAAGAGTACGTAATACTCAAGAAAAAAAGTCAACCGGACAAAGAAAATATCTTCAAATCTCTCTTAACAGGTTCAAAGATATTCAAAAAGAACACCCTTTCTTCGGTTAGATCAAAGAACAGTTTTAAATCGGTGCCTGTTGATAGTCTCCTCGAGTTAGATGAAGATGCATGTTATCAAGAACTACACAAAATTGAAAAGACGCTGAACATATCCCACACAATCACCTCTCAGACCAGGTATTTCTTGGTTGATGTCAAGACTAGAATCCGCCTAATTGTTGAAGTTAGCCTACTTTTGCTCACTGGTAGCTAAACAGCTACAGTACAGTGCCCCTCCATAACGACGCTACAAATAAAAATGTAAATATATGTTTATGTCATATCACATTTAAGTATAAAAGACATCAATCAAAAGGTAAAAGTGATAAAATAAAAGAGCATAATAAGATGCAAAATGTTAAAAAGAAGAATTCACATAATGTGAAGCGGAAATATCCACAGATATAAAGACAAGACAAAAGGTCAAACCCACTATAGAGAAAGGAACAAGGGATTGGGAATGACATGCAAAACAAGACTGAAAAATAATTTGGAAGAATTGTTGAAATCAGGCAATGATTATAATGACTGTGAACAACGTTGAAGCAATAATCCTCATGAAAGATGCTGTGATAGATGAGGAAGCGCCACTTACAGTGGCAATTGTAGGAACCTCACCACCAGAAGTAAAAGTGTTATTGTTGCTGTTATCTACTGGTGTGCCAGATTCAGAGCTGTCTGTACCAGTAACAATATTAACTGTGTTGGAAGCACCTGAGTCAGTTGTAGTAGACGCGGTATCGGTCACGGTAAAAGTGAATGATGATCCCTCGGAATCTGTGGCTGTAACCACTCTGGTAGAAGGAATGGATGGCTCTGTAGATGCAATAGTACCGTCACTTGAAATAGAGGCATTTTCAGTTATTATAGTGGACGTAGCATTACTCTGGGTGTTGGTCTCTGTTGCTTGAGGTGATATGGAGGCAATAGAGCTAACAATTGACGCGCCAACGTCATATGCATCTTCACTAGTAGTCACAGCAGGTGAAATAGCATCTGTTGTGCCACTTACTCCATTTGCTGGATAACCGCCATATGGAGTTCTATTAGAAGTGACATCGGATGAACTGGATGAAGTGACAGCAGATAAAGTTCCAGATTGCTGCTTTGTGTTACTGCCTGATGTAGGATAAGCGGTTGGCTCACTAACAGATAATGTTTGCATCTGAGGTGTGGTAGAACCGAAAACTGACCTAGATCTATGCGACGAACTTGGAGAACCAGAAATTGAGGAGACACCTACTAATGTGACAACATCGCTCGTAGAAATAGATTTCTTTGAAGTCTCAGGATAGATCGAGGAAACAGTTGTTGTGGTAGTTGAACCATTCGAAAGAGTGAATGTGACAGTCGCACCGGCCGGTGGTTCTCCCGTAGTAGTAGTTGCTGTACTTGCAAGAGACATGCGAGAATCTTTGTCAATATGAGAGCCAGTGTATCCTGTTATCCCCATAGACACAGTAGTTAAAACCGGTGGGTTGTTGCCAATAGTGCCAGTAAGTGGATTACCAGTGCTTTGGGAAGATACCGGAGGTCTGCTTGAAACATTGATAGCATCAGATGTTCCAATAGACGAATCAGTGAATGCAGCAGAAGAACTTGGGAAAGCAAAAGTAACAGTAGTAGCAGCTGGAGGAGCACCAGATGTAGTGGTTTCAGCACCAGCAACTGTCGTGGTCAAGCTGTAAACATCAGAAGAACTGACCTCAGAAGTAGCACTTGAACTAGAATCAGTAGCACTACCTGCACTCACCGTCGTACCAGCTGGTATGCTGTCAACACCACTCATAGAAGCAGCAGAAGAACTTGGGAAAGCAAAGGTAACAGTAGTAGCAGCTGGAGGAGCACCAGTAACTGTTGTAGTCAAGCTGTAAACATCAGAAGAACTGACCTCAGAAGTAGCACTTGAACTAGAATCAGTAGCACTACCTGCACTCACCGTCGTACCAGCTGGTATGATGTCAACACCACTCATAGAAGCAGCAGAAGAACTTGGGAAAGCAAAGGTAACAGTAGTAGCAGCTGGAGGAGCACCAGATGTAGTGGTGTCAGCACCAGCAACTGTCGTGGTCAAGTCATATGACAATGAAGCTCCCGAGGAAACATCTGAGGAAGGTGTAATATCGCTTCCGGTAATTGAACCACCAAACGGTGGTACTGAAGCCAATTTTGGAATGAGGCTTGAAGTCCCGGAAATACCAACATGAGAATCAGCAGTTTCAGCCGGGAAACTTGAGGTCGAATATGAAGGCTCAGCAGTCATGGTAAGCGTGTATGTACTTCCAGTGGCATCAGTAACAGTCCTAAAGGTTATACTTGCAGTGGATATTTCTTCGAAGAAGGATGTTGCAGAACCTTCACAGAGAACAGTACTTATATCAGTTTCAACAGTTGATACTCCACCGGCACCAACAGATGTAAATATTCTGGTAATGGCACAGTATCCCTGGTTAATAGCTGAACTTGTAGTTGCAATTTCAGTAACAGTGAAGACACTTGAGTGTCCTGTAGGGTCTGTGGAAGTGACAGTGGAAACCATACTTGTGGATCTTTCACCTGTCAATGTCAACTGAGTGTTATCCGTGGCCGTAGATATAAGCAAGGTACCTGTGGATGTCTCTGTGATTCTAAGTGTACTCGTACTGATGAACGTAATAATGACATCACTAGTCAAGTACGTCACATCCATACTAGAAAGGTAACTAGCCAAATAGGATGTTGTTGTGAACTCTGTACTTTCTAAGCATCTCGTTTCAACGTACAATACCTCTGAGCTAGTATCAGTCCATCCGGTAATACTGCTGGCTAAATCATAGGCCGGTGCAACAGTCAAAATTGTCTGCGTAGCTGATTCATATCTAGCGAGTAAACAAATGGTTGTAGATGAAGTCATAGCAGTGACAGTTGAACTTGCAAGATCATCAGTAGTAGATGCTTCAGCTGTATCAGTAATATGATAAGTAGATACCACATCAGTGATTGCGCCTGAAGGTGCAGCTGTTGACTGCCAATTGAAGGAAGAATTTGAAATTATGTAAGAAGAACCACTCAACTCAGAAACTGAGGATGATAATCGCTTTGATGCAATTGCATCATTAGATTGGGAGGAAAGAGTACTATCAAATGTGCTAGAAATAATACTTTCACTGACAGATGCAGAAATTGATGAAATTCCAACAACCTCAGAGGCAGCATCCACGGTAGTTGTTCCACTAATGAATGATGATCCACCATCAAAGAACCACTCCTCAGAGCTGGAAGGGGACGAAATCGGTATACTTGTTGGAACAATCAAAGTCGACGTGATCACATTACCTCTGGAACCCAATAAACCATCAGAACAAAGACTAAAGTGCTCAGAACTCAAGGTCAAATCAACCTTTGATGATGACAATAGTAAAGAACTTGCTTGTGATGGCCAAGTACAAATCAGCGGTGAGAATAAAGAAGAAGACTCAGACTGAGAAGCACTGGCTAAGCTGGTGGTTCCGGAAATGGACCACGACGAAGACTCTGACTCAAGAGAGGAAAGAGCCTCGGAGGCAG